>CM042216.1:2033250-2420750 GCA_023566465.1 Cottus gobio | reverse complement strand
GGGGTAGAAGTTTAGTCGTAGCAGCAAGCAGAAACCAGTCACATATAAATATGAAGTAAGAAAAATGCACAATGTGTACCACACAATATAATAGAACAGCTGTAGGCAATGTACGTGGTACACCATTATTTAATGGTAGGGAAAACACTGGTTTGTATAGCTAGCTAACCATCAACCGTTTAACAGAGAACATGCCGAAAGGTAAACGGTTAAAAGTGTCGCCCAACAAATGCAACAAACAATTGCGTGTAAGGACTAAGAGCCAAACTCCGATTTTTAATAATCGATTAATCGGTCTGTTCGATTGACTGGGAAGGACTGTATTATTTGACTGGTTAGTTACAAGTTGTGACCACCAGGGTCATCTATCAGAATGCACTCCAGACAAGATGTTCCTCACAGAGGTCTATTCATAACTTTGTAGAGTTGTCGTGTGTGTGTGTGTGTGTGTGTGTGTGTGTTTCTGAAACAGATATACATTACATAATAATTACCAGGGGCGTTTCTGGGATTGAAAGAAAGCCCCTAAGGATGCTGAATGTTTGCAAATGAGGCAATTTGTTTTTGGCCTCATTTGGGGCTGCGTATATCCATTGTTTCAGACAGTTCATAGATTGGTTCAATCAGAAAGAGTGTGATATTTCTCTGTATCTTTGCTTGCATTCATTCAGTATAAGATAACAGAAGAGACAGAATTTCAGGGTCATTGTGAAATTTGACAACACAAATATGAACTTTTCTCAAATCGAGAGACATTTAAGCAGGTAACACTCGTTAACAACTACAGATAGCCACATTCTGTAACTACCTTTACTTACAATTTCACTCCGTGCACCATTTACTATGAGCTAAACTCCTTGGCTGTAATCCTGCTGTCTTGATGAGAGACGTTACTTGGCAGAGTGAGAAAGCCAGCGATGCAGACTCCCCAAGGTCCTAGTGCCCGGGCTTTTATTGGCAGGTATGATGAGAGGCTATTGGATTGCGATTTGAAGGGGGAGAAACATACAAACCAGAACGACACTCACATATGTAGCATGTTCACACGGGTGAACAAACATGTGTAAAGCAATAGTTTAATTTAAAAAAAAATAAAAATAAATCACAATGCTTATTTGGGGGGGCTGAAGAACATTGTAGGGGGGCTTCAGCCTCCTAAACAGGCCTAACGACGCCCCTGATAATTACTCAACTCTATGTAAAGTAGTAACAACTACAAAGCTGAATAAAACTAATAAGGCATAATTTCTGTACAGACATTGCATCTTCTATGGTCACCACTTAGCAAACAACGAACTAGCGGCTAAATATAGCAGGCTGCATTGCCGAGCAAACACAATATAAATCTAAATAAACAAAATAGTAATACAAATTAGAGTGCAAATATGCTTTTAAAAGTACAGTGCAAATAAAGTTTTAAAAGTAACTCAAAATAACAATCAAGCCTCTGCAAGTGCAAACTAATCAGACATTCAAAGTCCGAAGGTTAAACAAATTAGTCCATCCTTCCCGACTAACGTGCAAGTAAGGGTTTAAAAATAAATCAAAATGACTTCAGGGGCACACACACTTCACACACCTTTTCAAATTGCAAAGTAAAAACGTGAGCATATTGACATGCTCTGGAGTGAGGCTGGCTCAAGACTCCTGCCATCTGAGGGGTGCATGAGCCTCTCTTCAGGACAAACTCGTCCACACGCCTTTGCTTAGTACTAAAAGAGAAGGAGAAAAACACCACAAAGCTTTATCACGTTGTAGGCTATAGTATCATAGTTTTGTATAATGCTAGAGTAAATCTCTCGTAATTGTGTTGATATGACATTACTTTTCCACAATATTTACTTTGAATAATGATAAGTGGAGGAGGTTAACTATTCAGAACGAAGGAAAGACAGGCTACTCTGATAATTCACTGATTAACTACATTGCACGTAACATAACTGAAGTCGCGTTAGCAAGCATCTTCCATGAGACGTTGTTTCCAACATGTAAGCGTAACCCTTACGATAGGTTAACAAGGCTAACGTTACTTAGGCAGTTAACTTAAACTTACTCATCAGCGGGAGAAGACGTGGTGGCTCCAGGATGCCTCCGTTTCAAATGTTCACGCATTGCCGTGGTGCTGGAATGAAATGCTAATTCCGTTTTGCAGATGTTGCATTGTACTTTTTTATTTTGTTTGCTGGTAAGACATTCCCAGACTTTTGAAGCTCTCGGTTTAGCTTGTTTCGGCTCTCCCACTCTGTCCGCCATGAATCAACAAGTTCGTCTTCTTTGCCTTGGTGCATATAGACAATGGAAGCGATACTGCCCCCTGCGCTTCCGGTAGTGCATTGCACTGCTGAATGGTAATTACCTGCAGCTCTGAATCTTTTATAATATAAATAATACATGACGCGTCGACGTTATAAATCCACGTCGACCATTTTTGCAGCAGTAGGTGATATTCAACCAAGACCGAACTTTAGGGTTGCTTACTGGTTGTTTGCGCGCACGCACTGAACCTCTGAGCAACTTCATAAACACTTTAATCTAAACTCAGCAAAAAAAAAGAAACGTCCCTTTTCAGGACTGCGTATTTAAACAATAATGTTGTAATAACCCAAATAACTTTACAAATCTTCATTGTAAAGGGTTTAGACAATGTTTTCCATTCATGTGTAACAGAGGCCGTTTCTCAATATGCGTACTTCTCTGTACTTGTGTACTCGTGTACTTGTGAAACGTCATCAGTCTCAGCCCAAGTACTGTTCCAATTCAAAGTTCGCATCAAGCCAAGCACGGTGAAAATGCCCGGATGTGGCTCGCTCCGCCCATTTTACCGAGTATGCATCGATGGTGACTTGTGTGTACTTTGGACGGCCAAACATCCCAGAATGCATTTCACTCCAGCAAACGGAAGAAATGGCGGAGGCAGGAACGCACAACTGTAAGTTGAAACTTTCTCAATACTACTGCTGTTAAGTCACGAAAAGTAATTTTAGGATGTTTATAGGCGAGAAGTTAGTTGTTTAGGAATCAAATTGTTCTTCAGTTTGTCGAGATTCAGCCGATGTAAACATTTGCTCCGACGATTTCGGCGATGTAAAGTGTTGCTAGCGGGACCGTCAGTAAACCAGCACCGAGGGCTCAGCGCTCACGGTGCCCGGCTTGAACAGCCTGATCTCGGCAAGGCTTTTTGAAAATTGCCGGTGGTATTAACGTCTCTTGTACGGTTAAACATGAGCTATAATTCGGTTTGGTTGAATCTAACGAACAATAGTCTGGCCCCAATAGTCTATTATATGTTTACAGGTAACGTTAAATCAGTTTTATTATTACAATTACATTTAATGTAACGTTGACCTAGAGAGCTGTCTTAACTTTTGACCGACTTGTTAGCTCTTCTTTATCATGTCATTATCGCAACTGGGCGCTGCAGACACGGGTACCCTCCATCTCCCAACAGTAAGTACCCAGCTGGTGGATACAGGGCCTGTTTGTATACAGGAGACCTCCACAGCATCAGTGCATCGTGCACAGAACCAGGGTTGCCAATATACACATCTAGAAATGTGCCCTTGGATTCAGATTCCCCGAAGCAGCAATGAAGGGAAAGGTTTTCTGTTCATATATGCCCTCTTGTGCTCTGCAGGAGGAACAATCCGGACGTGGCACCCATCAATAGCGCCAGCAGCACAGCGGACCGCCTCATGGCCAGCAAGGCGAGCAAAGCCGGCCCCCCACCTCCTCCATCTCCTCCGCCTTGGGGAAATGAATAACTCTGTGGAGGATAATCATCATTTCCTCCACGACGTTGTGGACGGTCCTGCACACTGTGGACAGTGGCATGGCGAAGATGTCTGAGGTGACCCTGTAGGAGGCTCCATGTTGATGTTGATGCTGGTCCTGGAAAGCCTGAAACTTTGTTTATTAATTGTTGTAACATTAATGTATGTAGTATATTTCTTTGTGTTTTGACTATTTAATAATAACTTCTAAATATGAATTGTTGACGTCTACCAGTATTACATGTTCCTAATATCTGACCTGCATGGTCAGGTGCTTGCTTATGCTTGAGAAGGTTTCTATTATTGTATTGCTCCACAGGCAGTGTGACAACACACAGCTATCTTACCAGAGTCCAGAAGTCACTGTAGCCTCATGATCTGTGTATCGTAGACGTGAAATGTCCTGTTTGTGTCTGTCCTGGTTAAAGACTAATGTACGAGACACTAATGAGGTTCAGGTACTTTAGTTTAATGTGTAGTGATGTTTGTGTATCTAACTGTACTGA
Source organism: Cottus gobio (assembly GCA_023566465.1). Taxonomy (NCBI): domain Eukaryota; kingdom Metazoa; phylum Chordata; class Actinopteri; order Perciformes; family Cottidae; genus Cottus; species Cottus gobio. The sequence continues at coordinate 2,416,474 of CM042216.1, read as the reverse complement.
TGATCGACCTCTTGGTGTTTGCGGATCGAGAAGACAAATGGTAGGTGTGTATGTGGAATATAGGCTAATTATTTAATATTTAAATACTGTTACGTAACTGTATCAAACCTCCTCTGTACCTGCCAGCTTATTAGGCCTAGATAGATCATATATTATTACATTACAACAGCCATACTATAAATGTTAACATCAGCAATGTTCTAATGTAAAGATATTTTCTATGTATTCTAATTTGAGGTATTTCCTTAATCCAATATGAAAGAGAATAGATATTAGATACACCTCCCAGTATAACCAGTACAGTACAACAGCAGCAGAAACTACATTACACTAATTTATCTAATCTAGGTTTAATACAATATGAAACTACATACATTTTCTTTGGGTGTACAAAGTAAACTGTCACGTCTACCTATAAGTGGGGGGACAGGTTACAAAGAAGAGCAATGGGTACAGGCTAACCAAAAGTGTTAAAACAGACTTACAAAGCAATAGAAGCCATTGAAGCACGCCTCCGCTGCGCATATATATATATATATATACATATATATATATATAATAATCAGAAGCAGCTTTATTATAACGGTATTTTATCTCGAATTCGGTTGGCAATCTTCCTAACTCACGTATATCCAGCAATCCCCTACAACCCACTAATGTTGTAATAATCCAAATACCTTTACAGATCTTCATTGTAAAGGGTTTAGACAATGTTTTCCATGCATGTGTAACGGAGTTGATGATTCCACTTGCCATCACTGTCTATTATTTACTATTATTATCATTTACTTACGGAGACTAGCGTGCTGTGTGAGTTAGCGCCCTCCGCTGCCCCCCTGCAGACTTAAGTGGTGCAACCCGTATACTCGGCCCAGTCTACAGCACGTTGCCTCCGTGGTAAGTTGTTCTGTGTTAAGCTCCGTTGTGTTAGCTAAATAGATGTAAATCTGTTCATATCACTTATTATTATAGGTTGTGTTTAATAATGGGTTTTTTGTTTGTTTTCTGTTGGTGCAGGAGCTGGTTCTACAAGTTGGCCATGAGGAAACTAATTTGAAATGTCATTTGTTTTATATACTCCCCCAGTTCACAGCCGTGCGCCTGAGCTGGTTCTACAAGTTGGCCATGAGGAAACTAATTTCTGTGTGTATTTGTTGTTTTGCCAGTACGGCTACGGGAGCTGTCTGATTTCAATAAACCGCTGGTTTGAACCAATCCACTTCCGAGTGTGCTTGGTGAAAACCAACACTACACAACGCCAATGAGAGTCCAAACCGCTACACATGTCCAGTTAACCATAATCAATTAATTAACATGCACATGTGGAATGGTCGTTAAGACCTTAACAGCTTACAGAGAGTAGGCATTTAAGGTCACAGTTCTAAAAACGCAGGGCACTAAAGAGACTTGTCTACCGACTGTGAAAAACACCCAAATAAAGATGCCCAGGGTCTCTGCTCATCTGCGTGTACGTGCATTAGGCATGCTGCAGGGAGGCATGAGGACTACACACACAAGCACACACACACACACTGTAAACCCGACCGTCCAAAATACTTAAATAGATTAAGTAGTGTGTACTAGTGTGTACATCTTTTCCGACTATACCTTGAATAAAGGAAGTAGCACTTTAGTAGCACTGAAATGGCTCTTACTGATAGCACTTTGTAGTTGAACTTTTTGTCGAAATTGTACCTTCGTGATTCTTGTTCTGATTCTTGTTGTAAACGGTAGAATGCACTTATTGTAAGTCGCTTTGGATAAAAGCGTCAGCTAAATGAAATGTAATGTACTCAAGGTTTTAGACAAAGGTTCTACTAACTTGATTATGTTGGTGTAACATGTTCCTCCTTGTATATTTGTAAAATATTTATATATATATATATATATATATATATATATATATATATATATATATATATATAGGTTCTATGTCATTTTAATATTGCAGTGTGCTAAAGGGGAGAGGCCAAGGACATACTGTTGATTAGCAGATGTTCATGACATTTAGATATATTGAGTTAGTTAAACTCTATAATTGAGGTGACATCTTTTTAACCCATGTATACTTAAAACCTGACACTGTAAATAATAAACATTGAGCTTGGTTTACATACCATTGTTTGGTTGTGTACTTAATGTTAAAGGTCTGTGAACTTATTCCAGTGGTTTGTATACTGGTAATATGGAGTCATAACTGATATTGAGTTGCCTTAACAGACAATTGTAAGTCATTAACTGAACATATTTTAGTTGGGCTAAATGAACATTTCAATTTAACTGTTCTCAAAAGGTACTAGTGACAAGTCATCAAACCTTTAAGTTTGAATACTTTTTGGTTTATCAACTTAAACAAAGTGAGGTAATTTATCGCCTCACTTTCTTTGCTAATTTATGCGGGTTTACAGTGCAGATTGTGATGGAAGATTTTCTCTGTACTTCGGGAAAGGAGAATAAAGTCTTGAAATCAAGGTTGTCTTTGTCCGTTTATTCTTGCGCAAGAAAGAAGAAAACACGCATCAGCTACACACCGCAGTATGCAGCAGGAGTTCTTCGAAGAGATAGAAATCACATGCATATTTATATACATCAGAAGTAAAACCCGTTACATAGGATCCCTGGAGTCATTGGCTTCAACTAGACTAGTTTAAACCAGATCCTCTGTTTCTAACACTAGGCATTATTCTCAAGACATAACCTATCACATCATATCAGTGTTAGAGAATGTTAGGGAGGGAGATGGAGGAAGAAGATTCATTATACCTCCCTCACACCCCTGACAACCTGTTCTTATCTAGATAACTAAACATGCTTGTACAGAGGGCCCTTTGTCCACTGTATCCTTCTACATTATGTCTGCTCACATTGAATACTTTTCATTAGACACAAACAATTTCTCTAGCTTATGATCTACCAGTATAACATAAGCAATGCTATATTTACCATTACAAGACGCGCGCGCGCGCGCTCACACACACACACACACACACACACACACACACACACACACACACAGTAAACCCGAACGTCCAAAATACTTAAATAGATTAAGTAGTGTGTACTCAAAGTTTTAGAAATATGTTCTACTATCTTGATTATGTTGGTGTAACATGTTCTTCCTTGTATATTTGTAACATATTTCATTTGTTCCAATTTATAAACGTTTATTATTTAGGTTTCTATTTAATTTTAATATTGCAGTGTGCTAAAAGGGAGCAGCCGAGGACATACTGTTGATTAGCAGATGTTCATGACGTTTAGATATATTGAGTTAGTTAAACTCAATATAATTGAGGCAATCAATTATATGGAGTATATTGACAAAAACGTTTGTGGCAATGCCACAAACATTTCGACACGAACGTTTCAAGTGACATCTTTTTAGCCCATGTATACTTAACACTGAGCATGGTTTACATACCATTGTTTGGTTGTGTACTTAATTTTAAAGGTCTGTGAACTTATTCCAGTGGTTTGTAAACTGGAAATATTAAGTCATAATAACTGACATTAATTGAATTGCCTTAACAGAAAATTGTAAGTCATATTAACTGCACATATTTTAGTTGAGCTAAATGAGCATTTCAATTTAACTGTTCTAAAAAGGTACTAGTGACAAGTCATCAAACCTTTAGGTTTGAATACCTTTTGTTTTATCAACTTAAAAACAGTGAGGCAATTTATTACCTCACTTTCTTTGCTAACGTATGCTGGTTTACAGTGCAGAGGCGCGCGCGCGCACACACACTCACACACGCAGTTAACATATTGTTCAATTTGAAGAAACAAATGGTTGTTTGGAGCTCTCACCTGCATGGCGCAGCTTGGTGCCTGGTAGGCGTCTTCTGTTCAGTTTCAAGTCTGGACGCATATGACGTCTAACCACTTTTGCAGCTTTAGGAGGAGTAACATCAACAGTTGGCACCGTAGCTTGCCGAGACGATACAGGAGCGTTGTACTGTTCGAGCATTGTGCCGTAAGGCCTTGCAACCGCAACGTTTTCACATAACATTCTACGAGCCATGTTGCGCATAGGGGAGGGTAGAGATTTTAGACGTTTCACATCTCGGTGTATTTCAAGGTCTTTTTGGTTTGCTGATGACATCGGACAGTGGTCAGTGCTGTGTTAGCATTTACTTAGTGTAATTCCTAAAGTGACTCAGTGTATATATATATATGAACACACACACACACACACACACAAGCACGCACGCACACACACACACACACACACACACACACACACACACACACGCGTAGCTGCAGTACATACTTATTCCGGAACATTTTGTTTGTTGATGTTTGTTTTTGTCTTTGCAGATCTTCAAAAACAGATATCCTGAGCTTGACCTGTCATCCACTACATGACTGCATGACAGACAAAGCATCTCCTGCAGTGTTACCATCAGCTCGTGCATCTAGAAGAGAAATACAAAGTGGTAGGTATCACTCTTAGTATACCTCTGGTAACTGAATTAAAGGGAGATACAAGGGAAATCATAGTATATGGTACTACGGCGCCGGGAGAAATAAACAATAAAAACACATCTAGTCGCACACACGTAAAGAGTGGTGAATACAGTGTCTGACAGTTTCTGTGGAAACCTTACGGTGTCAACACAAACAGAACTGTTCACATGAACCAGTTGCTCGGGTGAATTCCATACAAACTGGTTGGCTGTAAACACCATCTCAAAAACCATCATGCCTGAAATAAATCGACCATCGACCAGGCATTAAAGGGAGATACAAGGGAAAATCATAGTCTATGGTACTACGGAGCCGGGGGAAATAAACAATAAAAACACATCTAGTCGCACACACGTAAAGAGTGGTGAATACAGTGTCTGACAGTTTCTGTGGAAACCTTACGGTGTCAACACAAACAGAACTGTTCACATGAACCAGTTGCTCGGGTGAAGTCCATACAAACTGGTTGGCTGTAAACACCATCTCAAAAACCATCATGCCTGAAATAAATCGACCATCGGTCGAGGGGGGGTCTATGGTACTACGGAGCCAGGAGAAATAAAACAATATTTGTGAACTGGTGTTATAAGCCCCAGCGATCGAGCGCTGTATCCCTCTGATACAGTAGAAGCTTCTCGTTCGAGTTCACTGTATTGGGTATTGCAGCCTTTCTCCTGAGCTTCAAGGATCCGTGTAAATAAATAAAAGATTTGTTGTGTTTCATGAAATGTGTGTGTGGGTTTGTACGTCTTGGTGATTTGACGAAACCGTGTGTATCGGAACACCAACGCGGGGAAGGTATTCCGACCATACTGCATGGGGGGGGGGGGGGGGGGGGGGGGGGGGGATTAAAGGGAGATACAAGGGAAAATCATAGTCTATGGTACTACGGAGCCGGGGGAAATAAACAATAAAAACACATCTAGTCGCACACACGTAAAGAGTGGTGAATACAGTGTCTGACAGTTTCTGTGGAAACCTTACGGTGTCAACACAAACAGAACTGTTCACATGAACCAGTTGCTCGGGTGAATTCCATACAAACTGGTTGGCTGTAAACACCATCTCAAAAACCATCATGCCTGAAATAAATCGACCATCGGTCGAGGGGGGTCTATGGTACTACGGAGCCAGGAGAAATAAAACAATATTTGTGAACTGGTGTTATAAGCCCCAGCGATCGAGCGCTGTATCCCTCTGATACAGTAGAAGCTTCTCGTTCGAGTTCACTGTATTGGGTATTGCAGCCTTTCTCCTGAGCTTCAAGGATCCGTGTAAATAAATAAAAGATTTGTTGTGTTTCATGAAATGTGTGTGTGGGTTTGTACGTCTTGGTGATTTGACGAAACCGTGTGTATCGGAACACCAACGCGGGGAAGGTATTCCGACCATACTGCATGGGGGGGGGTGGGGGGGGATTAAAGGGAGATACAAGGGAAAATCATAGTCTATGGTACTACGGAGCCGGGGGAAATAAACAATAAAAACACATCTAGTCGCACACACGTAAAGAGTGGTGAATACAGTGTCTGACAGTTTCTGTGGAAACCTTACGGTGTCAACACAAACAGAACTGTTCACATGAACCAGTTGCTCGGGTGAATTCCATACAAACTGGTTGGCTGTAAACACCATCTCAAAAACCATCATGCCTGAAATAAATCGACCATCGACCAGGCATTAAAGGGAGATACAAGGGAAAATCATAGTCTATGGTACTACGGAGCCGGGGGAAATAAACAATAAAAACACATCTAGTCGCACACACGTAAAGAGTGGTGAATACAGTGTCTGACAGTTTCTGTGGAAACCTTACGGCGTCAACACAAACAGAACTGTTCACATGAACCAGTTGCTCGGGTGAAGTCCATACAAACTGGTTGGCTGTAAACACCATCTCAAAAACCATCATGCCTGAAATAAATCGACCATCGGTCGAGGGGGGTCTATGGTACTACGGAGCCAGGAGAAATAAAACAATATTTGTGAACTGGTGTTATAAGCCCCAGCGATCGAGCGCTGTATCCCTCTGATACAGTAGAAGCTTCTCGTTCGAGTTCACTGTATTGGGTATTGCAGCCTTTCTCCTGAGCTTCAAGGATCCGTGTAAATAAATAAAAGATTTGTTGTGTTCATGAAATGTGTGTGTGGGTTTGTACGTCTTGGTGATTTGACGAAACCGTGTGTATCGGAACACCAACGCGGGGAAGGTATTCCGACCATACTGCATGGGGGGGGGGTGGGGGGGGATTAAAGGGAGATACAAGGGAAAATCATAGTCTATGGTACTACGGAGCCGGGGGAAATAAACAATAAAAACACATCTAGTCGCACACACGTAAAGAGTGGTGAATACAGTGTCTGACAGTTTCTGTGGAAACCTTACGGTGTCAACACAAACAGAACTGTTCACATGAACCAGTTGCTCGGGTGAATTCCATACAAACTGGTTGGCTGTAAACACCATCTCAAAAACCATCATGCCTGAAATAAATCGACCATCGACCAGGCATTAAAGGGAGATACAAGGGAAGATCATAGTCTATGGTACTACGGAGCCGGGGGAAATAAACAATAAAAACACATCTAGTCGCACACACGTAAAGAGTGGTGAATACAGTGTCTGACAGTTTCTGTGGAAACCTTACGGCGTCAACACAAACAGAACTGTTCACATGAACCAGTTGCTCGGGTGAAGTCCATACAAACTGGTTGGCTGTAAACACCATCTCAAAAACCATCATGCCTGAAATAAATCGACCATCGGTCGAGGGGGGTCTATGGTACTACGGAGCCAGGAGAAATAAAACAATATTTGTGAACTGGTGTTATAAGCCCCAGCGATCGAGCGCTGTATCCCTCTGATACAGTAGAAGCTTCTCGTTCGAGTTCACTGTATTGGGTATTGCAGCCTTTCTCCTGAGCTTCAAGGATCCGTGTAAATAAATAAAAGATTTGTTGTGTTTCATGAAATGTGTGTGTGGGTTTGTACGTCTTGGTGATTTGACGAAACCGTGTGTATCGGAACACCAACGCGGGGAAGGTATTCCGACCATACTGCATGGGGGGGGGGGGGGGGGGGGGGGGATTAAAGGGAGATACAAGGGAAAATCATAGTCTATGGTACTACGGAGCCGGGGGAAATAAACAATAAAAACACATCTAGTCGCACACACGTAAAGAGTGGTGAATACAGTGTCTGACAGTTTCTGTGGAAACCTTACGGTGTCAACACAAACAGAACTGTTCACATGAACCAGTTGCTCGGGTGAATTCCATACAAACTGGTTGGCTGTAAACATTATCTCAAAAAATATATCTGAAAATCAGACAGAGTCCAGCTTTCTCGGAAATCCCCCCCTCTGTCCTCCTCACTGACTGTATTTATCACTTGGCGCTGTGCTGTACGACAGCTGCGCGCTCCCGTCTTTCTTCCTCACTGACTGCATGTCTCGCTGTCTCTCTGGTCTTGAACTTTGAAGAAATTCAACAATGTATGTTCAGATTTCTTTCCTCCATATCGTTCACACCTCGGTCAGCTTCCTCTTTAGGAGCTCCCTCCCCAGCTTTTGCGAGGTAAAAAGAAAATGGTCCCATGTGATTTAGTGCACTTTTTTTTGTAACATGTGAAATAATATGTGTCGCACATAGATGAGTGAAAAGTAAAAACAAAAACTAGAAACGTCTATGGGTACAAAAAAAAAAGCCCTTTTGGAAGAAACAACTTTAACTTTTAAAACATATCTGAAAATCAGACAGAGTCCAGCTTTCCCGGAAAAATGACAGAGTCCAGCTTTGAAACAAACGTAACTGTATGTTTCTTGGGTGCTTAGTGCGTTCGAGCCCACGGCCTGTTCTGTGTAGTCGGGTTTGGAGCTCAAACTCTCTCTCGCTCTCCCCCACTGCGCTAAATAACACACGCTGCGAGGCCTTTGATTTATCGAGAGCCGAACCGAGCAGAGCGCTTCGAGTTTTGTAACAAGTGAGGTACTGTGTCAAACATCAATGAGTGAAAAAAAGCTGCAGGGACAGAGTCAAGTAATGTATTGTACAACGTTTACAGCAACGGTAGGCAGGACACTGAGTCTGTGTTCCTCCACGAGACCACAGCGTACATCGGCTGAGGAGTAAATGTATGACTTGCTCGCTCTGCTGTAAGACCAGTCATCGTTGGCTCTGGAGCTGCATATGAGACACTCGGCGCGCTGCTGTACGACCCCTGCCGCCCCCCCCCCCCCTCTCTCTCTCTTTCCTCCTCACTGACTGCATCCTTTAGAGACCCTCTCTGCAAATGGTCTCTCTCTTTCTCTCTATCTCTCTGGTCTTGAACTTTGAAGAAATTCAACAATGTATGTTCAGATTTCTTTCCTCCATATTGTTCACACCTCGGTCAGCTTCCTCTTTAGGAGCTCCCGCCCCAGCTTTTGCGAGGTAAAAAGAAAATGGTCCCATGTGATGTTGTGCACTTTTTTTTGTAACATGTGAAATAATATGTGTCGCACATAGATGAGTGAAAAGTAAAAACAAAAAATAGAAACGTCTATGGGTACAAAAAAAAATTCCCTTTTGGAAGAAACAACTTTAACTTTTAAAAAATATCTGAAAATCAGACAGAGTCCAGCTTTCTCGAAAATCAGACAGAGTCCAGCTTTCTCGAAAATCAGACAGAGTCCAGCTTTCTCGGAAATCCCCCCTCTGTCCTCCTCACTGACTTTATTTATCACTTGGCGCTGTGCTGTACGACAGCTGCGCGCTCCCGTCTTTCTTCCTCACTGACTGCATGTCTCGCTGTCTCTCTGGTCTTGAACTTTGAAAACATCCAACAATGTATGTTCAGATTTCTTTCCTCCATATCGTTCACACCTCGGCCGGCTTCCTCTTTAGGAGCTCCCGCCCCAGCTTTTGCGAGGTAAAAAGAAAATGGTCCCATGTGATGTTGTGCACTTTTTTTGTAACATGTGAAATAATATGTGTCGCACATAGATGAGTGAAAAGTAAAAACAAAAAATAGAAACGTCTATGGGTACAAAAAAAATTCCCTTTTGGAAGAAACAACTTTAACTTTTAAAACATATCTGAAAATCAGACAGAGTCCAGCTTTCTCGAAAATCTGACAGAGTCCAGCTTTCTCGAAAATCAGACAGAGTCCAGCTTTCTCGAAAATCAGACAGAGTCCAGCTTTTTCGGAAATCCCCCCCTCTGTCCTCCTCACTGACTGTATTTATCACTTGGCGCTGTGCTGTACGACAGCTGCGCGCTCCCGTCTTTCTTCCTCACTGACTGCATGTCTCGATGTCTCTCTGGTCTTGAACTTTTAAGAAATTCAACAATGTATGTTCAGATTTCTTTCCTCCATATCGTTCACACCTCGGTCAGCTTCCTCTTTAGGATCTCCCTCCCCAGCTTTTGCGAGGTAAAAAGAAAATGGTCCCATGTGATGTTGTGCACTTTTTTTTGTAACATGTGAAATAATATGTGTCGCACATAGATGAGTGAAAAGTAAAAAAATAAAATAAAATAAAAACGTCTCTGGGTACATAGTCAGGTCATTTATTGTACAAAGTTTACAAGTAGTCACAGCGATGGTAGCCACAGACACTGAAGCTCGGTTCCTCCACGAGACCAGTCACCGTTGGCTCTGGAGCTGCATATGAGACACTCGGCGCGCTGCTGTACGACCCCTGCCGCCCCCCCCCCCCCTCTCTCTTTCCTCCTCACTGACTGCATCCTTTAGAGACCCTCTCTGCAAATGGTCTCTCTCTTTCTCTCTATCTCTCTGGTCTTGAACTTTGAAGAAATTCAACAATGTATGTTCAGATTTCTTTCCTCCATATCGTTCACACCTCGGTCGGCTTCCTCTTTAGGATCTCCCTCCCCAGCTTTTGCGAGGTAAAAAGAAAATGGTCCCATGTGATGTTGTGCACTTTTTTTTGTAACGTGAAATAATATGTGTCGCACATAGATGAGTGAAAAGTTAAAACAAAAAATAGAAACGTCTATGGGTACAAAAAAAATTCCCTTTTGGAAGAAACAACTTTAACTTTTAAAACATATCTGAAAATCAGACAGAGTCCAGCTTTCTCGAAAATCAGACAGAGTCCAGCTTTCTCGAAAATCAGACAGAGTCCAGCTTTCTCGGAAATCCCCCCCTCTGTCCTCCTCACTGACTGTATTTATCACTTGGCGCTGTGCTGTACGACAGCTGCGCGCTCCCGCCTTTCTTCCTCACTGACTGCATGTCTCGCTGTCTCTCTGGTCTTGAACTTTTAAGAAATCCAACAATGTATGTTCAGATTTCTTTCCTCCATATCGTTCACACCTCGGTCGGCTTCCTCTTTAGGAGCTCCCGCCCCAGCTTTTGCGAGGTAAAAAGAAAATGGTCCCATGTGATGTTGTGCACTTTATTTGTAACATGTGAAATAATATGTGTCGCACATAGATGAGTGAAAAGTAAAAACAAAAAATAGAAACGTCTATGGGTACAAAAAAAAATGCCCTTTTGGAAGAAACAACTTTAACTTTTAAAATATATCTTAAAATCAGACAGAGTCCAGCTTTCTCGGAAATATGACAGAGTCCAGCTTTGAACCAAACGTAACTGTATGTTTCTTGGGTGCTTAGTGCGTTCGAGCCCACGGCCTGTTCTGTGTAGTCGGGTTTGGAGCTCAAACTCTCTCTCGCTCTCCCCCACTGCGCTAAATAACACACGCTGCGAGGCCTTTGATTTACCGAGAGCCGAACCGAGCAGAGCGCTTCGAGTTTTGTAACAAGTGAGGTACTGTGTCAAACATCAATGAGTGAAAAAAAGCTGCAGGGACAGAGTCAAGTAATGTATTGTACAACGTTTACAGCAACGGTAGGCAGGACACTGAGTCTGTGTTCCTCCACGAGACCACAGCGTACATCGGCTGAGGAGTAAATGTATGACTTGCTCGCTCTGCTGTAAGACCAGTCACCGTTGGCTCTGGAGCTGCATATGAGACACTCGGCGCGCTGCTGTACGACCCCTGCTGCCCCCCCCCCTCGCTCTCTCTTTCCTCCTCACTGACTGCATCCTTTAGAGACCCTCTCTGCAAATGGTCTCTCTCTTTCTCTCTATCTCTCTGGTCTTGAACTTTGAAGAAATTCAACAATGTATGTTCAGATTTCTTTCCTCCATATCGTTCACACCTCGGTCAGCTTCCTCTTTAGGAGCTCCCGCCCCAGCTTTTGCGAGGTAAAAAGAAAATGGTCCCATGTGATGTTGTGCACTTTTTTTTGTAACATGTGAAATAATATGTGTCGCACATAGATGAGTGAAAAGTAAAAACAAAAAATAGAAACGTCTATGGGTACAAAAAAAAAATTCACTTTTGGAAGAAACAACTTTAACTTTTAAAAAATATCTGAAAATCAGACAGAGTCCAGCTTTCTCGAAAATCAGACAGAGTCCAGCTTTCTCGGAAATCCCCCCCTCTGTCCTCCTCACTGACTTTATTTATCACTTGGCGCTGTGCTGTACGACAGCTGCGCGCTCCCGTCTTTCTTCCTCACTGACTGCATGTCTCGCTGTCTCTCTGGTCTTGAACTTTGAAGAAATCCAACAATGTATGTTCAGATTTCTTTCCTCCATATCGTTCACACCTCGGTCGGCTTCCTCTTTAGGAGCTCCCGCCCCAGCTTTTGCGAGGTAAAAAGAAAATGGTCCCATGTGATGTTGTGCACTTTTTTTTGTAACATGTGAAATAATATGTGTCGCACATAGATGAGTGAAAAGTAAAAACAAAAAATAGAAACGTCTATGGGTACAAAAAAAAGCCCTTTTGGAAGAAACAACTTTAACTTTTAAAACATATCTGAAAATCAGACAGAGTCCAGCTTTCTCGAAAATCAGACAGAGTCCAGCTTTCTCGGAAATCCCCCCCTCTGTCCTCCTCACTGACTGTATTTATCACTTGGCGCTGTGCTGTACGACCCCTGCCCCCCCCCCCCCCCCCTCCCGCCTCTCTCTCTCTTTCCTCCTCACTGACTGCATCCTTTAGAGACCCTCTCTGCAAATGGTCTCTCTCTTTCTCTCTATCTCTCTGGTCTTGAACTTTGAAGAAATTCAACAATGTATGTTCAGATTTCTTTCCTCCATATCGTTCACACCTCGGTCAGCTTCCTCTGTAGTAGCTCCAGCCCCAGCTTTTGCGAGGTAAAAAGAAAATGGTCCCATGTGATGTTGTGCACTTTTTTTTGTAACGTGAAATAATATGTGTCGCACATAGATGAGTGAAAAGTAAAAACCAAAAATAGAAACGTCTATGGGTACAAAAAAATGCCCTTTTGGAAGAAACAACTTTAACTTTTAAAACATATCTGAAAATCAGACAGAGTCCAGCTTTCTCGAAAATCAGACAGAGTCCAGCTTTCTCGGAAATCCCCCCCCTCTGTCCTCCTCACTGACTTTATTTATCACTTGGCGCTGTGCTGTACGACAGCTGCGCGCTCCCGTCTTTCTTCCTCACTGACTGCATGTCTCGCTGTCTCTCTGGTCTTGAACTTTGAAAACATCCAACAATGTATGTTCAGATTTCTTTCCTCCATATCGTTCACACCTCGGTCGGCTTCCTCTTTAGGATCTCCCTCCCCAGCTTTTGCGAGGTAAAAAGAAAATGGTCCCATGTGATGTTGTGCACTTTTTTTTGTAACATGTGAAATAATATGTGTCGCACATAGATGAGTGAAAAGTAAAAACAAAAAATAGAAACGTCTATGGGTACAAAAAAAAGCCCTTTTGGAAGAAACAACTTCAACTTTTAAAACATATCTGAAAATCAGACAGAGTCCAGCTTTCTCGAAAATCAGACCCCCACCCTGGGTTGAGAGAGTGACCCAGCATTATTAGAATGAGAGGAGAGGAGAAGTCCCCTGTTTGAGGAGTGTGTTGTGTCTCTATGTCTACCCATAAAATAAAGCTGTATTACAAATGTATTGAATTGCATTAAATTGAACTCCCTGCCTTCAATTCAAATAGAGTAAAGTATCAGACCATACACTGGCCCTTTGGTAAATACACGGTCACTTGAAGTTTATTCCTTAGGCAAGGACTCCCTCTCTTGGCGGACACGGTGTACTACAACTGAAGCGGTGCTCTGCCTGCAAACATTGGTGCAGTTTCGACACTAAATCAGGCCCAGATCAGGCTGTGGATCACCTAGAAGGCTGCGGTCTGGACCGAGACGCTCGGGAGACCCTGATCTACACGTCGGCGTTTTCCGGGAGACAATCGAGCAAGTAAAGCTCCCCCACCCTGGGTTGAGAGAGTGACCCTGCATTATTAGAATGAGAGGAGGCAAGGCAAGGCAAGGCAAGGCAAGTTTATTTGTATAGCACATTTCAACACAAGGTGATTCAAAGTGCTTCACAGCGGCTGTGGCTCAGTGGTTAGCAACTCGGTCTTTCAATCAGAGGGTCGGTGGTTCGATTCCCCGGCTCCGGCAGTCTGTGTCGTTGTGTCCTTGAGCAAGACACTTAACCCTCATTGCTCACCGTTGCTGTGTCTACGGTCTACTGTATATCATGTAAGTCGCTTTGGATAAAAGCGTCAGCTAAATGAAATGTAATGTAATGTAATGTAATAAAGCCATTAAAAGCATAAAAACACAATGCAGAATAAAAGATTTAAAAACAATTAAAAACAATTACACAATCCAAAATAAAAGATTTAAAAACAATTAAGAACAATCATTAAAACAATAAAAAACAGTTAGAAGGCAAAAGCAGAAATAGATAGATACAGAATTGAATAAAAGTTGCAGTGCAGTTTAAGATATAAAATGCAGTAGTGAAATGTAGAATCTGGTTTAATTAAAGGCAACAGCAAACAGAAAGGTCTTCAGTCTGGATTTAAAGAGGCTGAGGGTCTCTGCAGACCTGCAGCTCTCAGGGACCTTGTTCCAGATGTGTGGAGCAGAAAAGCTGAACGCTGCCTCTCCGTGTTTAGTTCTGACTCTTGGAACAGAAAGTAGACCCGTCCCAGACGACCTGAGGGGTCGGGATGGTTCATAAGGCAGCAGCAGATCACTAATGTATTTAGGCCCTAAACCATTCAAGGCTTTATAAACCAGCAGCAGGATTTTAAAGGAGAGGAGAAGTCCCCTTTTTGAGGAGTGTGTTGTGTCTCTATGTCTACCCATAAAATAAAGCTGTATTACAAATGTATTGAATTGCATTAAATTGAACTCCCTGCCTTCAATTCAAATAGAGTAAAGTATCAGACCATACACTGGCCCTTTGGTAAATACACGGTCACTTGAAGTTTATTCCTTAGGCAAGGACTCCCTCTCTTGGCGGAAACGGTGTACTACAACTGAAGCGGTGCTCTGCCTGCAAACATTGGTGCAGTTTCGACACTAAATCAGGCCCAGATCAGGCTGTGGATCACCTAGAAGGCTGCGGTCTGGACCGAGACGCTCGGGAGACCCTGATCTACATGTCGGCGTTTTCCGGGAGACAATCGAGCAAGTAAAGCTCCCCCACCCTGGGTTGAGAGAGTGACCCAGCATTATTAGAATGAGAGGAGAGGAGAAGTCCCCTGTTTGAGGAGTGTGTTGTGTCTCTATGTCTACCCATAAAAGAAAGCTGTATTACAAATGTATTGAATTGCATTAAATTGAACTCCCTGCCTTCAATTCAAATAGAGTAAAGTATCAGACCATACACTGGCCCTTCGGCAAATACACAGTCACTTGAAGTTTATTCCTTAGGCAAGGACTCCCTCTCTTGGCGGAAACGGTGTACTACGACTGAAGCGGTGCTCTGCCTGCAAACATTGGTGCAGTTTCGACACTAAATCAGGCCCAGATCAGGCTGTGGACCACCTAGAAAGCTGCGGTCTGGACCGAGACGCTCGGGAGACCCTGATCTACACGTCAGAGGTCTCCGGGAGAGAATCTAGGAGCGAGTTAAGCCGCCTCACTGCCTGTAAAGGTGTCCTTTATTCGGATCAAACACAGTGTTTTTTGTCCCTGCAGCATGATGAGAGCAGAGGACAAGTCCCCTGTTTTGCCTGAGGTGCTTGATTATTATTAAAATACATTGTGGGTGTCTGGAAGGGGATCACGAGAGCTCCAGAGACCTCCAGGGCTGTTAACTGGTCGTTTTAACCCAGCAGAGAGGCCTCTACAATAGGGCACAGAGCAATGGGAAGGCACCTCACACAGACTTGTCACACTCTGTCTGGGTCCAACTAAATCATCTGACCCCCCACGGAAGACTGTAAACAAAAAAAATAACTGTATGTTTTTTTGGATTAGTGTGTTTAATGCACATTACTAACTCTACTTGTTCTCGGGAGCCTCTGTGCTTCCTCTCCTCAAGCTTCCACGGATTGTGGTTATCTGGAGCCGGTCCTGCTCCCTGCCATGGCGGGCCTGCTGATGCCCCTCATCTCTGCCTCCGTCTGCTGGCCTGGATCGTGGTCGTCTGGGTCGTGGTCCATGCCTACTACTCATTGCGTGAATCATTTTCTGTGATTTTCATTGAATGTACTGTAACTCTGTTACGTTGATTCTGTACACATAACATCTATTGCTTCTGTCCATTCGGGGAGAGGGATCCTCCTCTGTTGCTCTCCCTCGGGTTTCTTCCCTTCTTGTTTTTCCCTGTAAAAAGGTTTTCATCACATCACATGTGGCATCATCACAGGCAGCCCAGAACTTTATGCGGAAAGACCATTCAATTTCACCATTTTATGTTTACATCCTCTGTAAACTAAACACACAATACGAGTCAACAACCTGGACTTTGTAGCCGTAATGTAGGTCTGGATGTTGTATTGTACTCGAGCTATTTGACTCAAGTTTTAGGGACACGGCTTGACTCTGGTGTGCGTTGGGTGGACACAATGCTCGATATTGAGCCGGTAAACCACGATGCCTCTCGAGTCCGAGTTGTGCTCCACGGTGAGGCTCCTCGAGCCTGAAGGCTCAGGACTTCCTAATGAAAGTGACCGAGTCCACGGCGGCTCAGGACTCTCTGATAATACGAGTCAACGACCTGGACTTTGTTTCCAATCACGTAGGTCTAGAGGATATATTGTACACGAGCCAGTTGACCGTACTTTCAAAAATATGTCTTGACTCTGATGTGAGTTGGGTGGACACAATGCTCCAGATAGAGCGGGTACACTACGATACCTCTCCGGCCCGAGTTGGCCACCGCGATGAGGGTCCTCGGGTCCACGGTGGCTCACACTCCCTGATGAAAGTTGTCGAGCTCACGGTGGCTCAGGACTCCCCGATAATACGAGTCAACAACCTGGACATCGTAGCCGTAACGTAGGTCTGGAGGTTATATTGCACTCGAGCTATTCCACTCAACCTTTAGAGATGTGGCTTGACTCTGATGTGTGTTAGGTGTACAAGGTGCTCGAAATTAGATTTCACAGAGGGTAACAATGGGATTTTTGCCCACGGTGGCTCAGGACTCCCTGATAGTACGAGCAAAAAAACCCGGTCTTCGCACCCGTAATGTACGTCTGGAGGTACGTGAGCTGGTTGAATTTACCACTCAACATTTAGAGACGTGGCTTATCTCTCTGATGTGCGTTGGGTGTACACAATGCTCGAGATTGAGGGGGTGAACCACGATGCCTCTCGGGCCCGAGTTGTCCACCACGGTGAGGCTCCTCGAGCCCACGATGGCTCGCATTACCCGATGAAAGTTATAGAGTCCACGGTGGCTCACACGCCCTGATGAAAGTTCCCATGCCCACAGTGGCTCACTACTCCCTGATAATACAAGTCAAATACCTGGTCTTCTTTCTCGTAACGTAGGTCTGGATGTACGTGACCTGGTTGAATTTACTTTTCACAAACGTGTCTTGACTCTGGTGTGCGTTGGGTGGACACAATGCTCGATATTGAGCCGGTAAACCACGATGCCTCATGAGCCCGAGTTGTCCACCACGATGAGGCACCTCGAGCCCACGATGGCTCGCATTCCCCGATGAAAGTTATAGAGTCCACGGTGGCTCACACTCCCTGATGAAAGTTCCCATGCCCACAGTGGCTCAGGACTCCCTGATAATACATGTCAAAAACCTGGTCTTCGTTCCCGTAATGTATGTCTGGAGGTACGTCTGGAGGTACGTGAGCAGGTTGACGTTACTTTCACAAACATGTTTTGACGTGTGTCGTGTGGACACGAGAGTGAGGGGCT
Source organism: Cottus gobio (assembly GCA_023566465.1). NCBI lineage: Eukaryota > Metazoa > Chordata > Actinopteri > Perciformes > Cottidae > Cottus > Cottus gobio. The sequence goes on along the minus strand of CM042216.1, from coordinate 2,398,819 downwards.
ACACCGTGAAGATTCTCGAGGCCGAGTTGACCACGGCACTGAGGCTCCTGGAGCCCACGGTCGCTCAGGACTGCCTGACGAAAGTTGTCGAGCTCACGGTGGCTCAGGACTCCCCGATAATACGCGTCAACAACCTGGACTTTGTAGCCGTAACGTAGGTCTGGATGTTTGGTATATTGCACTCGAGCTATTCCACTCAACTTGTAGGGACGTGGCTTGACTCTGATGTGAGTTGGGAGCACACGGTGCTCGAGATTAGTTTTCACAGAGGGTAGAATTGGAATTTTTGCCCACAGAGGCTCAGGACTCCCTGATAGTATGAGTCAAAAAACCCGGACTTTGCACCCGTAATGTAGGTCCGGAGGTACGTGAGCTGGGTGAATTTACTTTCGAAAACATGTTTTGACTCTGATGTGTGTCGTTGGGTGGAAACAATGCTGCTCGATATTGAGGGGGTAAACCACGATGCCTCTCGAGCCCGAGTCGACCACCGCGATGAGGCGCCTCGAGCCCGAGGTGCCGCAGGACTCCCCGATGAAAGTTACAGAGTCCACGGTCGCTCAGGACTCCCCGATGAAAGTTCTCGAGCCCACGGTGGCTCAGGATAGTCTCATGAAAGTTGCCGAGCTCACGGTGGCTCAGGACTCTCCGATAACACGGGTAAACAACCTGCACTTTGTAGCCGTAATGTAGGTCTGGATGTTTGGTATATTGTACTCGAGCTATTTGATTCAATTGTTAGGGATATGTCTCGACTCTGATGTGCGTTGGGTGGACACAATGCTCGAGATTGAGGGGGTGAACACCGATGTCTCTCGAGCCCGAGCCGTCCACCGCGATGAGGCTCCTCGAGCCCGAGGTGCCGCAGGACTCCCCGATGAAAGTTACAGAGTCCACTGTGGCTCAGGACTCTCCCGATAATACTAGTCAAAAACCTGGTCTTCGCACCCGTAATGTAAGTCCAGAGGTACGTGAGCGGGTTGAATTTACTTTCACAAACGTGTTTTGACTCTGATTTGTGTCGTTGGGTGGACACAATGCTCGATATTGAGGGTGCAAACCACGATGCCTCTCGAGCCCGAGTTGGCCACCGCGGTGAGGCTCCTCGAGTCCACGGTGGCTCACACTCCGTGATGAAAGTTCCCAAGCCCACGGTGGTGGCTCAGGACTCCCCGATAGTATGAGTCACCAACCTGGACATCATAGCCGTGATGTAGGTCTGGATGTTATATTGTACTCGAGCTATTTGACTCAACTTTTAGAAAGAGATGTATGGCTTGACTCTGATGTGCGTTGGGTGGACACAATGCTCGAGATTGAGGGGGTAAACCACGATGCCTCTCGAGCCCGAGTCGGCCACCGCGATGAGGCTCCTCGAGCCCGAGGTGCCGCAGGACTCCCCGATGAAAGTTAACGAGTCCATGGTCGCTCCAGACTCCCCGATAGTACGAATCAACAACCTGGACTTCATAGCCTTATTGTAGGTCTGGATGTTATATTGTACCCGAGCTATTTGACTCAACTTTTAGAGAGAGACATGGCTTGACTCTGATGTGTGTTGGGTGGACACAATGCTCGATATTGAGGGTGCAAACCACGATGCCTCTCGAGCCCGAGTTGGCCACCGCGGTGAGGCTCCTCGAGTCCACGGTGGCTCACACTCCCCGATGAAAGTTCCCAAGCCCACGGTGGTGGCTCAGGACTCTCTGATAATACGAGTCAAAAACCTGGTCTTCGTTCCCGTAATGTAGGTCTGGAGGTACGTGAGCTGGTTGAATTTACTTTCACAAACATGTTTGGACTCTGATGTGTGTTGGGAGGACACAGTGCTCGAGATTGAGGGGGTAAATAAACCATGTAGCTTCTCGTCGTTTAGGAGGGGAAGCAACTACAACAGCGGCTTATGGCCGTGGATCTAGTCGGCTCCAAAGATGACTGTCGCTTTCATCAGCTGTAGCTAGCTAGCATGAGTTTCACCTGCTGTGTGACTGAAACGCAGTAGGCAAGTCAAGTCAAGTTTATTTGTATAGCACATTTCAACACAAGGCGATTCAAAGTGCTTCACATACAACCATTAAAAGCATAAAAACACAATGCAAAATAAAAGAAGATTTAAAAACAATTAAGAACATTCATTAAAACATTAAAAAACAGTTAAAAAGCAAAGGATAGATAAATAATTGAATAAAAGTTGCAGTGTAGTTTAAGATATAAAATGCAGTAGTAAGATGCAGAATCTGGTTTAATTAAAGACAACAATTAAGCCATGCAAGTCCGGTACAGTGAAACTGCGAATGGCTCATTAAATCAGTTTTAATGAGCCATTCCTCTACACGCGCACTCTTACAATATTTGTAATTCTGTAATTTTGTTACTTAAAGAGACTGCAGCTTTCAGGGACCTTGTTGTGTGGAGCAGAAAAGCTGAACGCTGCCTCTCCGTGTTTAGTTCTGACTCTTGGAACAGAAAGTAGACCCGTCCCAGACGACCTGAGGGGTCGGGATGGTTCGTAAGGCAGCAGCAGATCACTAATGTATTTAGGCCCTAAACCATTCAGTGGTTTATAAACCAGCAGCAGAATTTTAAAGTCAATTCTTTGTTGGACAGGAAGCCAGTGCAAGGACCTCAGAACCGGAGTGATGTGATCCACTTTCCTGGTCTTAGTGAGGACTCGAGCTGCAGCGTTCTGAATCAGCTGCAGCTTTCTGATTGACTTTTTACTGAGACCTGTGAACACACCGTTACAGTAGTCAAGTCTACTGAAGATAAATGACCTGTGAACACACCGTTACAGTAGTCCAGTCTACTGAAGATAAATTACCTGTGAACACACCGTTACAGTAGTCCAGTCTACTGAAGATAAATGACCTGTGAACACACCGTTACAGTAGTCCAGTCTACTGAAGATAAATGACCTGTGAACACACCGTTACAGTAGTCCAGTCTACTGAAGATAAATGACCTGTGAACACACCGTTATAGTAGTCCAGTCTACTGAAGATAAATGACCTGTGAACACACCGTTACAGTAGTCCAGTCTACTGAAGATAAATGACCTGTGAACACACCGTTACAGTAGTCCAGTCTACTGAAGATAAATGACCTGTGAACACACCGTTACAGTAGTCCAGTCTACTGAAGATAAATGACCTGTGAACACACCGTTACAGTAGTCCAGTCTACTGAAGATAAATGACCTGTGAACACACCGTTACAGTAGTCCAGTCTACTGAAGATAAATGACCTGTGAACACACCGTTACAGTAGTCCAGTCTACTGAAGATAAATGACCTGTGAACACACCGTTACAGTAGTCCAGTCTACTGAAGATAAATGACCTTGAACACACCGTTACTGAAGATAAATGACCTTGAACACACCGTTACAGTAGTCCAGTCTACTGAAGATAAATGACCTGTGAACACACCGTTACAGTAGTCCAGTCTACTGAAGATAAATGACCTGTGAACACACCGTTACAGTAGTCCAGTCTACTGAAGATAAATGACCTGTGAACACACCGTTACAGTAGTCCAGTCTACTGAAGATAAATGACCTTGAACACACCGTTACTGAAGATAAATGACCTTGAACACACCGTTACAGTAGTCCAGTCTACTGAAGATAAATGACCTTGAACACACCGTTACAGTAGTCAAGTCTACTGAAGATAAATTACCTTGAACACACTGTTACAGTAGTCAAGTCTACTGAAGATAAATTACCTTGAACACACCGTTACAGTAGTCCAGTCTACTGAAGATAAATGACCTTGAACACACCGTTACAGTAGTCCAGTCTACTGAAGATAAATTACCTTGAACACACCGTTACAGTAGTCAAGTCTACTGAAGATAAATTACCTTGAACACACTGTTACAGTAGTCAAGTCTACTGAAGATAAATTACCTTGAACACACCGTTACAGTAGTCCAGTCTACTGAAGATAAATGACCTTGAACACACCGTTACAGTAGTCCAGTCTACTGAAGATAAATGACCTGTGAACACACCGTTACAGTAGTCCAGTCTACTGAAGATAGATGACCTGTGAACACACCGTTACAGTAGTCCAGTCTACTGAAGATAAATGACCTTGAACACACCGTTACTGAAGATAAATGACCTTGAACACACCGTTACAGTAGTCCAGTCTACTGAAGATAAATGACCTTGAACACACCGTTACAGTAGTCAAGTCTACTGAAGATAAATTACCTTGAACACACTGTTACAGTAGTCCAGTCTACTTAAGATAAATGACCTGTGTATTTTATTTCAATTTGAGATTTTTATGTATTTGTATGTATTATTGTAGCAAAAGGTGACTTTAAATGGATGAAAAGTGTGCAAAATATGGCCTTTAAATAACAGTGTATTGACTTGGATAAGACGAAGAAACGAAAATGCTCTGAAGATAAATTACCTTGAACACACCGTTACAGTAGTCCAGTCTACTGAAGATAAATGACCTTGAACACACAGTAGTCCAGTCTACTGAAGATAAATTACCTTTTATCTTCAGTAGACTGGGTTACATTTCAATTTCAATCTTGATTTAGATTGATACATAACAAAAAGAAACAAACCAAGTGCAGGGTTTTACTTCACTCTCAATTCATTTAATCAGAGTTAACATTTGACCATGAGACCATGAACTCATGTTTACAATGTCCACTGAGGTAGTGACTGGGAAGTAGGGCTATTTTCTCTTAGACTTCTAGACGAAGGAGGGACGACCTCGGCGCTCGGGTCCGGCAGGAGATGTAGCAGAGATGTAGCTGTGCAGAGCGAGGAGACCACCGGGCCGCCCACCCCGAAGGAGGGACGACCTCGGCGCTCGGGTCCGGCAGGTGCGCAGCCCACGCGGGCTCGCTTGCGTCGGCAATGTGTAGCACTGAAACGGGGAACGGAGGCCATCACTTTAAGTCTCACTGCAGTTAATTACAATACTCTTTTCTATCTCCTGATAACGACAACTACACCACAGCAGAGATGTAGCTGTGCAGAGCGAGGAGACCACCGGGCCGCCCACCCCGAAGGAGGGACGACCTCGGCGCTCGGGTCCGGCAGGTGCGCAGCCCACGCGGGCTCGCTTGCGTCGGCAAAGTGTAGCACTGAAACGGGGAACGGAGGCCATCACTTTAAGTCTCACTGCAGTTAATTACAATACTCTTTTCTATCTCCTGATAACGACAACTACACCACAGCAGAGATGTAGCTGTGCAGAGCGAGGAGACCACCGGGCCGCCCACCCCGAAGGAGGGACGACCTCGGCGCTCGGGTCCGGCAGGTGCGCAGCCCACGCGGGCTCGCTTGCGTCGGCAATGTGTAGCACTGAAACGGGGAACGGAGGCCATCACTTTAACAGTCTCACTGCAGTTAATTACAATACTCTTTTCTATCTCCTGATAACGACAACTACACCACAGCAGAGATGTAGCTGTGCAGAGCGAGGAGACCACCGGGCCGCCCACCCCGAAGGAGGGACGACCTCGGCGCTCGGGTCCGGCAGGTGCGCAGCCCACGCGGGCTCGCTTGCGTCGGCAATGTGTAGCACTGAAACGGGGAACGGAGGCCATCACTTTAAGTCTCACTGCAGTTAATTACAATACTCTTTTCTATCTCCTGATAACGACAACTACACCACAGCAGAGATGTAGCTGTGCAGAGCGAGGAGACCACCGGGCCGCCCACCCCGAAGGAGGGACGACCTCGGCGCTCGGGTCCGGCAGGAGGCCATCACTTTAAGTCTCACTGCAGTTAATTACAATACTCTTTTCTATCTCCTGATAACGACAACTACACCACAGCAGAGATGTAGCTGTGCAGAGCGAGGAGACCACCGGGCCGCCCACCCCGAAGGAGGGACGACCTCGGCGCTCGGGTCCGGCAGGAGGCCATCACTTTAACAGTCTCACTGCAGTTAATTACAATACTCTTTTCTATCTCCTGATAACGACAACTACACCACAGCAGAGATGTAGCTGTGCAGAGCGAGGAGACCACCGGGCCGCCCACCCCGAAGGAGGGACGACCTCGGCGCTCGGGTCCGGCAGGAGGCCATCACTTTAACAGTCTCACTGCAGTTAATTACAATACTCTTTTCTATCTCCTGATAACGACAACTACACCACAGCAGAGATGTAGCTGTGCAGAGCGAGGAGACCACCGGGCCGCCCACCCCGAAGGAGGGACGACCTCGGCGCTCGGGTCCGGCAGGTGCGCAGCCCACGCGGGCTCGCTTGCGTCGGCAATGTGTAGCACTGAAACGGGGAACGGAGGCCATCACTTTAAGTCTCACTGCAGTTAATTACAATACTCTTTTCTATCTCCTGATAACGACAACTACACCACAGCAGAGATGTAGCTGTGCAGAGCGAGGAGACCACCGGGCCGCCCACCCCGAAGGAGGGACGACCTCGGCGCTCGGGTCCGGCAGGTGCGCAGCCCACGCGGGCTCGCTTGCGTCGGCAAAGTGTAGCACTGAAACGGGGAACGGAGGCCATCACTTTAAGTCTCACTGCAGTTAATTACAATACTCTTTTCTATCTCCTGATAACGACAACTACACCATAGCAGCAGAGATGTAGCTGTGCAGAGCGAGGAGACCACCGGGCCGCCCACCCCGAAGGAGGGACGACCTCGGCGCTCGGGTCCGGCAGGAGGCCATCACTTTAAGTCTCACTGCAGTTAATTACAATACTCTTTTCTATCTCCTGATAACGACAACTACACCACAGCAGAGATGTAGCTGTGCAGAGCGAGGAGACCACCGGGCCGCCCACCCCGAAGGAGGGACGACCTCGGCGCTCGGGTCCGGCAGGAGGCCATCACTTTAACAGTCTCACTGCAGTTAATTACAATACTCTTTTCTATCTCCTGATAACGACAACTACACCACAGCAGAGATGTAGCTGTGCAGAGCGAGGAGACCACCGGGCCGCCCACCCCGAAGGAGGGACGACCTCGGCGCTCGGGTCCGGCAGGTGCGCAGCCCACGCGGGCTCGCTTGCGTCGGCAAAGTGTAGCACTGAAACGGGGAACGGAGGCCATCACTTTAACAGTCTCACTGCAGTTAATTACAATACTCTTTTCTATCTCCTGATAACGACAACTACACCACAGCAGAGATGTAGCTGTGCAGAGCGAGGAGACCACCGGGCCGCCCACCCCGAAGGAGGGACGACCTCGGCGCTCGGGTCCGGCAGGAGGCCATCACTTTAACAGTCTCACTGCAGTTAATTACAATACTCTTTTCTATCTCCTGATAACGACAACTACACCACAGCAGAGATGTAGCTGTGCAGAGCGAGGAGACCACCGGGCCGCCCACCCCGAAGGAGGGACGACCTCGGCGCTCGGGTCCGGCAGGTGCGCAGCCCACGCGGGCTCGCTTGCGTCGGCAAAGTGTAGCACTGAAACGGGGAACGGAGGCCATCACTTTAAGTCTCACTGCAGTTAATTACAATACTCTTTTCTATCTCCTGATAACGACAACTACACCACAGCAGAGATGTACCTGTGCAGAGCGAGGAGACCACCGGGCCGCCCACCCCGAAGGAGGGACGACCTCGGCGCTCGGGTCCGGCAGGAGGCCATCACTTTAACAGTCTCACTGCAGTTAATTACAATACTCTTTTCTATCTCCTGATAACGACAACTACACCACAGCAGAGATGTAGCTGTGCAGAGCGAGGAGACCACCGGGCCGCCCACCCCGAAGGAGGGACGACCTCGGCGCTCGGGTCCGGCAGGTGCGCAGCCCACGCGGGCTCGCTTGCGTCGGCAAAGTGTAGCACTGAAACGGGGAACGGAGGCCATCACTTTAACAGTCTCACTGCAGTTAATTACAATACTCTTTTCTATCTCCTGATAACGACAACTACACCACAGCAGAGATGTAGCTGTGCAGAGCGAGGAGACCACCGGGCCGCCCACCCCGAAGGAGGGACGACCTCGGCGCTCGGGTCCGGCAGGTGCGCAGCCCACGCGGGCTCGCTTGCGTCGGCAAAGTGTAGCACTGAAACGGGGAACGGAGGCCATCACTTTAAGTCTCACTGCAGTTAATTACAATACTCTTTTCTATCTCCTGATAACGACAACTACACCACAGCAGAGATGTAGCTGTGCAGAGCGAGGAGACCACCGGGCCGCCCACCCCGAAGGAGGGACGACCTCGGCGCTCGGGTCCGGCAGGAGGCCATCACTTTAACAGTCTCACTGCAGTTAATTACAATACTCTTTTCTATCTCCTGATAACGACAACTACACCACAGCAGAGATGTAGCTGTGCAGAGCGAGGAGACCACCGGGCCGCCCACCCCGAAGGAGGGACGACCTCGGCGCTCGGGTCCGGCAGGTGCGCAGCCCACGCGGGCTCGCTTGCGTCGGCAATGTGTAGCACTGAAACGGGGAACGGAGGCCATCACTTTAAGTCTCACTGCAGTTAATTACAATACTCTTTTCTATCTCCTGATAACGACAACTACACCACAGCAGAGATGTAGCTGTGCAGAGCGAGGAGACCACCGGGCCGCCCACCCCGAAGGAGGGACGACCTCGGCGCTCGGGTCCGGCAGGAGGCCATCACTTTAACAGTCTCACTGCAGTTAATTACAATACTCTTTTCTATCTCCTGATAACGACAACTACACCACAGCAGAGATGTAGCTGTGCAGAGCGAGGAGACCACCGGGCCGCCCACCCCGAAGGAGGGACGACCTCGGCGCTCGGGTCCGGCAGGTGCGCAGCCCACGCGGGCTCGCTTGCGTCGGCAAAGTGTAGCACTGAAACGGGGAACGGAGGCCATCACTTTAAGTCTCACTGCAGTTAATTACAATACTCTTTTCTATCTCCTGATAACGACAACTACACCACAGCAGAGATGTAGCTGTGCAGAGCGAGGAGATCACCGGGCCGCCCACCCCGAAGGAGGGACGACCTCGGCGCTCGGGTCCGGCAGGAGGCCATCACTTTAACAGTCTCACTGCAGTTAATTACAATACTCTTTTCTATCTCCTGATAACGACAACTACACCACAGCAAGGTAGCTGTGCAGAGCGAGGAGACCACCGGGCCGCCCACCCCGAAGGAGGGACGACCTCGGCGCTCGGGTCCGGCAGGTGCGCAGCCCACGCGGGCTCGCTTGCGTCGGCAATGTGTAGCACTGAAACGGGGAACGGAGGCCATCACTTTAAGTCTCACTGCAGTTAATTACAATACTCTTTTCTATCTCCTGATAACGACAACTACACCACAGCAGAGATGTAGCTGTGCAGAGCGAGGAGACCACCGGGCCGCCCACCCCGAAGGAGGGACGACCTCGGCGCTCGGGTCCGGCAGGAGGCCATCACTTTAACAGTCTCACTGCAGTTAATTACAATACTCTTTTCTATCTCCTGATAACGACAACTACACCACAGCAGAGATGTAGCTGTGCAGAGCGAGGAGACCACCGGGCCGCCCACCCCGAAGGAGGGACGACCTCGGCGCTCGGGTCCGGCAGGTGCGCAGCCCACGCGGGCTCGCTTGCGTCGGCAATGTGTAGCACTGAAACGGGGAACGGAGGCCATCACTTTAAGTCTCACTGCAGTTAATTACAATACTCTTTTCTATCTCCTGATAACGACAACTACACCACAGCAGAGATGTAGCTGTGCAGAGCGAGGAGACCACCGGGCCGCCCACCCCGAAGGAGGGACGACCTCGGCGCTCGGGTCCGGCAGGTGCGCAGCCCACGCGGGCTCGCTTGCGTCGGCAAAGTGTAGCACTGAAACGGGGAACGGAGGCCATCACTTTAACAGTCTCACTGCAGTTAATTACAATACTCTTTTCTATCTCCTGATAACGACAACTACACCACAGCAGAGATGTAGCTGTGCAGAGCGAGGAGACCACCGGGCCGCCCACCCCGAAGGAGGGACGACCTCGGCGCTCGGGTCCGGCAGGTGCGCAGCCCACGCGGGCTCGCTTGGGTCGGCAATGTGTAGCACTGAAACGGGGAACGGAGGCCATCACTTTAAGTCTCACTGCAGTTAATTACAATACTCTTTTCTATCTCCTGATAACGACAACTACACCACAGCAGAGATGTAGCTGTGCAGAGCGAGGAGACCACCGGGCCGCCCACCCAAGCAGGTTACAAACAATTTGCTGACTGAAAAGTCTTTTCGGAGCATAAAAAGTGTAAATGCATCTAAATGCAGTAAAGTGATGCATTCAATCCACTATTGAATCATAGAATATCACAAATCTTGTATTTATGTGGTTCTGAGACACGTATTGAATGAACTAAAGTAAATTAGGTATTCTCTAAGAAAATCCACTATTGGACTTTTAACAGCCTGAAAAGTCTTTTCGGAGCATAAAAAGTGTAAATGCATCTAAATGCAGTAAAGTGATGCATTGAATCCACTATTGAATCATAGAATATCACAAATCTTGTATTTATGTGGTTCTGAGACACGTATTGAATGAACTAAAGTAAATTAGGTCTTCTCTAAGAAAATCCACTATTGGACTTTTAACAGCCTGAAAAGTCTTTTCGGAGCATAAAAAGTGTAAATGCATCTAAATGTGTAAATGTATCTAAAAAGTGTAAATGCATCTAAATGCAGTAAAGTGATGCATTCAATCCACTATTGAATCATAGAATATCACAAATCTTGTATGTATGTGGTTCTGAGACACGTATTGAATGAACTAAAGTAAATTAGGTCTTCTCTAAGAAAATCCACTATTGGACTTTTAACAGACTTGTATGTATTGGTTCTGAGACACGTATTGAATGAACTAAAGTAAATTAGGTATTCTCTAAGAAAATCCACTATTGGACTTTAACAGCCTGAAAAGTCTTTTCGGAGCATAAAAAGTGTAAATGCATCTAAATGCAGTAAAGTGATCACAAATCTTGTATTTATGTGGTTCTGAGACACGTATTGAATGAACTAAAGTAAACTAGGTAATCTTTAAGAAAATCCACTATTGGACTTTTAACAGCCTGAAAAGTCTTTTCGGAGCATAAAAAGTGTAAATGCATCTAAATGCAGTAAAGTGATGCATTCAATCCACTATTGAATCATAGAATATCACAAATCTTGTATTTATGTGGTTCTGAGACACGTATTGAATGAACTAAAGTAAATTAGGTATTCTCTAAGAAAATCCACTATTGGACTTTTAACAGCCTGAAAAGTCTTTTCGGAGCATAAAAAGTGTAAATGCATCTAAATGTGTAAATGTATCTAAAAAGTGTAAATGCATCTAAATGCAGTAAAGTGATGCATTCAATCCACTATTGAATCATAGAATATCACAAATCTTGTATTTATGTGGTTCTGAGACACGTATTGAATGAACTAAAGTAAATTAGGTATTCTCTAAGAAAATCCACTATTGGACTTTAACAGCCTGAAAAGTCTTTTCGGAGCATAAAAAGTGTAAATGCATCTAAATGCAGTAAAGTGATGGAATATCCACTATTGAATCATAGAATATCACAAATCTTGTATGTATGTGGTTCTGAGACACGTAAACTAGGTATTCTCTAAGAAAATCCACTATTGGACTTTTAACAGCCTGAAAAGTCTTTTCGGAGCATACAAAGTGCCTGAAAAGTCTTTTCGGAGCATAAAAAGTGTAAATGCATCTAAATGCAGTAAAGTGATCACAAATCTTGTATTTATGTGGTTCTGAGACACGTATTGAATGAACTAAAGTAAACTAGGTCTTCTCTAAGAAAATCCACTATTGGACTTTTAACAGCCTGAAAAGTCTTTTCGGAGCATAAAAAGTGTAAATGCATCTAAATGTGTAAATGTATCTAAAAAGTGTAAATGCATCTAAATGCAGTAAAGTGATGGAATATCCACTATTGAATCATAGAATATCACAAATCTTGTATGTATTTGGTTCTGAGACACGTATTGAATGAACTAAAGTAAATTAGGTCTTCTCTAAGAAAATCCACTATTGGACTTTTAACAGCCTGAAAAGTCTTTTCGGAGCATAAAAAGTGTAAATGCATCTAAATGCAGTAAAGTGATGGAATATCCACTATTGAATCATAGAATATCACAAATCTTGTATTTATGTGGTTCTGAGACACGTATTGAATGAACTAAAGTAAATTAGGTATTCTCTAAGAAAATCCACTATTGGACTTTTAACCCCGAAGGAGGGACGACCTCGGCGCTCGGGTCCGGCAGGTGCGCAGCCCACGCGGGCTCGCTTGCGTCGGCAAAGTGTAGCACTGAAACGGGGAACGGAGGCCATCACTTTAAGTCTCACTGCAGTTAATTACAATACTCTTTTCTATCTCCTGATAACGACAACTACACCACAGCAGAGATGTAGCTGTGCAGAGCGAGGAGACCACCGGGCCGCCCACCCCGAAGGAGGGACGACCTCGGCGCTCGGGTCCGGCAGGAGGCCATCACTTTAAGTCTCACTGCAGTTAATTACAATACTCTTTTCTATCTCCTGATAACGACAACTACACCACAGCAGAGATGTACCTGTGCAGAGCGAGGAGACCACCGGGCCGCCCACCCCGAAGGAGGGACGACCTCGGCGCTCGGGTCCGGCAGGAGGCCATCACTTTAACAGTCTCACTGCAGTTAATTACAATACTCTTTTCTATCTCCTGATAACGACAACTACACCACAGCAGAGATGTAGCTGTGCAGAGCGAGGAGACCACCGGGCCGCCCACCCCGAAGGAGGGACGACCTCGGCGCTCGGGTCCGGCAGGTGCGCAGCCCACGCGGGCTCGCTTGCGTCGGCAATGTGTAGCACTGAAACGGGGAACGGAGGCCATCACTTTAAGTCTCACTGCAGTTAATTACAATACTCTTTTCTATCTCCTGATAACGACAACTACACCACAGCAGAGATGTAGCTGTGCAGAGCGAGGAGACCACCGGGCCGCCCACCCCGAAGGAGGGACGACCTCGGCGCTCGGGTCCGGCAGGTGCGCAGCCCACGCGGGCTCGCTTGCGTCGGCAAAGTGTAGCACTGAAACGGGGAACGGAGGCCATCACTTTAAGTCTCACTGCAGTTAATTACAATACTCTTTTCTATCTCCTGATAACGACAACTACACCACAGCAGAGATGTAGCTGTGCAGAGCGAGGAGACCACCGGGCCGCCCACCCCGAAGGAGGGACGACCTCGGCGCTCGGGTCCGGCAGGAGGCCATCACTTTAACAGTCTCACTGCAGTTAATTACAATACTCTTTTCTATCTCCTGATAACGACAACTACACCACAGCAGAGATGTAGCTGTGCAGAGCGAGGAGACCACCGGGCCGCCCACCCCGAAGGAGGGACGACCTCGGCGCTCGGGTCCGGCAGGTGCGCAGCCCACGCGGGCTCGCTTGCGTCGGCAATGTGTAGCACTGAAACGGGGAACGGAGGCCATCACTTTAAGTCTCACTGCAGTTAATTACAATACTCTTTTCTATCTCCTGATAACGACAACTACACCACAGCAGAGATGTAGCTGTGCAGAGCGAGGAGACCACCGGGCCGCCCACCCCGAAGGAGGGACGACCTCGGCGCTCGGGTCCGGCAGGAGGCCATCACTTTAACAGTCTCACTGCCGTTAATTACAATACTCTTTTCTATCTCCTGATAACGACAACTACACCACAGCAGAGATGTAGCTGTGCAGAGCGAGGAGACCACCGGGCCGCCCACCCCGAAGGAGGGACGACCTCGGCGCTCGGGTCCGGCAGGAGGCCATCACTTTAACAGTCTCACTGCAGTTAATTACAATACTCTTTTCTATCTCCTGATAACGACAACTACACCACAGCAGAGATGTAGCTGTGCAGAGCGAGGAGACCACCGGGCTGCCCACCCCGAAGGAGGGACGACCTCGGCGCTCGGGTCCGGCAGGTGCGCAGCCCACGCGGGCTCGCTTGCGTCGGCAAAGTGTAGCACTGAAACGGGGAACGGAGGCCATCACTTTAAGTCTCACTGCAGTTAATTACAATACTCTTTTCTATCTCCTGATAACGACAACTACACCACAGCAGAGATGTAGCTGTGCAGAGCGAGGAGACCACCGGGCCGCCCACCCCGAAGGAGGGACGACCTCGGCGCTCGGGTCCGGCAGGAGGCCATCACTTTAACAGTCTCACTGCAGTTAATTACAATACTCTTTTCTATCTCCTGATAACGACAACTACACCACAGCAGAGATGTACCTGTGCAGAGCGAGGAGACCACCGGGCCGCCCACCCCGAAGGAGGGACGACCTCGGCGCTCGGGTCCGGCAGGAGGCCATCACTTTAACAGTCTCACTGCAGTTAATTACAATACTCTTTTCTATCTCCTGATAACGACAACTACACCACAGCAGAGATGTAGCTGTGCAGAGCGAGGAGACCACCGGGCCGCCCACCCAAGCAGGTTACAAACAATTTGCTGACTGAAAAGTCTTTTCGGAGCATAAAAAGTGTAAATGCATCTAAATGCAGTAAAGTGATGCATTCAATCCACTATTGAATCATAGAATATCACAAATCTTGTATTTATGTGGTTCTGAGACACGTATTGAATGAACTAAAGTAAATTAGGTATTCTCTAAGAAAATCCACTATTGGACTTTTAACAGCCTGAAAAGTCTTTTCGGAGCATAAAAAGTGTAAATGCATCTAAATGCAGTAAAGTGATGCATTGAATCCACTATTGAATCATAGAATATCACAAATCTTGTATTTATGTGGTTCTGAGACACGTATTGAATGAACTAAAGTAAATTAGGTCTTCTCTAAGAAAATCCACTATTGGACTTTTAACAGCCTGAAAAGTCTTTTCGGAGCATAAAAAGTGTAAATGCATCTAAATGTGTAAATGTATCTAAAAAGTGTAAATGCATCTAAATGCAGTAAAGTGATGCATTCAATCCACTATTGAATCATAGAATATCACAAATCTTGTATGTATGTGGTTCTGAGACACGTATTGAATGAACTAAAGTAAATTAGGTCTTCTCTAAGAAAATCCACTATTGGACTTTTAACAGACTTGTATGTATTGGTTCTGAGACACGTATTGAATGAACTAAAGTAAATTAGGTATTCTCTAAGAAAATCCACTATTGGACTTTAACAGCCTGAAAAGTCTTTTCGGAGCATAAAAAGTGTAAATGGATCTAAATGCAGTAAAGTGATCACAAATCTTGTATTTATGTGGTTCTGAGACACGTATTGAATGAACTAAAGTAAACTAGGTAATCTTTAAGAAAATCCACTATTGGACTTTTAACAGCCTGAAAAGTCTTTTCGGAGCATAAAAAGTGTAAATGCATCTAAATGCAGTAAAGTGATGCATTCAATCCACTATTGAATCATAGAATATCACAAATCTTGTATTTATGTGGTTCTGAGACACGTATTGAATGAACTAAAGTAAATTAGGTATTCTCTAAGAAAATCCACTATTGGACTTTTAACAGCCTGAAAAGTCTTTTCGGAGCATAAAAAGTGTAAATGCATCTAAATGTGTAAATGTATCTAAAAAGTGTAAATGCATCTAAATGCAGTAAAGTGATGCATTCAATCCACTATTGAATCATAGAATATCACAAATCTTGTATTTATGTGGTTCTGAGACACGTATTGAATGAACTAAAGTAAATTAGGTATTCTCTAAGAAAATCCACTATTGGACTTTAACAGCCTGAAAAGTCTTTTCGGAGCATAAAAAGTGTAAATGCATCTAAATGCAGTAAAGTGATGGAATATCCACTATTGAATCATAGAATATCACAAATCTTGTATGTATGTGGTTCTGAGACACGTAAACTAGGTATTCTCTAAGAAAATCCACTATTGGACTTTTAACAGCCTGAAAAGTCTTTTCGGAGCATACAAAGTGCCTGAAAAGTCTTTTCGGAGCATAAAAAGTGTAAATGCATCTAAATGCAGTAAAGTGATCACAAATCTTGTATTTATGTGGTTCTGAGACACGTATTGAATGAACTAAAGTAAACTAGGTCTTCTCTAAGAAAATCCACTATTGGACTTTTAACAGCCTGAAAAGTCTTTTCGGAGCATAAAAAGTGTAAATGCATCTAAATGTGTAAATGTATCTAAAAAGTGTAAATGCATCTAAATGCAGTAAAGTGATGGAATATCCACTATTGAATCATAGAATATCACAAATCTTGTATGTATTTGGTTCTGAGACACGTATTGAATGAACTAAAGTAAATTAGGTCTTCTCTAAGAAAATCCACTATTGGACTTTTAACAGCCTGAAAAGTCTTTTCGGAGCATAAAAAGTGTAAATGCATCTAAATGCAGTAAAGTGATGGAATATCCACTATTGAATCATAGAATATCACAAATCTTGTATTTATGTGGTTCTGAGACACGTATTGAATGAACTAAAGTAAATTAGGTATTCTCTAAGAAAATCCACTATTGGACTTTTAACCCCGAAGGAGGGACGACCTCGGCGCTCGGGTCCGGCAGGTGCGCAGCCCACGCGGGCTCGCTTGCGTCGGCAAAGTGTAGCACTGAAACGGGGAACGGAGGCCATCACTTTAAGTCTCACTGCA
This sequence comes from Cottus gobio, assembly GCA_023566465.1. NCBI lineage: Eukaryota > Metazoa > Chordata > Actinopteri > Perciformes > Cottidae > Cottus > Cottus gobio. The sequence continues at coordinate 2,382,246 of CM042216.1, read as the reverse complement.
GTTAATTACAATACTCTTTTCTATCTCCTGATAACGACAACTACACCACAGCAGAGATGTAGCTGTGCAGAGCGAGGAGACCACCGGGCCGCCCACCCCGAAGGAGGGACGACCTCGGCGCTCGGGTCCGGCAGGAGGCCATCACTTTAAGTCTCACTGCAGTTAATTACAATACTCTTTTCTATCTCCTGATAACGACAACTACACCACAGCAGAGATGTACCTGTGCAGAGCGAGGAGACCACCGGGCCGCCCACCCCGAAGGAGGGACGACCTCGGCGCTCGGGTCCGGCAGGAGGCCATCACTTTAACAGTCTCACTGCAGTTAATTACAATACTCTTTTCTATCTCCTGATAACGACAACTACACCACAGCAGAGATGTAGCTGTGCAGAGCGAGGAGACCACCGGGCCGCCCACCCCGAAGGAGGGACGACCTCGGCGCTCGGGTCCGGCAGGTGCGCAGCCCACGCGGGCTCGCTTGCGTCGGCAATGTGTAGCACTGAAACGGGAACGGAGGCCATCACTTTAAGTCTCACTGCAGTTAATTACAATACTCTTTTCTATCTCCTGATAACGACAACTACACCACAGCAGAGATGTACCTGTGCAGAGCGAGGAGACCACCGGGCCGCCCACCCCGAAGGAGGGACGACCTCGGCGCTCGGGTCCGGCAGGAGGCCATCACTTTAACAGTCTCACTGCAGTTAATTACAATACTCTTTTCTATCTCCTGATAACGACAACTACACCACAGCAGAGATGTAGCTGTGCAGAGCGAGGAGACCACCGGGCCGCCCACCCCGAAGGAGGGACGACCTCGGCGCTCGGGTCCGGCAGGTGCGCAGCCCACGCGGGCTCGCTTGCGTCGGCAATGTGTAGCACTGAAACGGGGAACGGAGGCCATCACTTTAAGTCTCACTGCAGTTAATTACAATACTCTTTTCTATCTCCTGATAACGACAACTACACCACAGCAGAGATGTAGCTGTGCAGAGCGAGGAGACCACCGGGCCGCCCACCCCGAAGGAGGGACGACCTCGGCGCTCGGGTCCGGCAGGTGCGCAGCCCACGCGGGCTCGCTTGCGTCGGCAAAGTGTAGCACTGAAACGGGGAACGGAGGCCATCACTTTAAGTCTCACTGCAGTTAATTACAATACTCTTTTCTATCTCCTGATAACGACAACTACACCACAGCAGAGATGTAGCTGTGCAGAGCGAGGAGACCACCGGGCCGCCCACCCCGAAGGAGGGACGACCTCGGCGCTCGGGTCCGGCAGGTGCGCAGCCCACGCGGGCTCGCTTGCGTCGGCAATGTGTAGCACTGAAACGGGGAACGGAGGCCATCACTTTAAGTCTCACTGCAGTTAATTACAATACTCTTTTCTATCTCCTGATAACGACAACTACACCACAGCAGAGATGTAGCTGTGCAGAGCGAGGAGACCACCGGGCCGCCCACCCCGAAGGAGGGACGACCTCGGCGCTCGGGTCCGGCAGGAGGCCATCACTTTAACAGTCTCACTGCCGTTAATTACAATACTCTTTTCTATCTCCTGATAACGACAACTACACCACAGCAGAGATGTAGCTGTGCAGAGCGAGGAGACCACCGGGCCGCCCACCCCGAAGGAGGGACGACCTCGGCGCTCGGGTCCGGCAGGAGGCCATCACTTTAACAGTCTCACTGCAGTTAATTACAATACTCTTTTCTATCTCCTGATAACGACAACTACACCACAGCAGAGATGTAGCTGTGCAGAGCGAGGAGACCACCGGGCTGCCCACCCCGAAGGAGGGACGACCTCGGCGCTCGGGTCCGGCAGGTGCGCAGCCCACGCGGGCTCGCTTGCGTCGGCAAAGTGTAGCACTGAAACGGGGAACGGAGGCCATCACTTTAAGTCTCACTGCAGTTAATTACAATACTCTTTTCTATCTCCTGATAACGACAACTACACCACAGCAGAGATGTAGCTGTGCAGAGCGAGGAGACCACCGGGCCGCCCACCCCGAAGGAGGGACGACCTCGGCGCTCGGGTCCGGCAGGAGGCCATCACTTTAACAGTCTCACTGCAGTTAATTACAATACTCTTTTCTATCTCCTGATAACGACAACTACACCACAGCAGAGATGTAGCTGTGCAGAGCGAGGAGACCACCGGGCCGCCCACCCCGAAGGAGGGACGACCTCGGCGCTCGGGTCCGGCAGGAGGCCATCACTTTAACAGTCTCACTGCAGTTAATTACAATACTCTTTTCTATCTCCTGATAACGACAACTACACCACAGCAGAGATGTAGCTGTGCAGAGCGAGGAGACCACCGGGCCGCCCACCCCGAAGGAGGGACGACCTCGGCGCTCGGGTCCGGCAGGTGCGCAGCCCACGCGGGCTCGCTTGCGTCGGCAAAGTGTAGCACTGAAACGGGGAACGGAGGCCATCACTTTAAGTCTCACTGCAGTTAATTACAATACTCTTTTCTATCTCCTGATAACGACAACTACACCACAGCAGAGATGTAGCTGTGCAGAGCGAGGAGACCACCGGGCCGCCCACCCCGAAGGAGGGACGACCTCGGCGCTCGGGTCCGGCAGGAGGCCATCACTTTAAGTCTCACTGCAGTTAATTACAATACTCTTTTCTATCTCCTGATAACGACAACTACACCACAGCAGAGATGTAGCTGTGCAGAGCGAGGAGACCACCGGGCCGCCCACCCCGAAGGAGGGACGACCTCGGCGCTCGGGTCCGGCAGGAGGCCATCACTTTAACAGTCTCACTGCAGTTCATTACAATCTCTTTTCTATCTCCTGATAACGACAACTACACCACAGCAGAGATGTAGCTGTGCAGAGCGAAGAGACCACCGGGCCGCCCACCCCGAAGGAGGGACGACCTCGGCGCTCGGGTCCGGCAGGTGGGCAGCCCACGCGGGCTCGCTTGCGTCGGCAAAGTGTAGCACTGAAACGGGGAACGGAGGCCATCACTTTAAGTCTCACTGCAGTTAATTACAATACTCTTTTCTATCTCCTGATAACGACAACTACACCACAGCAGAGATGTAGCTGTGCAGAGCGAGGAGACCACCGGGCCGCCCACCCCGAAGGAGGGACGACCTCGGCGCTCGGGTCCGGCAGGTGCGCAGCCCACGCGGGCTCGCTTGCGTCGGCAATGTGTAGCACTGAAACGGGGAACGGAGGCCATCACTTTAAGTCTCACTGCAGTTAATTACAATACTCTTTTCTATCTCCTGATAACGACAACTACACCACAGCAGAGATGTAGCTGTGCAGAGCGAGGAGACCACCGGGCCGCCCACCCCGAAGGAGGGACGACCTCGGCGCTCGGGTCCGGCAGGTGCGCAGCCCACGCGGGCTCGCTTGCGTCGGCAAAGTGTAGCACTGAAACGGGGAACGGAGGCCATCACTTTAAGTCTCACTGCAGTTAATTACAATACTCTTTTCTATCTCCTGATAACGACAACTACACCACAGCAGAGATGTAGCTGTGCAGAGCGAGGAGACCACCGGGCCGCCCACCCCGAAGGAGGGACGACCTCGGCGCTCGGGTGCGGCAGGAGGCCATCACTTTAACAGTCTCACTGCAGTTAATTACAATACTCTTTTCTATCTCCTGATAACGACAACTACACCACAGCAGAGATGTAGCTGTGCAGAGCGAGGAGACCACCGGGCCGCCCACCCCGAAGGAGGGACGACCTCGGCGCTCGGGTCCGGCAGGAGGCCATCACTTTAAGTCTCACTGCAGTTAATTACAATACTCTTTTCTATCTCCTGATAACGACAACTACACCACAGCAGAGATGTAGCTGTGCAGAGCGAGGAGACCACCGGGCCGCCCACCCCGAAGGAGGGACGACCTCGGCGCTCGGGTCCGGCAGGAGGCCATCACTTTAACAGTCTCACTGCAGTTCATTACAATCTCTTTTCTATCTCCTGATAACGACAACTACACCACAGCAGAGATGTAGCTGTGCAGAGCGAAGAGACCACCGGGCCGCCCACCCCGAAGGAGGGACGACCTCGGCGCTCGGGTCCGGCAGGTGCGCAGCCCACGCGGGCTCGCTTGCGTCGGCAAAGTGTAGCACTGAAACGGGGAACGGAGGCCATCAATTTAACAGTCTCACTGCAGTTAATTACAATACTCTTTTCTATCTCCTGATAACGACAACTACACCACAGCAGAGATGTAGCTGTGCAGAGCGAGGAGACCACCGGGCCGCCCACCCCGAAGGAGGGACGACCTCGGCGCTCGGGTCCGGCAGGTGCGCAGCCCACGCGGGCTCGCTTGCGTCGGCAATGTGTAGCACTGAAACGGGGAACGGAGGCCATCACTTTAAGTCTCACTGCAGTTAATTACAATACTCTTTTCTATCTCCTGATAACGACAACTACACCACAGCAGAGATGTAGCTGTGCAGAGCGAGGAGACCACCGGGCCGCCCACCCCGAAGGAGGGACGACCTCGGCGCTCGGGTCCGGCAGGAGGCCATCACTTTAACAGTCTCACTGCAGTTAATTACAATACTCTTTTCTATCTCCTGATAACGACAACTACACCACAGCAGAGATGTAGCTGTGCAGAGCGAGGAGACCACCGGGCCGCCCACCCCGAAGGAGGGACGACCTCGGCGCTCGGGTCCGGCAGGTGCGCAGCCCACGCGGGCTCGCTTGCGTCGGCAAAGTGTAGCACTGAAACGGGGAACGGAGGCCATCACTTTAAGTCTCACTGCAGTTAATTACAATACTCTTTTCTATCTCCTGATAACGACAACTACACCACAGCAGAGATGTAGCTGTGCAGAGCGAGGAGACCACCGGGCCGCCCACCCCGAAGGAGGGACGACCTCGGCGCTCGGGTCCGGCAGGAGGCCATCACTTTAACAGTCTCACTGCAGTTAATTACAATACTCTTTTCTATCTCCTGATAACGACAACTACACCACAGCAGAGATGTAGCTGTGCAGAGCGAGGAGACCACCGGGCCGCCCACCCCGAAGGAGGGACGACCTCGGCGCTCGGGTCCGGCAGGTGCGCAGCCCACGCGGGCTCGCTTGCGTCGGCAATGTGTAGCACTGAAACGGGGAACGGAGGCCATCACTTTAAGTCTCACTGCAGTTAATTACAATACTCTTTTCTATCTCCTGATAACGACAACTACACCACAGCAGAGATGTAGCTGTGCAGAGCGAGGAGACCACCGGGCCGCCCACCCCGAAGGAGGGACGACCTCGGCGCTCGGGTCCGGCAGGAGGCCATCACTTTAACAGTCTCACTGCAGTTAATTACAATACTCTTTTCTATCTCCTGATAACGACAACTACACCACAGCAGAGATGTAGCTGTGCAGAGCGAGGAGACCACCGGGCCGCCCACCCCGAAGGAGGGACGACCTCGGCGCTCGGGTCCGGCAGGTGCGCAGCCCACGCGGGCTCGCTTGCGTCGGCAATGTGTAGCACTGAAACGGGGAACGGAGGCCATCACTTTAAGTCTCACTGCAGTTAATTACAATACTCTTTTCTATCTCCTGATAACGACAACTACACCACAGCAGAGATGTAGCTGTGCAGAGCGAGGAGACCACCGGGCCGCCCACCCCGAAGGAGGGACGACCTCGGCGCTCGGGTCCGGCAGGTGCGCAGCCCACGCGGGCTCGCTTGCGTCGGCAATGTGTAGCACTGAAACGGGGAACGGAGGCCATCACTTTAAGTCTCACTGCAGTTAATTACAATACTCTTTTCTATCTCCTGATAACGACAACTACACCACAGCAGAGATGTAGCTGTGCAGAGCGAGGAGACCACCGGGCCGCCCACCCCGAAGGAGGGACGACCTCGGCGCTCGGGTCCGGCAGGAGGCCATCACTTTAACAGTCTCACTGCAGTTAATTACAATACTCTTTTCTATCTCCTGATAACGACAACTACACCACAGCAGAGATGTAGCTGTGCAGAGCGAGGAGACCACCGGGCCGCCCACCCCGAAGGAGGGACGACCTCGGCGCTCGGGTCCGGCAGGTGCGCAGCCCACGCGGGCTCGCTTGCGTCGGCAAAGTGTAGCACTGAAACGGGGAACGGAGGCCATCACTTTAAGTCTCACTGCAGTTAATTACAATACTCTTTTCTATCTCCTGATAACGACAACTACACCACAGCAGAGATGTAGCTGTGCAGAGCGAGGAGACCACCGGGCCGCCCACCCCGAAGGAGGGACGACCTCGGCGCTCGGGTCCGGCAGGTGCGCAGCCCACGCGGGCTCGCTTGCGTCGGCAAAGTGTAGCACTGAAACGGGGAACGGAGGCCATCAATTTAACAGTCTCACTGCAGTTAATTACAATACTCTTTTCTATCTCCTGATAACGACAACTACACCACAGCAGAGATGTAGCTGTGCAGAGCGAGGAGACCACCGGGCCGCCCACCCCGAAGGAGGGACGACCTCGGCGCTCGGGTCCGGCAGGTGCGCAGCCCACGCGGGCTCGCTTGCGTCGGCAAAGTGTAGCACTGAAACGGGGAACGGAGGCCATCACTTTAAGTCTCACTGCAGTTAATTACAATACTCTTTTCTATCTCCTGATAACGACAACTACACCACAGCAGAGATGTAGCTGTGCAGAGCGAGGAGACCACCGGGCCGCCCACCCCGAAGGAGGGACGACCTCGGCGCTCGGGTCCGGCAGGTGCGCAGCCCACGCGGGCTCGCTTGCGTCGGCAATGTGTAGCACTGAAACGGGGAACGGAGGCCATCACTTTAAGTCTCACTGCAGTTAATTACAATACTCTTTTCTATCTCCTGATAACGACAACTACACCACAGCAGAGATGTAGCTGTGCAGAGCGAGGAGACCACCGGGCCGCCCACCCCGAAGGAGGGACGACCTCGGCGCTCGGGTCCGGCAGGAGGCCATCACTTTAAGTCTCACTGCAGTTAATTACAATACTCTTTTCTATCTCCTGATAACGACAACTACACCACAGCAGAGATGTAGCTGTGCAGAGCGAGGAGACCACCGGGCCGCCCACCCCGAAGGAGGGACGACCTCGGCGCTCGGGTCCGGCAGGTGCGCAGCCCACGCGGGCTCGCTTGCGTCGGCAAAGTGTAGCACTGAAACGGGGAACGGAGGCCATCACTTTAAGTCTCACTGCAGTTCATTACAATACTCTTTTCTATCTCCTGATAACGACAACTACACCACAGCAGAGATGTAGCTGTGCAGAGCGAGGAGACCACCGGGCCGCCCACCCCGAAGGAGGGACGACCTCGGCGCTCGGGTCCGGCAGGAGGCCATCACTTTAAGTCTCACTGCAGTTAATTACAATACTCTATTCTATCTCCTGATAACGACAACTACACCACAGCAGAGATGTAGCTGTGCAGAGCGAGGAGACCACCGGGCCGCCCACCCCGAAGGAGGGACGACCTCGGCGCTCGGGTCCGGCAGGTGCGCAGCCCACGCGGGCTCGCTTGCGTCGGCAAAGTGTAGCACTGAAACGGGGAACGGAGGCCATCACTTTAACAGTCTCACTGCAGTTAATTACAATACTCTTTTCTATCTCCTGATAACGACAACTACACCACAGCAGAGATGTAGCTGTGCAGAGCGAGGAGACCACCGGGCCGCCCACCCCGAAGGAGGGACGACCTCGGCGCTCGGGTCCGGCAGGAGGCCATCACTTTAACAGTCTCACTGCAGTTAATTACAATACTCTTTTCTATCTCCTGATAACGACAACTACACCACAGCAGAGATGTAGCTGTGCAGAGCGAGGAGACCACCGGGCCGCCCACCCCGAAGGAGGGACGACCTCGGCGCTCGGGTCCGGCAGGTGCGCAGCCCACGCGGGCTCGCTTGCGTCGGCAATGTGTAGCACTGAAACGGGGAACGGAGGCCATCACTTTAAGTCTCACTGCAGTTAATTACAATACTCTTTTCTATCTCCTGATAACGACAACTACACCACAGCAGAGATGTAGCTGTGCAGAGCGAGGAGACCACCGGGCCGCCCACCCCGAAGGAGGGACGACCTCGGCGCTCGGGTCCGGCAGGTGCGCAGCCCACGCGGGCTCGCTTGCGTCGGCAAAGTGTAGCACTGAAACGGGGAACGGAGGCCATCACTTTAAGTCTCACTGCAGTTAATTACAATACTCTTTTCTATCTCCTGATAACGACAACTACACCATAGCAGCAGAGATGTAGCTGTGCAGAGCGAGGAGACCACCGGGCCGCCCACCCCGAAGGAGGGACGACCTCGGCGCTCGGGTCCGGCAGGAGGCCATCACTTTAAGTCTCACTGCAGTTAATTACAATACTCTTTTCTATCTCCTGATAACGACAACTACACCACAGCAGAGATGTAGCTGTGCAGAGCGAGGAGACCACCGGGCCGCCCACCCCGAAGGAGGGACGACCTCGGCGCTCGGGTCCGGCAGGAGGCCATCACTTTAACAGTCTCACTGCAGTTAATTACAATACTCTTTTCTATCTCCTGATAACGACAACTACACCACAGCAGAGATGTAGCTGTGCAGAGCGAGGAGACCACCGGGCCGCCCACCCCGAAGGAGGGACGACCTCGGCGCTCGGGTCCGGCAGGTGCGCAGCCCACGCGGGCTCGCTTGCGTCGGCAAAGTGTAGCACTGAAACGGGGAACGGAGGCCATCACTTTAACAGTCTCACTGCAGTTAATTACAATACTCTTTTCTATCTCCTGATAACGACAACTACACCACAGCAGAGATGTAGCTGTGCAGAGCGAGGAGACCACCGGGCCGCCCACCCCGAAGGAGGGACGACCTCGGCGCTCGGGTCCGGCAGGAGGCCATCACTTTAACAGTCTCACTGCAGTTAATTACAATACTCTTTTCTATCTCCTGATAACGACAACTACACCACAGCAGAGATGTAGCTGTGCAGAGCGAGGAGACCACCGGGCCGCCCACCCCGAAGGAGGGACGACCTCGGCGCTCGGGTCCGGCAGGTGCGCAGCCCACGCGGGCTCGCTTGCGTCGGCAAAGTGTAGCACTGAAACGGGGAACGGAGGCCATCACTTTAAGTCTCACTGCAGTTAATTACAATACTCTTTTCTATCTCCTGATAACGACAACTACACCACAGCAGAGATGTAGCTGTGCAGAGCGAGGAGACCACCGGGCCGCCCACCCCGAAGGAGGGACGACCTCGGCGCTCGGGTCCGGCAGGAGGCCATCACTTTAACAGTCTCACTGCAGTTAATTACAATACTCTTTTCTATCTCCTGATAACGACAACTACACCACAGCAGAGATGTAGCTGTGCAGAGCGAGGAGACCACCGGGCCGCCCACCCCGAAGGAGGGACGACCTCGGCGCTCGGGTCCGGCAGGTGCGCAGCCCACGCGGGCTCGCTTGCGTCGGCAATGTGTAGCACTGAAACGGGGAACGGAGGCCATCACTTTAACAGTCTCACTGCAGTTAATTACAATACTCTTTTCTATCTCCTGATAACGACAACTACACCACAGCAGAGATGTAGCTGTGCAGAGCGAGGAGACCACCGGGCCGCCCACCCCGAAGGAGGGACGACCTCGGCGCTCGGGTCCGGCAGGAGGCCATCACTTTAACAGTCTCACTGCAGTTAATTACAATACTCTTTTCTATCTCCTGATAACGACAACTACACCACAGCAGAGATGTACCTGTGCAGAGCGAGGAGACCACCGGGCCGCCCACCCCGAAGGAGGGACGACCTCGGCGCTCGGGTCCGGCAGGAGGCCATCACTTTAACAGTCTCACTGCAGTTAATTACAATACTCTTTTCTATCTCCTGATAACGACAACTACACCACAGCAGAGATGTAGCTGTGCAGAGCGAGGAGACCACCGGGCCGCCCACCCCGAAGGAGGGACGACCTCGGCGCTCGGGTCCGGCAGGTGCGCAGCCCACGCGGGCTCGCTTGCGTCGGCAAAGTGTAGCACTGAAACGGGGAACGGAGGCCATCACTTTAAGTCTCACTGCAGTTAATTACAATACTCTTTTCTATCTCCTGATAACGACAACTACACCACAGCAGAGATGTAGCTGTGCAGAGCGAGGAGACCACCGGGCCGCCCACCCCGAAGGAGGGACGACCTCGGCGCTCGGGTCCGGCAGGAGGCCATCACTTTAAGTCTCACTGCAGTTAATTACAATACTCTTTTCTATCTCCTGATAACGACAACTACACCACAGCAGAGATGTAGCTGTGCAGAGCGAGGAGACCACCGGGCCGCCCACCCCGAAGGAGGGACGACCTCGGCGCTCGGGTCCGGCAGGAGGCCATCACTTTAACAGTCTCACTGCAGTTCATTACAATCTCTTTTCTATCTCCTGATAACGACAACTACACCACAGCAGAGATGTAGCTGTGCAGAGCGAAGAGACCACCGGGCCGCCCACCCCGAAGGAGGGACGACCTCGGCGCTCGGGTCCGGCAGGTGCGCAGCCCACGCGGGCTCGCTTGCGTCGGCAAAGTGTAGCACTGAAACGGGGAACGGAGGCCATCACTTTAACAGTCTCACTGCAGTTAATTACAATACTCTTTTCTATCTCCTGATAACGACAACTACACCACAGCAGAGATGTAGCTGTGCAGAGCGAGGAGACCACCGGGCCGCCCACCCCGAAGGAGGGACGACCTCGGCGCTCGGGTCCGGCAGGAGGCCATCACTTTAACAGTCTCACTGCAGTTAATTACAATACTCTTTTCTATCTCCTGATAACGACAACTACACCACAGCAGAGATGTAGCTGTGCAGAGCGAGGAGACCACCGGGCCGCCCACCCCGAAGGAGGGACGACCTCGGCGCTCGGGTCCGGCAGGTGCGCAGCCCACGCGGGCTCGCTTGCGTCGGCAAAGTGTAGCACTGAAACGGGGAACGGAGGCCATCAATTTAACAGTCTCACTGCAGTTAATTACAATACTCTTTTCTATCTCCTGATAACGACAACTACACCACAGCAGAGATGTAGCTGTGCAGAGCGAGGAGACCACCGGGCCGCCCACCCTGAAGGAGGGACGACCTCGGCGCTCGGGTCCGGACAACTAAATAAAGTTATTATTCCCATTTTTAAAATATTAGGTAAAGGCAGCCAAAGAAAGCCAGGTTGACTGAGGGCACAAAAACAAGCTCTCTTTAATTATTTTGTTAATACTGTATTAAAAACTCTATAGTTATAAAAACATTAAAAAAATAATAATAATAATAAATGTACTAATCAATTAAAACCCTTTTTTGTATACTTATTGTGAATTCAGAGCCTCTTGATTTCTTAACTAAATTTACCTGAATTATATTTAAAAGAAATTCAAACAATAAATAAAAAGCTTTTGAGTGAATTGCCCAAAAGACTAAGTGTGAAATAATTTTGAATAAATAAATAATAACAAATCCCTTTAAACAATGGCATTGCCGATGCTGGAGGAAGCCCCGCCCCCGCTCACCTTGATGAAGCTCTCCGCTGCCGGCCGAGCTTCAGCGAGCGGGAGAGCCGTCAGGAACGCCTCCGTGTGGTCTGGAGAACGGGAACGTTACGAATCATCAACATTGATAATCAAAGTATCTTTTACTGCCGGGAATAATATGAATATCAGCGCTCAGACATAATCCAAAGAAGTGCTGGTTTGACTCCTGTATTTATGGCATTTTAACTCCATAAAGTATTGAGAATTGTCTTAATTAATTACGGTGGAAGTGTTTTCTTTACTTACTTCCTGTCTGTTTTTAGGCTTTAATAATAATAAAAAGGACCAAACTGACCCGTGCCGAAGAAAACCACATTGAGCTGGATGTTGTGGTCCAGGGTTCTGAGGACGTGCCGGGCGATGGTCTGGGCCCCGCGGAGCGGTTCCCCCTTCATGGACTCGGACGTGTCCACCAACAAAACCACTTCACCGGGCGCCGACGTGGGGTCCACTTCAAAGTCGGGATAGAAAACCAACATGCTGGCCTGGAGGAGAAAGATTAACCCAAAACGAGTATAATTTTGAGAGAGAGAGAGAGAGAGAGAGAGAGAGAGAGAGAGAGAGAGAGAGAGAGAGAGAGAGAGAGAGAGAGAGACCTGGCTGTGCAGGTGGACGTCAGACAGAGTGATTGACAGCTCTTTTCCGTCTTTTTCCCAGTGCCAAGGCTTGGAAAAGAAAACCCTCTGTTCACTCACATTAAACACATGATACTTCCAGAATGGAGCGGAAATGTGCCTTTCCGCTCCATTCTGACTTGATGTGTGTGTGTGTGTGTGTGTGTGTGTAGAGGACCCATGACCTCTCCTGGGAGCACACTCACCACCGCCTTACAGTCCGTCCTCTACACACACACACACACACACACACACACACACACACACACACACACACACACACACACACTGAACAGCTTCGGGGGCGTCGCAGGACCAGGACCTCACATCGTTGAGGCTGAGCTTGTCGATCGGGACTCGGAGGATGCTGCCGAGGTGACCCAGGGCCTCGGTCCACAACAGCTCCACGAACACAGGCCCACTTCCTGTGATAAGCTCCCGTGTTCAGCTTCTCCTCCAGCAGCAGCTGCCGGTCAAACAAGGCACAAGAAACACAACAAGCGGTTAGTTACCTGCTTGTTTTTCAACTGCTTACAAGCAAAGAAAAAATAAAGATCTATTTATTATATATTTAAAAGCTACAGAAATGTGTATTTAATGATATCCGCCCCTTGTTGATACTGTTTAAAGTAAAATACAGTCACTTTAACGTGCAATAAGATTACAAAATCATGCATTTCCGCTAAAAACTTTCCTCAAGTGATGTGCAGCGAGTGTGTCGCACCTGCTGGAAGGGGGTGGAGCCCAGGTGTTGGGCCTGCGGAGGGGTGTTGGTACTCAGCTGCAGACCGGTGGCCTGCAGGGTCTCCCTCTGGGCCTTGTACACCTGCAGAGCTTCCTCTGAGGTGGACAGAATCACCAGCTTGTCCCTCGGCGCCGCCACCGCCGCCTGAGAGGATGATTTAAAGGTTATTCTTCAACCTGGAGGCGTGTGATTTGATTGTTACATAAACAATAACTTCATATGGAGGTCTGCATGCACAGAAACGTCCCCACCTTGGTGAAGATGTTGTCCTTCCAGTACTGGACCACTCGGTACTGCCGTCCCGCCTCTGCTCTGCAGCTCTAGCACACACCAGGTGTTGCTGTTCAGGTGGCTCGCTTGCGTCGGCAATGTGTAGCACTGAAACGGGGAACGGAGGCCATCACTTTAAGTCTCACTGCAATAATTACAATACTCTTTTCTATCTCCTGATAACGACAACTACACCACAGCAGAGATGTAGCTGTGCAGAGCGAGGAGACCACCGGGCCGCCCACCCCGAAGGAGGGACGACCTCGGCGCTCGGGTCCGGCAGGTGCGCAGCCCACGCGGGCTCGCTTGCGTCGGCAAAGTGTAGCACTGAAACGGGGAACGGAGGCCATCACTTTAAGTCTCACTGCAGTTAATTACAATACTCTTTTCTATCTCCTGATAACGACAACTACACCACAGCAGAGATGTAGCTGTGCAGAGCGAGGAGACCACCGGGCCGCCCACCCCGAAGGAGGGACGACCTCGGCGCTCGGGTCCGGCAGGTGCGCAGCCCACGCGGGCTCGCTTGCGTCGGCAATGTGTAGCACTGAAACGGGGAACGGAGGCCATCACTTTAAGTCTCACTGCAGTTAATTACAATACTCTTTTCTATCTCCTGATAACGACAACTACACCACAGCAGAGATGTAGCTGTGCAGAGCGAGGAGACCACCGGGCCGCCCACCCCGAAGGAGGGACGACCTCGGCGCTCGGGTCCGGCAGGAGGCCATCACTTTAACAGTCTCACTGCCGTTAATTACAATACTCTTTTCTATCTCCTGATAACGACAACTACACCACAGCAGAGATGTAGCTGTGCAGAGCGAGGAGACCACCGGGCCGCCCACCCCGAAGGAGGGACGACCTCGGCGCTCGGGTCCGGCAGGAGGCCATCACTTTAACAGTCTCACTGCAGTTAATTACAATACTCTTTTCTATCTCCTGATAACGACAACTACACCACAGCAGAGATGTAGCTGTGCAGAGCGAGGAGACCACCGGGCCGCCCACCCCGAAGGAGGGACGACCTCGGCGCTCGGGTCCGGCAGGTGCGCAGCCCACGCGGGCTCGCTTGCGTCGGCAAAGTGTAGCACTGAAACGGGGAACGGAGGCCATCACTTTAAGTCTCACTGCAGTTAATTACAATACTCTTTTCTATCTCCTGATAACGACAACTACACCACAGCAGAGATGTAGCTGTGCAGAGCGAGGAGACCACCGGGCCGCCCACCCCGAAGGAGGGACGACCTCGGCGCTCGGGTCCGGCAGGAGGCCATCACTTTAACAGTCTCACTGCAGTTAATTACAATACTCTTTTCTATCTCCTGATAACGACAACTACACCACAGCAGAGATGTAGCTGTGCAGAGCGAGGAGACCACCGGGCCGCCCACCCCGAAGGAGGGACGACCTCGGCGCTCGGGTCCGGCAGGTGCGCAGCCCACGCGGGCTCGCTTGCGTCGGCAATGTGTAGCACTGAAACGGGGAACGGAGGCCATCACTTTAAGTCTCACTGCAGTTAATTACAATACTCTTTTCTATCTCCTGATAACGACAACTACACCACAGCAGAGATGTAGCTGTGCAGAGCGAGGAGACCACCGGGCCGCCCACCCCGAAGGAGGGACGACCTCGGCGCTCGGGTCCGGCAGGAGGCCATCACTTTAACAGTCTCACTGCAGTTAATTACAATACTCTTTTCTATCTCCTGATAACGACAACTACACCACAGCAGAGATGTAGCTGTGCAGAGCGAGGAGACCACCGGGCCTAAGAAAATCCACTATTGGACTTTAACAGCCTGAAAAGTCTTTTCGGAGCATAAAAAGTGTAAATGCATCTAAATGCAGTAAAGTGATGCATTGAATCCACTATTGAATCATAGAATATCACAAATCTTGTATTTATGTGGTTCTGAGACACGTATTGAATGAACTAAAGTAAATTAGGTCTTCTCTAAGAAAATCCACTATTGGACTTTTAACAGCCTGAAAAGTCTTTTCGGAGCATAAAAAGTGTAAATGCATCTAAATGTGTAAATGTATCTAAAAAGTGTAAATGCATCTAAATGCAGTAAAGTGATGCATTCAATCCACTATTGAATCATAGAATATCACAAATCTTGTATTTATGTGGTTCTGAGACACGTATTGAATGAACTAAAGTAAATTAGGTATTCTCTAAGAAAATCCACTATTGGACTTTAACAGCCTGAAAAGTCTTTTCGGAGCATAAAAAGTGTAAATGCATCTAAATGTGTAAATGTATCTAAAAAGTGTAAATGCATCTAAATGCATTTACACTTATTTATGAAACGGGGAACGGAGGCCATCAATTTAACAGTCTCACTGCAGTTAATTACAATACTCTTTTCTATCTCCTGATAACGACAACTACACCACAGCAGAGATGTAGCTGTGCAGAGCGAGGAGACCACCGGGCCGCCCACCCCGAAGGAGGGACGACCTCGGCGCTCGGGTCCGGCAGGTGCGCAGCCCACGCGGGCTCGCTTGCGTCGGCAAAGTGTAGCACTGAAACGGGGAACGGAGGCCATCACTTTAAGTCTCACTGCAGTTAATTACAATACTCTTTTCTATCTCCTGATAACGACAACTACACCACAGCAGAGATGTAGCTGTGCAGAGCGAGGAGACCACCGGGCCGCCCACCCCGAAGGAGGGACGACCTCGGCGCTCGGGTCCGGCAGGAGGCCATCACTTTAACAGTCTCACTGCAGTTAATTACAATACTCTTTTCTATCTCCTGATAACGACAACTACACCACAGCAGAGATGTAGCTGTGCAGAGCGAGGAGACCACCGGGCCGCCCACCCCGAAGGAGGGACGACCTCGGCGCTCGGGTCCGGCAGGTGCGCAGCCCACGCGGGCTCGCTTGCGTCGGCAATGTGTAGCACTGAAACGGGGAACGGAGGCCATCACTTTAAGTCTCACTGCAGTTAATTACAATACTCTTTTCTATCTCCTGATAACGACAACTACACCACAGCAGAGATGTAGCTGTGCAGAGCGAGGAGACCACCGGGCCGCCCACCCCGAAGGAGGGACGACCTCGGCGCTCGGGTCCGGCAGGTGCGCAGCCCACGCGGGCTCGCTTGCGTCGGCAAAGTGTAGCACTGAAACGGGGAACGGAGGCCATCAATTTAACAGTCTCACTGCAGTTAATTACAATACTCTTTTCTATCTCCTGATAACGACAACTACACCACAGCAGAGATGTAGCTGTGCAGAGCGAGGAGACCACCGGGCCGCCCACCCTGAAGGAGGGACGACCTCGGCGCTCGGGTCCGGACAACTAAATAAAGTTATTATTCCCATTTTTAAAATATTAGGTAAAGGCAGCCAAAGAAAGCCAGGTTGACTGAGGGCACAAAAACAAGCTCTCTTTAATTATTTTGTTAATACTGTATTAAAAACTCTATAGTTATAAAAACATTAAAAAAATAATAATAATAATAAATGTACTAATCAATTAAAACCCTTTTTTGTATACTTATTGTGAATTCAGAGCCTCTTGATTTCTTAACTAAATTTACCTGAATTATATTTAAAAGAAATTCAAACAATAAATAAAAAGCTTTTGAGTGAATTGCCCAAAAGACTAAGTGTGAAATAATTTTGAATAAATAAATAATAACAAATCCCTTTAAACAATGGCATTGCCGATGCTGGAGGAAGCCCCGCCCCCGCTCACCTTGATGAAGCTCTCCGCTGCCGGCCGAGCTTCAGCGAGCGGGAGAGCCGTCAGGAACGCCTCCGTGTGGTCTGGAGAACGGGAACGTTACGAATCATCAACATTGATAATCAAAGTATCTTTTACTGCCGGGAATAATATGAATATCAGCGCTCAGACATAATCCAAAGAAGTGCTGGTTTGACTCCTGTATTTATGGCATTTTAACTCCATAAAGTATTGAGAATTGTCTTAATTAATTACGGTGGAAGTGTTTTCTTTACTTACTTCCTGTCTGTTTTTAGGCTTTAATAATAATAAAAAGGACCAAACTGACCCGTGCCGAAGAAAACCACATTGAGCTGGATGTTGTGGTCCAGGGTTCTGAGGACGTGCCGGGCGATGGTCTGGGCCCCGCGGAGCGGTTCCCCCTTCATGGACTCGGACGTGTCCACCAACAAAACCACTTCACCGGGCGCCGACGTGGGGTCCACTTCAAAGTCGGGATAGAAAACCAACATGCTGGCCTGGAGGAGAAAGATTAACCCAAAACGAGTATAATTTTGAGAGAGAGAGAGAGAGAGAGAGAGAGAGAGAGAGAGAGAGAGAGAGAGAGAGAGAGAGAGAGAGACCTGGCTGTGCAGGTGGACGTCAGACAGAGTGATTGACAGCTCTTTTCCGTCTTTTTCCCAGTGCCAAGGCTTGGAAAAGAAAACCCTCTGTTCACTCACATTAAACACATGATACTTCCAGAATGGAGCGGAAATGTGCCTTTCCGCTCCATTCTGACTTGATGTGTGTGTGTGTGTGTGTGTGTGTGTAGAGGACCCATGACCTCTCCTGGGAGCACACTCACCACCGCCTTACAGTCCGTCCTCTACACACACACACACACACACACACACACACACACACACACACACACACACACACACACTGAACAGCTTCGGGGGCGTCGCAGGACCAGGACCTCACATCGTTGAGGCTGAGCTTGTCGATCGGGACTCGGAGGATGCTGCCGAGGTGACCCAGGGCCTCGGTCCACAACAGCTCCACGAACACAGGCCCACTTCCTGTGATAAGCTCCCGTGTTCAGCTTCTCCTCCAGCAGCAGCTGCCGGTCAAACAAGGCACAAGAAACACAACAAGCGGTTAGTTACCTGCTTGTTTTTCAACTGCTTACAAGCAAAGAAAAAATAAAGATCTATTTATTATATATTTAAAAGCTACAGAAATGTGTATTTAATGATATCCGCCCCTTGTTGATACTGTTTAAAGTAAAATACAGTCACTTTAACGTGCAATAAGATTACAAAATCATGCATTTCCGCTAAAAACTTTCCTCAAGTGATGTGCAGCGAGTGTGTCGCACCTGCTGGAAGGGGGTGGAGCCCAGGTGTTGGGCCTGCGGAGGGGTGTTGGTACTCAGCTGCAGACCGGTGGCCTGCAGGGTCTCCCTCTGGGCCTTGTACACCTGCAGAGCTTCCTCTGAGGTGGACAGAATCACCAGCTTGTCCCTCGGCGCCGCCACCGCCGCCTGAGAGGATGATTTAAAGGTTATTCTTCAACCTGGAGGCGTGTGATTTGATTGTTACATAAACAATAACTTCATATGGAGGTCTGCATGCACAGAAACGTCCCCACCTTGGTGAAGATGTTGTCCTTCCAGTACTGGACCACTCGGTACTGCCGTCCCGCCTCTGCTCTGCAGCTCTAGCACACACCAGGTGTTGCTGTTCAGGTGGCTCGCTTGCGTCGGCAATGTGTAGCACTGAAACGGGGAACGGAGGCCATCACTTTAAGTCTCACTGCAATAATTACAATACTCTTTTCTATCTCCTGATAACGACAACTACACCACAGCAGAGATGTAGCTGTGCAGAGCGAGGAGACCACCGGGCCGCCCACCCCGAAGGAGGGACGACCTCGGCGCTCGGGTCCGGCAGGTGCGCAGCCCACGCGGGCTCGCTTGCGTCGGCAAAGTGTAGCACTGAAACGGGGAACGGAGGCCATCACTTTAAGTCTCACTGCAGTTAATTACAATACTCTTTTCTATCTCCTGATAACGACAACTACACCACAGCAGAGATGTAGCTGTGCAGAGCGAGGAGACCACCGGGCCGCCCACCCCGAAGGAGGGACGACCTCGGCGCTCGGGTCCGGCAGGAGGCCATCACTTTAACAGTCTCACTGCAGTTAATTACAATACTCTTTTCTATCTCCTGATAACGACAACTACACCACAGCAGAGATGTAGCTGTGCAGAGCGAGGAGACCACCGGGCCGCCCACCCCGAAGGAGGGACGACCTCGGCGCTCGGGTCCGGCAGGTGCGCAGCCCACGCGGGCTCGCTTGCGTCGGCAAAGTGTAGCACTGAAACGGGGAACGGAGGCCATCACTTTAAGTCTCACTGCAGTTAATTACAATACTCTTTTCTATCTCCTGATAACGACAACTACACCACAGCAGAGATGTAGCTGTGCAGAGCGAGGAGACCACCGGGCCGCCCACCCCGAAGGAGGGACGACCTCGGCGCTCGGGTCCGGCAGGAGGCCATCACTTTAACAGTCTCACTGCAGTTAATTACAATACTCTTTTCTATCTCCTGATAACGACAACTACACCACAGCAGAGATGTAGCTGTGCAGAGCGAGGAGACCACCGGGCCGCCCACCCCGAAGGAGGGACGACCTCGGCGCTCGGGTCCGGCAGGTGCGCAGCCCACGCGGGCTCGCTTGCGTCGGCAATGTGTAGCACTGAAACGGGGAACGGAGGCCATCACTTTAACAGTCTCACTGCAGTTAATTACAATACTCTTTTCTATCTCCTGATAACGACAACTACACCACAGCAGAGATGTAGCTGTGCAGAGCGAGGAGACCACCGGGCCGCCCACCCCGAAGGAGGGACGACCTCGGCGCTCGGGTCCGGCAGGAGGCCATCACTTTAACAGTCTCACTGCAGTTAATTACAATACTCTTTTCTATCTCCTGATAACGACAACTACACCACAGCAGAGATGTAGCTGTGCAGAGCGAGGAGACCACCGGGCCGCCCACCCCGAAGGAGGGACGACCTCGGCGCTCGGGTCCGGCAGGTGCGCAGCCCACGCGGGCTCGCTTGCGTCGGCAAAGTGTAGCACTGAAACGGGGAACGGAGGCCATCACTTTAAGTCTCACTGCAGTTAATTACAATACTCTTTTCTATCTCCTGATAACGACAACTACACCACAGCAGAGATGTAGCTGTGCAGAGCGAGGAGACCACCGGGCCGCCCACCCCGAAGGAGGGACGACCTCGGCGCTCGGGTCCGGCAGGAGGCCATCACTTTAAGTCTCACTGCAGTTAATTACAATACTCTATTCTATCTCCTGATAACGACAACTACACCACAGCAGAGATGTAGCTGTGCAGAGCGAGGAGACCACCGGGCCGCCCACCCCGAAGGAGGGACGACCTCGGCGCTCGGGTCCGGCAGGTGCGCAGCCCACGCGGGCTCGCTTGCGTCGGCAAAGTGTAGCACTGAAACGGGGAACGGAGGCCATCACTTTAACAGTCTCACTGCAGTTAATTACAATACTCTTTTCTATCTCCTGATAACGACAACTACACCACAGCAGAGATGTAGCTGTGCAGAGCGAGGAGACCACCGGGCCGCCCACCCCGAAGGAGGGACGACCTCGGCGCTCGGGTCCGGCAGGAGGCCATCACTTTAACAGTCTCACTGCAGTTAATTACAATACTCTTTTCTATCTCCTGATAACGACAACTACACCACAGCAGAGATGTAGCTGTGCAGAGCGAGGAGACCACCGGGCCGCCCACCCCGAAGGAGGGACGACCTCGGCGCTCGGGTCCGGCAGGTGCGCAGCCCACGCGGGCTCGCTTGCGTCGGCAATGTGTAGCACTGAAACGGGGAACGGAGGCCATCACTTTAAGTCTCACTGCAGTTAATTACAATACTCTTTTCTATCTCCTGAAAACGACAACTACACCATAGCAGCAGAGATGTAGCTGTGCAGAGCGAGGAGACCACCGGGCCGCCCACCCCGAAGGAGGGACGACCTCGGCGCTCGGGTCCGGCAGGAGGCCATCACTTTAAGTCTCACTGCAGTTAATTACAATACTCTTTTCTATCTCCTGATAACGACAACTACACCACAGCAGAGATGTAGCTGTGCAGAGCGAGGAGACCACCGGGCCGCCCACCCCGAAGGAGGGACGACCTCGGCGCTCGGGTCCGGCAGGAGGCCATCACTTTAAGTCTCACTGCAGTTAATTACAATACTCTTTTCTATCTCCTGATAACGACAACTACACCACAGCAGAGATGTAGCTGTGCAGAGCGAGGAGACCACCGGGCCGCCCACCCCGAAGGAGGGACGACCTCGGCGCTCGGGTCCGGCAGGAGGCCATCACTTTAACAGTCTCACTGCAGTTAATTACAATACTCTTTTCTATCTCCTGATAACGACAACTACACCACAGCAGAGATGTAGCTGTGCAGAGCGAAGAGACCACCGGGCCGCCCACCCCGAAGGAGGGACGACCTCGGCGCTCGGGTCCGGCAGGTGCGCAGCCCACGCGGGCTCGCTTGCGTCGGCAATGTGTAGCACTGAAACGGGGAACGGAGGCCATCACTTTAACAGTCTCACTGCAGTTAATTACAATACTCTTTTCTATCTCCTGATAACGACAACTACACCACAGCAGAGATGTAGCTGTGCAGAGCGAGGAGACCACCGGGCCGCCCACCCCGAAGGAGGGACGACCTCGGCGCTCGGGTCCGGCAGGTGCGCAGCCCACGCGGGCTCGCTTGCGTCGGCAAAGTGTAGCACTGAAACGGGGAACGGAGGCCATCACTTTAAGTCTCACTGCAGTTAATTACAATACTCTTTTCTATCTCCTGATAACGACAACTACACCACAGCAGAGATGTAGCTGTGCAGAGCGAGGAGACCACCGGGCCGCCCACCCAAGCAGGTTACAAACAATTTGCTGACTGAAAAGTCTTTTCGGAGCATAAAAAGTGTAAATGCATCTAAATGCAGTAAAGTGATGCATTCAATCCACTATTGAATCATAGAATATCACAAATCTTGTATTTATGTGGTTCTGAGACACGTATTGAATGAACTAAAGTAAATTAGGTATTCTCTAAGAAAATCCACTATTGGACTTTTAACAGCCTGAAAAGTCTTTTCGGAGCATAAAAAGTGTAAATGCATCTAAATGCAGTAAAGTGATGCATTGAATCCACTATTGAATCATAGAATATCACAAATCTTGTATTTATGTGGTTCTGAGACACGTATTGAATGAACTAAAGTAAATTAGGTCTTCTCTAAGAAAATCCACTATTGGACTTTTAACAGCCTGAAAAGTCTTTTCGGAGCATAAAAAGTGTAAATGCATCTAAATGCAGTAAAGTGATGCATTCAATCCACTATTGAATCATAGAATATCACAAATCTTGTATGTATGTGGTTCTGAGACACGTATTGAATGAACTAAAGTAAATTAGGTCTTCTCTAAGAAAATCCACTATTGGACTTTTAACAGACTTGTATGTATTGGTTCTGAGACACGTATTGAATGAACTAAAGTAAATTAGGTATTCTCTAAGAAAATCCACTATTGGACTTTAACAGCCTGAAAAGTCTTTTCGGAGCATAAAAAGTGTAAATGGATCTAAATGCAGTAAAGTGATCACAAATCTTGTATTTATGTGGTTCTGAGACACGTATTGAATGAACTAAAGTAAACTAGGTAATCTTTAAGAAAATCCACTATTGGACTTTTAACAGCCTGAAAAGTCTTTTCGGAGCATAAAAAGTGTAAATGCATCTAAATGCAGTAAAGTGATGCATTCAATCCACTATTGAATCATAGAATATCACAAATCTTGTATTTATGTGGTTCTGAGACACGTATTGAATGAACTAAAGTAAATTAGGTATTCTCTAAGAAAATCCACTATTGGACTTTTAACAGCCTGAAAAGTCTTTTCGGAGCATAAAAAGTGTAAATGCATCTAAATGTGTAAATGTATCTAAAAAGTGTAAATGCATCTAAATGCAGTAAAGTGATGCATTCAATCCACTATTGAATCATAGAATATCACAAATCTTGTATTTATGTGGTTCTGAGACACGTATTGAATGAACTAAAGTAAATTAGGTATTCTCTAAGAAAATCCACTATTGGACTTTAACAGCCTGAAAAGTCTTTTCGGAGCATAAAAAGTGTAAATGCATCTAAATGCAGTAAAGTGATGGAATATCCACTATTGAATCATAGAATATCACAAATCTTGTATGTATGTGGTTCTGAGACACGTAAACTAGGTATTCTCTAAGAAAATCCACTATTGGACTTTTAACAGCCTGAAAAGTCTTTTCGGAGCATACAAAGTGCCTGAAAAGTCTTTTCGGAGCATAAAAAGTGTAAATGCATCTAAATGCAGTAAAGTGATCACAAATCTTGTATTTATGTGGTTCTGAGACACGTATTGAATGAACTAAAGTAAACTAGGTCTTCTCTAAGAAAATCCACTATTGGACTTTTAACAGCCTGAAAAGTCTTTTCGGAGCATAAAAAGTGTAAATGCATCTAAATGTGTAAATGTATCTAAAAAGTGTAAATGCATCTAAATGCAGTAAAGTGATGGAATATCCACTATTGAATCATAGAATATCACAAATCTTGTATGTATTTGGTTCTGAGACACGTATTGAATGAACTAAAGTAAATTAGGTCTTCTCTAAGAAAATCCACTATTGGACTTTTAACAGCCTGAAAAGTCTTTTCGGAGCATAAAAAGTGTAAATGCATCTAAATGCAGTAAAGTGATGGAATATCCACTATTGAATCATAGAATATCACAAATCTTGTATTTATGTGGTTCTGAGACACGTATTGAATGAACTAAAGTAAATTAGGTATTCTCTAAGAAAATCCACTATTGGACTTTTAACCCCGAAGGAGGGACGACCTCGGCGCTCGGGTCCGGCAGGTGCGCAGCCCACGCGGGCTCGCTTGCGTCGGCAAAGTGTAGCACTGAAACGGGGAACGGAGGCCATCACTTTAAGTCTCACTGCAGTTAATTACAATACTCTTTTCTATCTCCTGATAACGACAACTACACCACAGCAGAGATGTAGCTGTGCAGAGCGAGGAGACCACCGGGCCGCCCACCCCGAAGGAGGGACGACCTCGGCGCTCGGGTCCGGCAGGAGGCCATCACTTTAAGTCTCACTGCAGTTAATTACAATACTCTTTTCTATCTCCTGATAACGACAACTACACCACAGCAGAGATGTACCTGTGCAGAGCGAGGAGACCACCGGGCCGCCCACCCCGAAGGAGGGACGACCTCGGCGCTCGGGTCCGGCAGGAGGCCATCACTTTAACAGTCTCACTGCAGTTAATTACAATACTCTTTTCTATCTCCTGATAACGACAACTACACCACAGCAGAGATGTAGCTGTGCAGAGCGAGGAGACCACCGGGCCGCCCACCCCGAAGGAGGGACGACCTCGGCGCTCGGGTCCGGCAGGTGCGCAGCCCACGCGGGCTCGCTTGCGTCGGCAATGTGTAGCACTGAAACGGGGAACGGAGGCCATCACTTTAAGTCTCACTGCCGTTAATTACAATACTCTTTTCTATCTCCTGATAACGACAACTACACCACAGCAGAGATGTAGCTGTGCAGAGCGAGGAGACCACCGGGCCGCCCACCCCGAAGGAGGGACGACCTCGGCGCTCGGGTCCGGCAGGAGGCCATCACTTTAACAGTCTCACTGCAGTTAATTACAATACTCTTTTCTATCTCCTGATAACGACAACTACACCACAGCAGAGATGTAGCTGTGCAGAGCGAGGAGACCACCGGGCTGCCCACCCCGAAGGAGGGACGACCTCGGCGCTCGGGTCCGGCAGGTGCGCAGCCCACGCGGGCTCGCTTGCGTCGGCAAAGTGTAGCACTGAAACGGGGAACGGAGGCCATCACTTTAAGTCTCACTGCAGTTAATTACAATACTCTTTTCTATCTCCTGATAACGACAACTACACCACAGCAGAGATGTAGCTGTGCAGAGCGAGGAGACCACCGGGCCGCCCACCCCGAAGGAGGGACGACCTCGGCGCTCGGGTCCGGCAGGAGGCCATCACTTTAACAGTCTCACTGCAGTTAATTACAATACTCTTTTCTATCTCCTGATAACGACAACTACACCACAGCAGAGATGTAGCTGTGCAGAGCGAGGAGACCACCGGGCCGCCCACCCCGAAGGAGGGACGACCTCGGCGCTCGGGTCCGGCAGGAGGCCATCACTTTAACAGTCTCACTGCAGTTAATTACAATACTCTTTTCTATCTCCTGATAACGACAACTACACCACAGCAGAGATGTAGCTGTGCAGAGCGAGGAGACCACCGGGCCGCCCACCCCGAAGGAGGGACGACCTCGGCGCTCGGGTCCGGCAGGAGGCCATCACTTTAACAGTCTCACTGCAGTTCATTACAATCTCTTTTCTATCTCCTGATAACGACAACTACACCACAGCAGAGATGTAGCTGTGCAGAGCGAAGAGACCACCGGGCCGCCCACCCCGAAGGAGGGACGACCTCGGCGCTCGGGTCCGGCAGGTGGGCAGCCCACGCGGGCTCGCTTGCGTCGGCAAAGTGTAGCACTGAAACGGGGAACGGAGGCCATCACTTTAAGTCTCACTGCAGTTAATTACAATACTCTTTTCTATCTCCTGATAACGACAACTACACCACAGCAGAGATGTAGCTGTGCAGAGCGAGGAGACCACCGGGCCGCCCACCCCGAAGGAGGGACGACCTCGGCGCTCGGGTCCGGCAGGTGCGCAGCCCACGCGGGCTCGCTTGCGTCGGCAATGTGTAGCACTGAAACGGGGAACGGAGGCCATCACTTTAAGTCTCACTGCAGTTAATTACAATACTCTTTTCTATCTCCTGATAACGACAACTACACCACAGCAGAGATGTAGCTGTGCAGAGCGAGGAGACCACCGGGCCGCCCACCCCGAAGGAGGGACGACCTCGGCGCTCGGGTCCGGCAGGTGCGCAGCCCACGCGGGCTCGCTTGCGTCGGCAAAGTGTAGCACTGAAACGGGGAACGGAGGCCATCACTTTAAGTCTCACTGCAGTTAATTACAATACTCTTTTCTATCTCCTGATAACGACAACTACACCACAGCAGAGATGTAGCTGTGCAGAGCGAGGAGACCACCGGGCCGCCCACCCCGAAGGAGGGACGACCTCGGCGCTCGGGTGCGGCAGGAGGCCATCACTTTAACAGTCTCACTGCAGTTAATTACAATACTCTTTTCTATCTCCTGATAACGACAACTACACCACAGCAGAGATGTAGCTGTGCAGAGCGAGGAGACCACCGGGCCGCCCACCCCGAAGGAGGGACGACCTCGGCGCTCGGGTCCGGCAGGAGGCCATCACTTTAAGTCTCACTGCAGTTAATTACAATACTCTTTTCTATCTCCTGATAACGACAACTACACCACAGCAGAGATGTAGCTGTGCAGAGCGAGGAGACCACCGGGCCGCCCACCCCGAAGGAGGGACGACCTCGGCGCTCGGGTCCGGCAGGAGGCCATCACTTTAAGTCTCACTGCAGTTAATTACAATACTCTATTCTATCTCCTGATAACGACAACTACACCACAGCAGAGATGTAGCTGTGCAGAGCGAGGAGACCACCGGGCCGCCCACCCCGAAGGAGGGACGACCTCGGCGCTCGGGTCCGGCAGGTGCGCAGCCCACGCGGGCTCGCTTGCGTCGGCAAAGTGTAGCACTGAAACGGGGAACGGAGGCCATCACTTTAACAGTCTCACTGCAGTTAATTACAATACTCTTTTCTATCTCCTGATAACGACAACTACACCACAGCAGAGATGTAGCTGTGCAGAGCGAGGAGACCACCGGGCCGCCCACCCCGAAGGAGGGACGACCTCGGCGCTCGGGTCCGGCAGGAGGCCATCACTTTAACAGTCTCACTGCAGTTAATTACAATACTCTTTTCTATCTCCTGATAACGACAACTACACCACAGCAGAGATGTAGCTGTGCAGAGCGAGGAGACCACCGGGCCGCCCACCCCGAAGGAGGGACGACCTCGGCGCTCGGGTCCGGCAGGTGCGCAGCCCACGCGGGCTCGCTTGCGTCGGCAATGTGTAGCACTGAAACGGGGAACGGAGGCCATCACTTTAAGTCTCACTGCAGTTAATTACAATACTCTTTTCTATCTCCTGATAACGACAACTACACCACAGCAGAGATGTAGCTGTGCAGAGCGAGGAGACCACCGGGCCGCCCACCCCGAAGGAGGGACGACCTCGGCGCTCGGGTCCGGCAGGTGCGCAGCCCACGCGGGCTCGCTTGCGTCGGCAAAGTGTAGCACTGAAACGGGGAACGGAGGCCATCACTTTAAGTCTCACTGCAGTTAATTACAATACTCTTTTCTATCTCCTGATAACGACAACTACACCATAGCAGCAGAGATGTAGCTGTGCAGAGCGAGGAGACCACCGGGCCGCCCACCCCGAAGGAGGGACGACCTCGGCGCTCGGGTCCGGCAGGAGGCCATCACTTTAAGTCTCACTGCAGTTAATTACAATACTCTTTTCTATCTCCTGATAACGACAACTACACCACAGCAGAGATGTAGCTGTGCAGAGCGAGGAGACCACCGGGCCGCCCACCCCGAAGGAGGGACGACCTCGGCGCTCGGGTCCGGCAGGAGGCCATCACTTTAACAGTCTCACTGCAGTTAATTACAATACTCTTTTCTATCTCCTGATAACGACAACTACACCACAGCAGAGATGTAGCTGTGCAGAGCGAGGAGACCACCGGGCCGCCCACCCCGAAGGAGGGACGACCTCGGCGCTCGGGTCCGGCAGGTGCGCAGCCCACGCGGGCTCGCTTGCGTCGGCAAAGTGTAGCACTGAAACGGGGAACGGAGGCCATCACTTTAACAGTCTCACTGCAGTTAATTACAATACTCTTTTCTATCTCCTGATAACGACAACTACACCACAGCAGAGATGTAGCTGTGCAGAGCGAGGAGACCACCGGGCCGCCCACCCCGAAGGAGGGACGACCTCGGCGCTCGGGTCCGGCAGGAGGCCATCACTTTAACAGTCTCACTGCAGTTAATTACAATACTCTTTTCTATCTCCTGATAACGACAACTACACCACAGCAGAGATGTAGCTGTGCAGAGCGAGGAGACCACCGGGCCGCCCACCCCGAAGGAGGGACGACCTCGGCGCTCGGGTCCGGCAGGTGCGCAGCCCACGCGGGCTCGCTTGCGTCGGCAAAGTGTAGCACTGAAACGGGGAACGGAGGCCATCACTTTAAGTCTCACTGCAGTTAATTACAATACTCTTTTCTATCTCCTGATAACGACAACTACACCACAGCAGAGATGTAGCTGTGCAGAGCGAGGAGACCACCGGGCCGCCCACCCCGAAGGAGGGACGACCTCGGCGCTCGGGTCCGGCAGGAGGCCATCACTTTAACAGTCTCACTGCAGTTAATTACAATACTCTTTTCTATCTCCTGATAACGACAACTACACCACAGCAGAGATGTAGCTGTGCAGAGCGAGGAGACCACCGGGCCGCCCACCCCGAAGGAGGGACGACCTCGGCGCTCGGGTCCGGCAGGTGCGCAGCCCACGCGGGCTCGCTTGCGTCGGCAATGTGTAGCACTGAAACGGGGAACGGAGGCCATCACTTTAACAGTCTCACTGCAGTTAATTACAATACTCTTTTCTATCTCCTGATAACGACAACTACACCACAGCAGAGATGTAGCTGTGCAGAGCGAGGAGACCACCGGGCCGCCCACCCCGAAGGAGGGACGACCTCGGCGCTCGGGTCCGGCAGGAGGCCATCACTTTAACAGTCTCACTGCAGTTAATTACAATACTCTTTTCTATCTCCTGATAACGACAACTACACCACAGCAGAGATGTACCTGTGCAGAGCGAGGAGACCACCGGGCCGCCCACCCCGAAGGAGGGACGACCTCGGCGCTCGGGTCCGGCAGGAGGCCATCACTTTAACAGTCTCACTGCAGTTAATTACAATACTCTTTTCTATCTCCTGATAACGACAACTACACCACAGCAGAGATGTAGCTGTGCAGAGCGAGGAGACCACCGGGCCGCCCACCCCGAAGGAGGGACGACCTCGGCGCTCGGGTCCGGCAGGTGCGCAGCCCACGCGGGCTCGCTTGCGTCGGCAAAGTGTAGCACTGAAACGGGGAACGGAGGCCATCACTTTAAGTCTCACTGCAGTTAATTACAATACTCTTTTCTATCTCCTGATAACGACAACTACACCACAGCAGAGATGTAGCTGTGCAGAGCGAGGAGACCACCGGGCCGCCCACCCCGAAGGAGGGACGACCTCGGCGCTCGGGTCCGGCAGGAGGCCATCACTTTAAGTCTCACTGCAGTTAATTACAATACTCTTTTCTATCTCCTGATAACGACAACTACACCACAGCAGAGATGTAGCTGTGCAGAGCGAGGAGACCACCGGGCCGCCCACCCCGAAGGAGGGACGACCTCGGCGCTCGGGTCCGGCAGGAGGCCATCACTTTAACAGTCTCACTGCAGTTCATTACAATCTCTTTTCTATCTCCTGATAACGACAACTACACCACAGCAGAGATGTAGCTGTGCAGAGCGAAGAGACCACCGGGCCGCCCACCCCGAAGGAGGGACGACCTCGGCGCTCGGGTCCGGCAGGTGCGCAGCCCACGCGGGCTCGCTTGCGTCGGCAAAGTGTAGCACTGAAACGGGGAACGGAGGCCATCACTTTAACAGTCTCACTGCAGTTAATTACAATACTCTTTTCTATCTCCTGATAACGACAACTACACCACAGCAGAGATGTAGCTGTGCAGAGCGAGGAGACCACCGGGCCGCCCACCCCGAAGGAGGGACGACCTCGGCGCTCGGGTCCGGCAGGTGCGCAGCCCACGCGGGCTCGCTTGCGTCGGCAAAGTGTAGCACTGAAACGGGGAACGGAGGCCATCACTTTAAGTCTCACTGCAGTTAATTACAATACTCTTTTCTATCTCCTGATAACGACAACTACACCACAGCAGAGATGTAGCTGTGCAGAGCGAGGAGACCACCGGGCCGCCCACCCCGAAGGAGGGACGACCTCGGCGCTCGGGTCCGGCAGGAGGCCATCACTTTAACAGTCTCACTGCAGTTAATTACAATACTCTTTTCTATCTCCTGATAACGACAACTACACCACAGCAGAGATGTAGCTGTGCAGAGCGAGGAGACCACCGGGCCGCCCACCCCGAAGGAGGGACGACCTCGGCGCTCGGGTCCGGCAGGTGCGCAGCCCACGCGGGCTCGCTTGCGTCGGCAATGTGTAGCACTGAAACGGGGAACGGAGGCCATCACTTTAAGTCTCACTGCAGTTAATTACAATACTCTTTTCTATCTCCTGATAACGACAACTACACCACAGCAGAGATGTAGCTGTGCAGAGCGAGGAGACCACCGGGCCGCCCACCCCGAAGGAGGGACGACCTCGGCGCTCGGGTCCGGCAGGTGCGCAGCCCACGCGGGCTCGCTTGCGTCGGCAAAGTGTAGCACTGAAACGGGGAACGGAGGCCATCAATTTAACAGTCTCACTGCAGTTAATTACAATACTCTTTTCTATCTCCTGATAACGACAACTACACCACAGCAGAGATGTAGCTGTGCAGAGCGAGGAGACCACCGGGCCGCCCACCCTGAAGGAGGGACGACCTCGGCGCTCGGGTCCGGACAACTAAATAAAGTTATTATTCCCATTTTTAAAATATTAGGTAAAGGCAGCCAAAGAAAGCCAGGTTGACTGAGGGCACAAAAACAAGCTCTCTTTAATTATTTTGTTAATACTGTATTAAAAACTCTATAGTTATAAAAACATTAAAAAAATAATAATAATAATAAATGTACTAATCAATTAAAACCCTTTTTTGTATACTTATTGTGAATTCAGAGCCTCTTGATTTCTTAACTAAATTTACCTGAATTATATTTAA
The DNA here is from genome assembly GCA_023566465.1 of Cottus gobio. Classification (NCBI taxonomy): domain Eukaryota; kingdom Metazoa; phylum Chordata; class Actinopteri; order Perciformes; family Cottidae; genus Cottus; species Cottus gobio. The sequence goes on along the minus strand of CM042216.1, from coordinate 2,351,318 downwards.
AAGAAATTCAAACAATAAATAAAAAGCTTTTGAGTGAATTGCCCAAAAGACTAAGTGTGAAATAATTTTGAATAAATAAATAATAACAAATCCCTTTAAACAATGGCATTGCCGATGCTGGAGGAAGCCCCGCCCCCGCTCACCTTGATGAAGCTCTCCGCTGCCGGCCGAGCTTCAGCGAGCGGGAGAGCCGTCAGGAACGCCTCCGTGTGGTCTGGAGAACGGGAACGTTACGAATCATCAACATTGATAATCAAAGTATCTTTTACTGCCGGGAATAATATGAATATCAGCGCTCAGACATAATCCAAAGAAGTGCTGGTTTGACTCCTGTATTTATGGCATTTTAACTCCATAAAGTATTGAGAATTGTCTTAATTAATTACGGTGGAAGTGTTTTCTTTACTTACTTCCTGTCTGTTTTTAGGCTTTAATAATAATAAAAAGGACCAAACTGACCCGTGCCGAAGAAAACCACATTGAGCTGGATGTTGTGGTCCAGGGTTCTGAGGACGTGCCGGGCGATGGTCTGGGCCCCGCGGAGCGGTTCCCCCTTCATGGACTCGGACGTGTCCACCAACAAAACCACTTCACCGGGCGCCGACGTGGGGTCCACTTCAAAGTCGGGATAGAAAACCAACATGCTGGCCTGGAGGAGAAAGATTAACCCAAAACGAGTATAATTTTGAGAGAGAGAGAGAGAGAGAGAGAGAGAGAGAGAGAGAGAGAGAGAGAGAGAGAGAGAGAGAGAGAGACCTGGCTGTGCAGGTGGACGTCAGACAGAGTGATTGACAGCTCTTTTCCGTCTTTTTCCCAGTGCCAAGGCTTGGAAAAGAAAACCCTCTGTTCACTCACATTAAACACATGATACTTCCAGAATGGAGCGGAAATGTGCCTTTCGGCTCCATTCTGACTAGATGTGTGTGTGTGTGTGTGTGTGTGTGTAGAGGACCCATGACCTCTCCTGGGAGCACACTCACCACCGCCTTACAGTCCGTCCTCTACACACACACACACACACACACACACACACACACACACACACACACACACACACACACACTGAACAGCTTCGGGGGCGTCGCAGGACCAGGACCTCACATCGTTGAGGCTGAGCTTGTCGATCGGGACTCGGAGGATGCTGCCGAGGTGACCCAGGGCCTCGGTCCACAACAGCTCCACGAACACAGGCCCACTTCCTGTGATAAGCTCCCGTGTTCAGCTTCTCCTCCAGCAGCAGCTGCCGGTCAAACAAGGCACAAGAAACACAACAAGCGGTTAGTTACCTGCTTGTTTTTCAACTGCTTACAAGCAAAGAAAAAATAAAGATCTATTTATTATATATTTAAAAGCTACAGAAATGTGTATTTAATGATATCCGCCCCTTGTTGATACTGTTTAAAGTAAAATACAGTCACTTTAACGTGCAATAAGATTACAAAATCATGCATTTCCGCTAAAAACTTTCCTCAAGTGATGTGCAGCGAGTGTGTCGCACCTGCTGGAAGGGGGTGGAGCCCAGGTGTTGGGCCTGCGGAGGGGTGTTGGTACTCAGCTGCAGACCGGTGGCCTGCAGGGTCTCCCTCTGGGCCTTGTACACCTGCAGAGCTTCCTCTGAGGTGGACAGAATCACCAGCTTGTCCCTCGGCGCCGCCACCGCCGCCTGAGAGGATGATTTAAAGGTTATTCTTCAACCTGGAGGCGTGTGATTTGATTGTTACATAAACAATAACTTCATATGGAGGTCTGCATGCACAGAAACGTCCCCACCTTGGTGAAGATGTTGTCCTTCCAGTACTGGACCACTCGGTACTGCCGTCCCGCCTCTGCTCTGCAGCTCTAGCACACACCAGGTGTTGCTGTTCAGGTGGCTCGCTTGCGTCGGCAATGTGTAGCACTGAAACGGGGAACGGAGGCCATCACTTTAAGTCTCACTGCAATAATTACAATACTCTTTTCTATCTCCTGATAACGACAACTACACCACAGCAGAGATGTAGCTGTGCAGAGCGAGGAGACCACCGGGCCGCCCACCCCGAAGGAGGGACGACCTCGGCGCTCGGGTCCGGCAGGTGCGCAGCCCACGCGGGCTCGCTTGCGTCGGCAAAGTGTAGCACTGAAACGGGGAACGGAGGCCATCACTTTAAGTCTCACTGCAGTTAATTACAATACTCTTTTCTATCTCCTGATAACGACAACTACACCACAGCAGAGATGTAGCTGTGCAGAGCGAGGAGACCACCGGGCCGCCCACCCCGAAGGAGGGACGACCTCGGCGCTCGGGTCCGGCAGGAGGCCATCACTTTAACAGTCTCACTGCAGTTAATTACAATACTCTTTTCTATCTCCTGATAACGACAACTACACCACAGCAGAGATGTAGCTGTGCAGAGCGAGGAGACCACCGGGCCGCCCACCCCGAAGGAGGGACGACCTCGGCGCTCGGGTCCGGCAGGTGCGCAGCCCACGCGGGCTCGCTTGCGTCGGCAAAGTGTAGCACTGAAACGGGGAACGGAGGCCATCACTTTAAGTCTCACTGCAGTTAATTACAATACTCTTTTCTATCTCCTGATAACGACAACTACACCACAGCAGAGATGTAGCTGTGCAGAGCGAGGAGACCACCGGGCCGCCCACCCCGAAGGAGGGACGACCTCGGCGCTCGGGTCCGGCAGGTGCGCAGCCCACGCGGGCTCGCTTGCGTCGGCAATGTGTAGCACTGAAACGGGGAACGGAGGCCATCACTTTAAGTCTCACTGCAGTTAATTACAATACTCTTTTCTATCTCCTGATAACGACAACTACACCACAGCAGAGATGTAGCTGTGCAGAGCGAGGAGACCACCGGGCCGCCCACCCCGAAGGAGGGACGACCTCGGCGCTCGGGTCCGGCAGGAGGCCATCACTTTAACAGTCTCACTGCCGTTAATTACAATACTCTTTTCTATCTCCTGATAACGACAACTACACCACAGCAGAGATGTAGCTGTGCAGAGCGAGGAGACCACCGGGCCGCCCACCCCGAAGGAGGGACGACCTCGGCGCTCGGGTCCGGCAGGAGGCCATCACTTTAACAGTCTCACTGCAGTTAATTACAATACTCTTTTCTATCTCCTGATAACGACAACTACACCACAGCAGAGATGTAGCTGTGCAGAGCGAGGAGACCACCGGGCCGCCCACCCCGAAGGAGGGACGACCTCGGCGCTCGGGTCCGGCAGGTGCGCAGCCCACGCGGGCTCGCTTGCGTCGGCAAAGTGTAGCACTGAAACGGGGAACGGAGGCCATCACTTTAAGTCTCACTGCAGTTAATTACAATACTCTTTTCTATCTCCTGATAACGACAACTACACCACAGCAGAGATGTAGCTGTGCAGAGCGAGGAGACCACCGGGCCGCCCACCCCGAAGGAGGGACGACCTCGGCGCTCGGGTCCGGCAGGAGGCCATCACTTTAACAGTCTCACTGCAGTTAATTACAATACTCTTTTCTATCTCCTGATAACGACAACTACACCACAGCAGAGATGTAGCTGTGCAGAGCGAGGAGACCACCGGGCCGCCCACCCCGAAGGAGGGACGACCTCGGCGCTCGGGTCCGGCAGGTGCGCAGCCCACGCGGGCTCGCTTGCGTCGGCAATGTGTAGCACTGAAACGGGGAACGGAGGCCATCACTTTAAGTCTCACTGCAGTTAATTACAATACTCTTTTCTATCTCCTGATAACGACAACTACACCACAGCAGAGATGTAGCTGTGCAGAGCGAGGAGACCACCGGGCCGCCCACCCCGAAGGAGGGACGACCTCGGCGCTCGGGTCCGGCAGGAGGCCATCACTTTAACAGTCTCACTGCAGTTAATTACAATACTCTTTTCTATCTCCTGATAACGACAACTACACCACAGCAGAGATGTAGCTGTGCAGAGCGAGGAGACCACCGGGCCTAAGAAAATCCACTATTGGACTTTAACAGCCTGAAAAGTCTTTTCGGAGCATAAAAAGTGTAAATGCATCTAAATGCAGTAAAGTGATGCATTGAATCCACTATTGAATCATAGAATATCACAAATCTTGTATTTATGTGGTTCTGAGACACGTATTGAATGAACTAAAGTAAATTAGGTCTTCTCTAAGAAAATCCACTATTGGACTTTTAACAGCCTGAAAAGTCTTTTCGGAGCATAAAAAGTGTAAATGCATCTAAATGTGTAAATGTATCTAAAAAGTGTAAATGCATCTAAATGCAGTAAAGTGATGCATTCAATCCACTATTGAATCATAGAATATCACAAATCTTGTATTTATGTGGTTCTGAGACACGTATTGAATGAACTAAAGTAAATTAGGTATTCTCTAAGAAAATCCACTATTGGACTTTAACAGCCTGAAAAGTCTTTTCGGAGCATAAAAAGTGTAAATGCATCTAAATGCAGTAAAGTGATGGAATATCCACTATTGAATCATAGAATATCACAAATCTTGTATTTATGTGGTTCTGAGACACGTATTGAATGAACTAAAGTAAACTAGGTCTTCTCTAAGAAAATCCACTATTGGACTTTTAACAGCCTGAAAAGTCTTTTCGGAGCATAAAAAGTGTAAATGCATCTAAATGTGTAAATGTATCTAAAAAGTGTAAATGCATCTAAATGCATTTACACTTATTTATGAAACGGGGAACGGAGGCCATCAATTTAACAGTCTCACTGCAGTTAATTACAATACTCTTTTCTATCTCCTGATAACGACAACTACACCACAGCAGAGATGTAGCTGTGCAGAGCGAGGAGACCACCGGGCCGCCCACCCCGAAGGAGGGACGACCTCGGCGCTCGGGTCCGGCAGGTGCGCAGCCCACGCGGGCTCGCTTGCGTCGGCAAAGTGTAGCACTGAAACGGGGAACGGAGGCCATCACTTTAAGTCTCACTGCAGTTAATTACAATACTCTTTTCTATCTCCTGATAACGACAACTACACCACAGCAGAGATGTAGCTGTGCAGAGCGAGGAGACCACCGGGCCGCCCACCCCGAAGGAGGGACGACCTCGGCGCTCGGGTCCGGCAGGTGCGCAGCCCACGCGGGCTCGCTTGCGTCGGCAAAGTGTAGCACTGAAACGGGGAACGGAGGCCATCAATTTAACAGTCTCACTGCAGTTAATTACAATACTCTTTTCTATCTCCTGATAACGACAACTACACCACAGCAGAGATGTAGCTGTGCAGAGCGAGGAGACCACCGGGCCGCCCACCCTGAAGGAGGGACGACCTCGGCGCTCGGGTCCGGACAACTAAATAAAGTTATTATTCCCATTTTTAAAATATTAGGTAAAGGCAGCCAAAGAAAGCCAGGTTGACTGAGGGCACAAAAACAAGCTCTCTTTAATTATTTTGTTAATACTGTATTAAAAACTCTATAGTTATAAAAACATTAAAAAAATAATAATAATAATAAATGTACTAATCAATTAAAACCCTTTTTTGTATACTTATTGTGAATTCAGAGCCTCTTGATTTCTTAACTAAATTTACCTGAATTATATTTAAAAGAAATTCAAACAATAAATAAAAAGCTTTTGAGTGAATTGCCCAAAAGACTAAGTGTGAAATAATTTTGAATAAATAAATAATAACAAATCCCTTTAAACAATGGCATTGCCGATGCTGGAGGAAGCCCCGCCCCCGCTCACCTTGATGAAGCTCTCCGCTGCCGGCCGAGCTTCAGCGAGCGGGAGAGCCGTCAGGAACGCCTCCGTGTGGTCTGGAGAACGGGAACGTTACGAATCATCAACATTGATAATCAAAGTATCTTTTACTGCCGGGAATAATATGAATATCAGCGCTCAGACATAATCCAAAGAAGTGCTGGTTTGACTCCTGTATTTATGGCATTTTAACTCCATAAAGTATTGAGAATTGTCTTAATTAATTACGGTGGAAGTGTTTTCTTTACTTACTTCCTGTCTGTTTTTAGGCTTTAATAATAATAAAAAGGACCAAACTGACCCGTGCCGAAGAAAACCACATTGAGCTGGATGTTGTGGTCCAGGGTTCTGAGGACGTGCCGGGCGATGGTCTGGGCCCCGCGGAGCGGTTCCCCCTTCATGGACTCGGACGTGTCCACCAACAAAACCACTTCACCGGGCGCCGACGTGGGGTCCACTTCAAAGTCGGGATAGAAAACCAACATGCTGGCCTGGAGGAGAAAGATTAACCCAAAACGAGTATAATTTTGAGAGAGAGAGAGAGAGAGAGAGAGAGAGAGAGAGAGAGAGAGAGAGAGAGAGAGAGAGAGAGAGAGACCTGGCTGTGCAGGTGGACGTCAGACAGAGTGATTGACAGCTCTTTTCCGTCTTTTTCCCAGTGCCAAGGCTTGGAAAAGAAAACCCTCTGTTCACTCACATTAAACACATGATACTTCCAGAATGGAGCGGAAATGTGCCTTTCCGCTCCATTCTGACTTGATGTGTGTGTGTGTGTGTGTGTGTGTGTAGAGGACCCATGACCTCTCCTGGGAGCACACTCACCACCGCCTTACAGTCCGTCCTCTACACACACACACACACACACACACACACACACACACACACACACACACACACACACTGAACAGCTTCGGGGGCGTCGCAGGACCAGGACCTCACATCGTTGAGGCTGAGCTTGTCGATCGGGACTCGGAGGATGCTGCCGAGGTGACCCAGGGCCTCGGTCCACAACAGCTCCACGAACACAGGCCCACTTCCTGTGATAAGCTCCCGTGTTCAGCTTCTCCTCCAGCAGCAGCTGCCGGTCAAACAAGGCACAAGAAACACAACAAGCGGTTAGTTACCTGCTTGTTTTTCAACTGCTTACAAGCAAAGAAAAAATAAAGATCTATTTATTATATATTTAAAAGCTACAGAAATGTGTATTTAATGATATCCGCCCCTTGTTGATACTGTTTAAAGTAAAATACAGTCACTTTAACGTGCAATAAGATTACAAAATCATGCATTTCCGCTAAAAACTTTCCTCAAGTGATGTGCAGCGAGTGTGTCGCACCTGCTGGAAGGGGGTGGAGCCCAGGTGTTGGGCCTGCGGAGGGGTGTTGGTACTCAGCTGCAGACCGGTGGCCTGCAGGGTCTCCCTCTGGGCCTTGTACACCTGCAGAGCTTCCTCTGAGGTGGACAGAATCACCAGCTTGTCCCTCGGCGCCGCCACCGCCGCCTGAGAGGATGATTTAAAGGTTATTCTTCAACCTGGAGGCGTGTGATTTGATTGTTACATAAACAATAACTTCATATGGAGGTCTGCATGCACAGAAACGTCCCCACCTTGGTGAAGATGTTGTCCTTCCAGTACTGGACCACTCGGTACTGCCGTCCCGCCTCTGCTCTGCAGCTCTAGCACACACCAGGTGTTGCTGTTCAGGTGGCTCGCTTGCGTCGGCAATGTGTAGCACTGAAACGGGGAACGGAGGCCATCACTTTAAGTCTCACTGCAATAATTACAATACTCTTTTCTATCTCCTGATAACGACAACTACACCACAGCAGAGATGTAGCTGTGCAGAGCGAGGAGACCACCGGGCCGCCCACCCCGAAGGAGGGACGACCTCGGCGCTCGGGTCCGGCAGGTGCGCAGCCCACGCGGGCTCGCTTGCGTCGGCAAAGTGTAGCACTGAAACGGGGAACGGAGGCCATCACTTTAAGTCTCACTGCAGTTAATTACAATACTCTTTTCTATCTCCTGATAACGACAACTACACCACAGCAGAGATGTAGCTGTGCAGAGCGAGGAGATCACCGGGCCGCCCACCCCGAAGGAGGGACGACCTCGGCGCTCGGGTCCGGCAGGTGCGCAGCCCACGCGGGCTCGCTTGCGTCGGCAAAGTGTAGCACTGAAACGGGGAACGGAGGCCATCACTTTAAGTCTCACTGCAGTTAATTACAATACTCTTTTCTATCTCCTGATAACGACAACTACACCACAGCAGAGATGTAGCTGTGCAGAGCGAGGAGACCACCGGGCCGCCCACCCCGAAGGAGGGACGACCTCGGCGCTCGGGTCCGGCAGGAGGCCATCACTTTAACAGTCTCACTGCAGTTAATTACAATACTCTTTTCTATCTCCTGATAACGACAACTACACCACAGCAGAGATGTAGCTGTGCAGAGCGAGGAGACCACCGGGCCGCCCACCCCGAAGGAGGGACGACCTCGGCGCTCGGGTCCGGCAGGTGCGCAGCCCACGCGGGCTCGCTTGCGTCGGCAATGTGTAGCACTGAAACGGGGAACGGAGGCCATCACTTTAACAGTCTCACTGCAGTTAATTACAATACTCTTTTCTATCTCCTGATAACGACAACTACACCACAGCAGAGATGTAGCTGTGCAGAGCGAGGAGACCACCGGGCCGCCCACCCCGAAGGAGGGACGACCTCGGCGCTCGGGTCCGGCAGGAGGCCATCACTTTAACAGTCTCACTGCAGTTAATTACAATACTCTTTTCTATCTCCTGATAACGACAACTACACCACAGCAGAGATGTAGCTGTGCAGAGCGAGGAGACCACCGGGCCGCCCACCCCGAAGGAGGGACGACCTCGGCGCTCGGGTCCGGCAGGTGCGCAGCCCACGCGGGCTCGCTTGCGTCGGCAAAGTGTAGCACTGAAACGGGGAACGGAGGCCATCACTTTAAGTCTCACTGCAGTTAATTACAATACTCTTTTCTATCTCCTGATAACGACAACTACACCACAGCAGAGATGTAGCTGTGCAGAGCGAGGAGACCACCGGGCCGCCCACCCCGAAGGAGGGACGACCTCGGCGCTCGGGTCCGGCAGGTGCGCAGCCCACGCGGGCTCGCTTGGGTCGGCAATGTGTAGCACTGAAACGGGGAACGGAGGCCATCACTTTAAGTCTCACTGCAGTTAATTACAATACTCTTTTCTATCTCCTGATAACGACAACTACACCACAGCAGAGATGTAGCTGTGCAGAGCGAGGAGACCACCGGGCCGCCCACCCCGAAGGAGGGACGACCTCGGCGCTCGGGTCCGGCAGGAGGCCATCACTTTAAGTCTCACTGCAGTTAATTACAATACTCTATTCTATCTCCTGATAACGACAACTACACCACAGCAGAGATGTAGCTGTGCAGAGCGAGGAGACCACCGGGCCGCCCACCCCGAAGGAGGGACGACCTCGGCGCTCGGGTCCGGCAGGTGCGCAGCCCACGCGGGCTCGCTTGCGTCGGCAAAGTGTAGCACTGAAACGGGGAACGGAGGCCATCACTTTAACAGTCTCACTGCAGTTAATTACAATACTCTTTTCTATCTCCTGATAACGACAACTACACCACAGCAGAGATGTAGCTGTGCAGAGCGAGGAGACCACCGGGCCGCCCACCCCGAAGGAGGGACGACCTCGGCGCTCGGGTCCGGCAGGAGGCCATCACTTTAACAGTCTCACTGCAGTTAATTACAATACTCTTTTCTATCTCCTGATAACGACAACTACACCACAGCAGAGATGTAGCTGTGCAGAGCGAGGAGACCACCGGGCCGCCCACCCCGAAGGAGGGACGACCTCGGCGCTCGGGTCCGGCAGGTGCGCAGCCCACGCGGGCTCGCTTGCGTCGGCAATGTGTAGCACTGAAACGGGGAACGGAGGCCATCACTTTAAGTCTCACTGCAGTTAATTACAATACTCTTTTCTATCTCCTGATAACGACAACTACACCACAGCAGAGATGTAGCTGTGCAGAGCGAGGAGACCACCGGGCCGCCCACCCCGAAGGAGGGACGACCTCGGCGCTCGGGTCCGGCAGGTGCGCAGCCCACGCGGGCTCGCTTGCGTCGGCAAAGTGTAGCACTGAAACGGGGAACGGAGGCCATCACTTTAAGTCTCACTGCAGTTAATTACAATACTCTTTTCTATCTCCTGAAAACGACAACTACACCATAGCAGCAGAGATGTAGCTGTGCAGAGCGAGGAGACCACCGGGCCGCCCACCCCGAAGGAGGGACGACCTCGGCGCTCGGGTCCGGCAGGAGGCCATCACTTTAAGTCTCACTGCAGTTAATTACAATACTCTTTTCTATCTCCTGATAACGACAACTACACCACAGCAGAGATGTAGCTGTGCAGAGCGAGGAGACCACCGGGCCGCCCACCCCGAAGGAGGGACGACCTCGGCGCTCGGGTCCGGCAGGAGGCCATCACTTTAAGTCTCACTGCAGTTAATTACAATACTCTTTTCTATCTCCTGATAACGACAACTACACCACAGCAGAGATGTAGCTGTGCAGAGCGAGGAGACCACCGGGCCGCCCACCCCGAAGGAGGGACGACCTCGGCGCTCGGGTCCGGCAGGTGCGCAGCCCACGCGGGCTCGCTTGCGTCGGCAAAGTGTAGCACTGAAACGGGGAACGGAGGCCATCACTTTAAGTCTCACTGCAGTTAATTACAATACTCTTTTCTATCTCCTGATAACGACAACTACACCACAGCAGAGATGTAGCTGTGCAGAGCGAGGAGACCACCGGGCCGCCCACCCAAGCAGGTTACAAACAATTTGCTGACTGAAAAGTCTTTTCGGAGCATAAAAAGTGTAAATGCATCTAAATGCAGTAAAGTGATGCATTCAATCCACTATTGAATCATAGAATATCACAAATCTTGTATTTATGTGGTTCTGAGACACGTATTGAATGAACTAAAGTAAATTAGGTATTCTCTAAGAAAATCCACTATTGGACTTTTAACAGCCTGAAAAGTCTTTTCGGAGCATAAAAAGTGTAAATGCATCTAAATGCAGTAAAGTGATGCATTGAATCCACTATTGAATCATAGAATATCACAAATCTTGTATTTATGTGGTTCTGAGACACGTATTGAATGAACTAAAGTAAATTAGGTCTTCTCTAAGAAAATCCACTATTGGACTTTTAACAGCCTGAAAAGTCTTTTCGGAGCATAAAAAGTGTAAATGCATCTAAATGCAGTAAAGTGATGCATTGAATCCACTATTGAATCATAGAATATCACAAATCTTGTATTTATGTGGTTCTGAGACACGTATTGAATGAACTAAAGTAAATTAGGTCTTCTCTAAGAAAATCCACTATTGGACTTTTAACAGCCTGAAAAGTCTTTTCGGAGCATAAAAAGTGTAAATGCATCTAAATGTGTAAATGTATCTAAAAAGTGTAAATGCATCTAAATGCAGTAAAGTGATGGAATATCCACTATTGAATCATAGAATATCACAAATCTTGTATGTATTTGGTTCTGAGACCAAGCGGCGCTCGGGTCCGGCAGGTGCGCAGCCCACGCGGGCTCGCTTGCGTCGGCAAAGTGTAGCACTGAAACGGGGAACGGAGGCCATCAATTTAACAGTCTCACTGCAGTTAATTACAATACTCTTTTCTATCTCCTGATAACGACAACTACACCACAGCAGAGATGTAGCTGTGCAGAGCGAGGAGACCACCGGGCCGCCCACCCCGAAGGAGGGACGACCTCGGCGCTCGGGTCCGGCAGGAGGCCATCACTTTAACAGTCTCACTGCAGTTAATTACAATACTCTTTTCTATCTCCTGATAACGACAACTACACCACAGCAGAGATGTAGCTGTGCAGAGCGAGGAGACCACCGGGCTGCCCACCCCGAAGGAGGGACGACCTCGGCGCTCGGGTCCGGCAGGTGCGCAGCCCACGCGGGCTCGCTTGCGTCGGCAAAGTGTAGCACTGAAACGGGGAACGGAGGCCATCACTTTAAGTCTCACTGCAGTTAATTACAATACTCTTTTCTATCTCCTGATAACGACAACTACACCACAGCAGAGATGTAGCTGTGCAGAGCGAGGAGACCACCGGGCCGCCCACCCCGAAGGAGGGACGACCTCGGCGCTCGGGTCCGGCAGGAGGCCATCACTTTAACAGTCTCACTGCAGTTAATTACAATACTCTTTTCTATCTCCTGATAACGACAACTACACCACAGCAGAGATGTAGCTGTGCAGAGCGAGGAGACCACCGGGCCGCCCACCCCGAAGGAGGGACGACCTCGGCGCTCGGGTCCGGCAGGAGGCCATCACTTTAACAGTCTCACTGCAGTTAATTACAATACTCTTTTCTATCTCCTGATAACGACAACTACACCACAGCAGAGATGTAGCTGTGCAGAGCGAGGAGACCACCGGGCCGCCCACCCCGAAGGAGGGACGACCTCGGCGCTCGGGTCCGGCAGGTGCGCAGCCCACGCGGGCTCGCTTGCGTCGGCAAAGTGTAGCACTGAAACGGGGAACGGAGGCCATCACTTTAAGTCTCACTGCAGTTAATTACAATACTCTTTTCTATCTCCTGATAACGACAACTACACCACAGCAGAGATGTAGCTGTGCAGAGCGAGGAGACCACCGGGCCGCCCACCCCGAAGGAGGGACGACCTCGGCGCTCGGGTCCGGCAGGAGGCCATCACTTTAAGTCTCACTGCAGTTAATTACAATACTCTTTTCTATCTCCTGATAACGACAACTACACCACAGCAGAGATGTAGCTGTGCAGAGCGAGGAGACCACCGGGCCGCCCACCCCGAAGGAGGGACGACCTCGGCGCTCGGGTCCGGCAGGAGGCCATCACTTTAACAGTCTCACTGCAGTTCATTACAATCTCTTTTCTATCTCCTGATAACGACAACTACACCACAGCAGAGATGTAGCTGTGCAGAGCGAAGAGACCACCGGGCCGCCCACCCCGAAGGAGGGACGACCTCGGCGCTCGGGTCCGGCAGGTGGGCAGCCCACGCGGGCTCGCTTGCGTCGGCAAAGTGTAGCACTGAAACGGGGAACGGAGGCCATCACTTTAAGTCTCACTGCAGTTAATTACAATACTCTTTTCTATCTCCTGATAACGACAACTACACCACAGCAGAGATGTAGCTGTGCAGAGCGAGGAGACCACCGGGCCGCCCACCCCGAAGGAGGGACGACCTCGGCGCTCGGGTCCGGCAGGTGCGCAGCCCACGCGGGCTCGCTTGCGTCGGCAATGTGTAGCACTGAAACGGGGAACGGAGGCCATCACTTTAAGTCTCACTGCAGTTAATTACAATACTCTTTTCTATCTCCTGATAACGACAACTACACCACAGCAGAGATGTAGCTGTGCAGAGCGAGGAGACCACCGGGCCGCCCACCCCGAAGGAGGGACGACCTCGGCGCTCGGGTCCGGCAGGTGCGCAGCCCACGCGGGCTCGCTTGCGTCGGCAAAGTGTAGCACTGAAACGGGGAACGGAGGCCATCACTTTAAGTCTCACTGCAGTTAATTACAATACTCTTTTCTATCTCCTGATAACGACAACTACACCACAGCAGAGATGTAGCTGTGCAGAGCGAGGAGACCACCGGGCCGCCCACCCCGAAGGAGGGACGACCTCGGCGCTCGGGTGCGGCAGGAGGCCATCACTTTAACAGTCTCACTGCAGTTAATTACAATACTCTTTTCTATCTCCTGATAACGACAACTACACCACAGCAGAGATGTAGCTGTGCAGAGCGAGGAGACCACCGGGCCGCCCACCCCGAAGGAGGGACGACCTCGGCGCTCGGGTCCGGCAGGAGGCCATCACTTTAAGTCTCACTGCAGTTAATTACAATACTCTTTTCTATCTCCTGATAACGACAACTACACCACAGCAGAGATGTAGCTGTGCAGAGCGAAGAGACCACCGGGCCGCCCACCCCGAAGGAGGGACGACCTCGGCGCTCGGGTCCGGCAGGTGCGCAGCCCACGCGGGCTCGCTTGCGTCGGCAAAGTGTAGCACTGAAACGGGGAACGGAGGCCATCAATTTAACAGTCTCACTGCAGTTAATTACAATACTCTTTTCTATCTCCTGATAACGACAACTACACCACAGCAGAGATGTAGCTGTGCAGAGCGAGGAGACCACCGGGCCGCCCACCCTGAAGGAGGGACGACCTCGGCGCTCGGGTCCGGACAACTAAATAAAGTTATTATTCCCATTTTTAAAATATTAGGTAAAGGCAGCCAAAGAAAGCCAGGTTGACTGAGGGCACAAAAACAAGCTCTCTTTAATTATTTTGTTAATACTGTATTAAAAACTCTATAGTTATAAAAACATTAAAAAAATAATAATAATAATAAATGTACTAATCAATTAAAACCCTTTTTTGTATACTTATTGTGAATTCAGAGCCTCTTGATTTCTTAACTAAATTTACCTGAATTATATTTAAAAGAAATTCAAACAATAAATAAAAAGCTTTTGAGTGAATTGCCCAAAAGACTAAGTGTGAAATAATTTTGAATAAATAAATAATAACAAATCCCTTTAAACAATGGCATTGCCGATGCTGGAGGAAGCCCCGCCCCCGCTCACCTTGATGAAGCTCTCCGCTGCCGGCCGAGCTTCAGCGAGCGGGAGAGCCGTCAGGAACGCCTCCGTGTGGTCTGGAGAACGGGAACGTTACGAATCATCAACATTGATAATCAAAGTATCTTTTACTGCCGGGAATAATATGAATATCAGCGCTCAGACATAATCCAAAGAAGTGCTGGTTTGACTCCTGTATTTATGGCATTTTAACTCCATAAAGTATTGAGAATTGTCTTAATTAATTACGGTGGAAGTGTTTTCTTTACTTACTTCCTGTCTGTTTTTAGGCTTTAATAATAATAAAAAGGACCAAACTGACCCGTGCCGAAGAAAACCACATTGAGCTGGATGTTGTGGTCCAGGGTTCTGAGGACGTGCCGGGCGATGGTCTGGGCCCCGCGGAGCGGTTCCCCCTTCATGGACTCGGACGTGTCCACCAACAAAACCACTTCACCGGGCGCCGACGTGGGGTCCACTTCAAAGTCGGGATAGAAAACCAACATGCTGGCCTGGAGGAGAAAGATTAACCCAAAACGAGTATAATTTTGAGAGAGAGAGAGAGAGAGAGAGAGAGAGAGAGAGAGAGAGAGAGAGAGAGAGAGAGAGAGAGAGAGAGAGAGAGAGAGAGAGAGAGAGAGAGAGAGAGAGAGAGAGAGAGAGAGAGAGAGAGAGAGAGAGACCTGGCTGTGCAGGTGGACGTCAGACAGAGTGATTGACAGCTCTTTTCCGTCTTTTTCCCAGTGCCAAGGCTTGGAAAAGAAAACCCTCTGTTCACTCACATTAAACACATGATACTTCCAGAATGGAGCGGAAATGTGCCTTTCCGCTCCATTCTGACTTGATGTGTGTGTGTGTGTGTGTGTGTGTGTGTGTGTAGAGGACCCATGACCTCTCCTGGGAGCACACTCACCACCGCCTTACAGTCCGTCCTCTACACACACACACACACACACACACACACACACACACACACACACTGAACAGCTTCGGGGGCGTCGCAGGACCAGGACCTCACATCGTTGAGGCTGAGCTTGTCGATCGGGACTCGGAGGATGCTGCCGAGGTGACCCAGGGCCTCGGTCCACAACAGCTCCACGAACACAGGCCCACTTCCTGTGATAAGCTCCCGTGTTCAGCTTCTCCTCCAGCAGCAGCTGCCGGTCAAACAAGGCACAAGAAACACAACAAGCGGTTAGTTACCTGCTTGTTTTTCAACTGCTTACAAGCAAAGAAAAAATAAAGATCTATTTATTATATATTTAAAAGCTACAGAAATGTGTATTTAATGATATCCGCCCCTTGTTGATACTGTTTAAAGTAAAATACAGTCACTTTAACGTGCAATAAGATTACAAAATCATGCATTTCCGCTAAAAACTTTCCTCAAGTGATGTGCAGCGAGTGTGTCGCACCTGCTGGAAGGGGGTGGAGCCCAGGTGTTGGGCCTGCGGAGGGGTGTTGGTCCTCAGCTGCAGACCGGTGGCCTGCAGGGTCTCCCTCTGGGCCTTGTACACCTGCAGAGCTTCCTCTGAGGTGGACAGAATCACCAGCTTGTCCCTCGGCGCCGCCACCGCCGCCTGAGAGGATGATTTAAAGGTTATTCTTCAACCTGGAGGCGTGTGATTTGATTGTTACATAAACAATAACTTCATATGGAGGTCTGCATGCACAGAAACGTCCCCACCTTGGTGAAGATGTTGTCCTTCCAGTACTGGACCACTCGGTACTGCCGTCCCGCCTCTGCTCTGCAGCTCTAGCACACACCAGGTGTTGCTGTTCAGGTGGCTCGCTTGCGTCGGCAATGTGTAGCACTGAAACGGGGAACGGAGGCCATCACTTTAAGTCTCACTGCAGTTAATTACAATACTCTTTTCTATCTCCTGATAACGACAACTACACCACAGCAGAGATGTAGCTGTGCAGAGCGAGGAGACCACCGGGCCGCCCACCCCGAAGGAGGGACGACCTCGGCGCTCGGGTCCGGCAGGTGCGCAGCCCACGCGGGCTCGCTTGCGTCGGCAATGTGTAGCACTGAAACGGGGAACGGAGGCCATCACTTTAAGTCTCACTGCAGTTAATTACAATACTCTTTTCTATCTCCTGATAACGACAACTACACCACAGCAGAGATGTAGCTGTGCAGAGCGAGGAGACCACCGGGCCGCCCACCCCGAAGGAGGGACGACCTCGGCGCTCGGGTCCGGCAGGAGGCCATCACTTTAACAGTCTCACTGCAGTTAATTACAATACTCTTTTCTATCTCCTGATAACGACAACTACACCACAGCAGAGATGTAGCTGTGCAGAGCGAGGAGACCACCGGGCCGCCCACCCCGAAGGAGGGACGACCTCGGCGCTCGGGTCCGGCAGGTGCGCAGCCCACGCGGGCTCGCTTGCGTCGGCAAAGTGTAGCACTGAAACGGGGAACGGAGGCCATCACTTTAAGTCTCACTGCAGTTAATTACAATACTCTTTTCTATCTCCTGATAACGACAACTACACCACAGCAGAGATGTAGCTGTGCAGAGCGAGGAGACCACCGGGCCGCCCACCCCGAAGGAGGGACGACCTCGGCGCTCGGGTCCGGCAGGAGGCCATCACTTTAACAGTCTCACTGCAGTTAATTACAATACTCTTTTCTATCTCCTGATAACGACAACTACACCACAGCAGAGATGTAGCTGTGCAGAGCGAGGAGACCACCGGGCCGCCCACCCCGAAGGAGGGACGACCTCGGCGCTCGGGTCCGGCAGGTGCGCAGCCCACGCGGGCTCGCTTGCGTCGGCAATGTGTAGCACTGAAACGGGGAACGGAGGCCATCACTTTAAGTCTCACTGCAGTTAATTACAATACTCTTTTCTATCTCCTGATAACGACAACTACACCACAGCAGAGATGTAGCTGTGCAGAGCGAGGAGACCACCGGGCCGCCCACCCCGAAGGAGGGACGACCTCGGCGCTCGGGTCCGGCAGGAGGCCATCACTTTAACAGTCTCACTGCAGTTAATTACAATACTCTTTTCTATCTCCTGATAACGACAACTACACCACAGCAGAGATGTAGCTGTGCAGAGCGAGGAGACCACCGGGCCGCCCACCCCGAAGGAGGGACGACCTCGGCGCTCGGGTCCGGCAGGTGCGCAGCCCACGCGGGCTCGCTTGCGTCGGCAATGTGTAGCACTGAAACGGGGAACGGAGGCCATCACTTTAAGTCTCACTGCAGTTAATTACAATACTCTTTTCTATCTCCTGATAACGACAACTACACCACAGCAGAGATGTAGCTGTGCAGAGCGAGGAGACCACCGGGCCGCCCACCCCGAAGGAGGGACGACCTCGGCGCTCGGGTCCGGCAGGTGCGCAGCCCACGCGGGCTCGCTTGCGTCGGCAATGTGTAGCACTGAAACGGGGAACGGAGGCCATCACTTTAAGTCTCACTGCAGTTAATTACAATACTCTTTTCTATCTCCTGATAACGACAACTACACCACAGCAGAGATGTAGCTGTGCAGAGCGAGGAGACCACCGGGCCGCCCACCCCGAAGGAGGGACGACCTCGGCGCTCGGGTCCGGCAGGAGGCCATCACTTTAACAGTCTCACTGCAGTTAATTACAATACTCTTTTCTATCTCCTGATAACGACAACTACACCACAGCAGAGATGTAGCTGTGCAGAGCGAGGAGACCACCGGGCCGCCCACCCCGAAGGAGGGACGACCTCGGCGCTCGGGTCCGGCAGGTGCGCAGCCCACGCGGGCTCGCTTGCGTCGGCAAAGTGTAGCACTGAAACGGGGAACGGAGGCCATCACTTTAAGTCTCACTGCAGTTAATTACAATACTCTTTTCTATCTCCTGATAACGACAACTACACCACAGCAGAGATGTAGCTGTGCAGAGCGAGGAGACCACCGGGCCGCCCACCCCGAAGGAGGGACGACCTCGGCGCTCGGGTCCGGCAGGTGCGCAGCCCACGCGGGCTCGCTTGCGTCGGCAAAGTGTAGCACTGAAACGGGGAACGGAGGCCATCAATTTAACAGTCTCACTGCAGTTAATTACAATACTCTTTTCTATCTCCTGATAACGACAACTACACCACAGCAGAGATGTAGCTGTGCAGAGCGAGGAGACCACCGGGCCGCCCACCCCGAAGGAGGGACGACCTCGGCGCTCGGGTCCGGACAACTAAATAAAGTTATTATTCCCATTTTTAAAATATTAGGTAAAGGCAGCCAAAGAAAGCCAGGTTGACTGAGGGCACAAAAACAAGCTCTCTTTAATTATTTTGTTAATACTGTATTAAAAACTCTATAGTTATAAAAACATTAAAAAAATAATAATAATAATAAATGTACTAATCAATTAAAACCCTTTTTTGTATACTTATTGTGAATTCAGAGCCTCTTGATTTCTTAACTAAATTTACCTGAATTATATTTAAAAGAAATTCAAACAAATAAAAAGCTTTTGAGTGAATTGCCCAAAAGACTAAGTGTGAAATAATTTTGAATAAATAAATAATAACAAATCCCTTTAAACAATGGCATTGCCGATGCTGGAGGAAGCCCCGCCCCCGCTCACCTTGATGAAGCTCTCCGCTGCCGGCCGAGCTTCAGCGAGCGGGAGAGCCGTCAGGAACGCCTCCGTGTGGTCTGGAGAACGGGAACGTTACGAATCATCAACATTGATAATCAAAGTATCTTTTACTGCCGGGAATAATATGAATATCAGCGCTCAGACATAATCCAAAGAAGTGCTGGTTTGACTCCTGTATTTATGGCATTTTAACTCCATAAAGTATTGAGAATTGTCTTAATTAATTACGGTGGAAGTGTTTTCTTTACTTACTTCCTGTCTGTTTTTAGGCTTTAATAATAATAAAAAGGACCAAACTGACCCGTGCCGAAGAAAACCACATTGAGCTGGATGTTGTGGTCCAGGGTTCTGAGGACGTGCCGGGCGATGGTCTGGGCCCCGCGGAAACTGTCTTTACCTTCACTGCGGGCCAGGAGCACACGCGCAGGTTTCTGCGACGCTCTGCGACGCTGCACAAAAAGAACAAAACAAGCAATGAACCTTTGCTGTTTGGCAGAGTCTTTTAAAGGAGCGTTCCTCCAGTGAGATACAGAAATTAAACAGACTCTCTGAGCCATTTTTTAAAGTAGTTTCGTAGTTGTTTTGCAACATTTTTCTACTCGGTGGTCTCTGTGTCTTTTTTCTATGATTGTTTTAAACAATCATAGAGACAGAACACACAAAACAGTTTAAAATAGTGGTAACCCAAATGTTCAATTGCATCCAAAACTAAAAAAGGTACCCATTGCATCACAGTTCCTCAAGAGATTTCTTTTACAGCTTGGAGTCGGCGTGAATAGCAATATTCTCTGTCCTCATCTCTGGCAAATTCTGCTTTGGTTTCATCTCCTTGATCTGTATTATAGCTTGAAACCAAAAATATATTTTTACAGGGAAAAAACAAATCTCCCTCAAAAAGCATGAACTTGTTTCTTCACTGCTAAAAACTAGTTTGGGTTCTCGTGAAGTCTTTTGTTGGCGCAATCCAAATTGTATGCCTGGTAGACACTCCGGAAGAATTCAGCCGAACAACTTCTCTCATCTTGGTCGATTTATTTCTCTGGTCACAATCAAAGTATAAGCGCTGCACTTGCAAGAGCAGGGATTCGTTTCATCAACACGCAGGTTGAGATCAAAACAGAACTGAACTCCCGTCCACCCGGAAGTCCGGCGGTTTTATCCACAGATTCTCGTCACAGGTTTCATCGCATCTTTGCTTGGTTCTTGCTTGAGCTTGTGAAGTTGCTGTCAGGACTGGGAGTCGCCATTGTTGTGTTGGATTCCGACAGCAGCGTTTCGACTGCAATGCAGAGTGAAACTTAATCAGAAATATCAGTTGTTTGTACATAGTCAAACAAATATTCTAGATTATAATGCAACTCATGAGCTCCACTTCAGGTGCTTACTGGGATGCAGATGGAGGTATCATAACATTCATGGATGGTGACATTCATATGTGCATCCAGAAGGACTCGTCCTCCTTTCCAATACTCCAGAGGTGGCTTGATCACGCGCCCACTTCGGGACACGTTTGGACGAGACAAAGAGTCCTGCTGTACCGCTGCAATGGATTCGAAAACATAAATGAATAAATGTTGTACTACCACAAATTTAAAGTTTGATTGTGTGAACTTTAGTACATTCATGGTCCCCAGAGGATACATCTTGATAACTTTGCCCGAAAACATTCTTGTTCTGACTATTAGAATAGGCTGTTAGCAAAAGCATTCAACTTGAACCCACAGCTTTTCTTTTGCCGCGTCACAGTGCCAATGATGGAGGGTGTCTGAGCTTTTGTCTTCAACATGACTCTCTCCTCACTGTTCCTCTCCGTGTCTCTGCTGGAGTCGCTACAACAAAGCAAAAGTCAGATCTTTATTTTAAAAATATATAAAAACTTCAAAAACTAACCATCGAGAATAAGGTTCTTCTCATGCTTTAAATTAGTCAACATCTCCAGAAAAAGACAAACAATCCTGCATCTGGAACAGCATAAACAGAACAGTGTTAGTATTCTAGTATTTAGAGGGAGTTTTTCCTGATCCGATGTGAGGTTCCGGGACAGGGATGTCGTATGTGTACAGATTGTGAAGCCCTTAGAGGCAAATTTGTATTTGTGATTTTGGGCTATACAAAATAAACTGAATTGAATTGAATTGAATTCTTACTCTCTGGACTGTGACAGAAATCTCTCATAAAGGGCCTCCCAGTCTGGAGGAAAGCCATTGACAAACTTCTTCAAAAAAGCCACTGCAGGTGTTAAGTGAGAAGTAGTATCGTAAGTATACGATATAAAAGAATACCACTTTAATTAATAGCATTAATCCACACAGTAGTCACATTAACATACTTTTATGTGCAATTTCTTCAATGCATTTTTAACTTGTTTCTGGCAAAGTGAAACATGTTCTCATTGGTAAATATCTACCCACACATAATCTGTCTTACCAGAGTCATGGCTCATCTTCATCTTGTCAACCAAGATGTAAACCTTGCCGGTGACGGTCTTCACAACTTTATTAGAAACTCTGTCCACAATGATGTTACTGTTCCACGGTATCTTTTCCTCCCTGGGTGGAAAAGACAAGCAAAAAAAATCCCAGTGTTAAAGAGTGCTAAAACCTAAAGCATGTGCACATCTGCCTCATAGGACAGTAGCCAAGTAAGCAATCTGTTAAAATGAACTTTGAATGCATTGTTTCAGTTCATGATCCCACAAGAAACACTTACTGGTGGATTCCATCAACAAACAGGCCTTTGTGATTCTTCCTCAGGAACCACTTTTTCAGATGAATCACACTCTCCTGCCAAAGCGGAAAAGACATTAGGGACAATAGACAACATTATCAAATAGAAAACGACTGATTTATTCTGATTGAGCTACATTTTCTATTTTATCTAATATGTACCTGTAAACAAGTCATTGACCAGTAGTCTGTCTTGCCAAATATAGCACTCTTGCATTTAAGAAGCATAAAATAGGTTTCCACTCACACTTGGGAATTTTGCGCTCTGGGGCCATTTATTTCGCTTGAACACCGCCTCTTGCTTCTTTGGTATGGAGATCCGTGGCGTTTTGAGTAAAAGCGGGTCTTCAAACAACACCGGTTGTGGGGACACAGCCAGGCTCAGGACATACTCAGAGGGATCTGTGTCCGATAGGCTGTCAGCTGACTCGTCTCTGGACCGGCTGACAGGAGCCACACTTTGTAGAACACTTCTAAAAGCAATGTCTTCCATCTCGCCCATGTTGTGAACTGTGGAGGGAGGCGTTGTGTCTACGGACTGATGGACATTACCTATGGAGGAGAAAGTAGATTAAATAAGTGGAGTGGACATGTTTCCTTGAATAAAATATGCCCACTTCAGAACACACTCACTTGTATTAATGAGATCCCTTGTGCTGCTGCTGACTTCCGACAGCTTTGTTTTACTTTCCCTCTTCTTCATGTAAGCAAACATCTTGGATGGAGACATTAGAGGACATTTTTCCACAGGAACATAGCAACCTGTTCAAAACAACAAAGAGGAATCAGTCAATGTCTTCCCATTGATGATGACATAAAGAAAAGAGTTTCACTTGGAATAAAACAGCAATGATACTCACGTTTTATTGCAGGGTCTCTTGGTGGTAGGAACACAGGTTTATTCACCTCGGATGGGTCAGCAGATAATCCTCTGACATGACCAACTCCCTCAAACCATGTGCTGGTATCCCCACTGAACGCCCTGGAGGTTTTCATTTCTTGTAGCAGACGTCTGGATCCATTGCTGACCTCCTTTGTACCGCTGGTGACTTTATTAAACTCCTGCGGCTCACGTTGTCTCTTTAACCTCGTCCTCATGGACGAGAACATAAAGGCTGGAGGCATCAGATGAGCACCCCCCTCCACAAACACACTGCTTTCAAAGTCATCGTCCACTGGCTGCACCTTTCCTGGAGTCCTGCTGGTTACATTGAAGGCACCCGAGTCTCTGATCTGAGGCAACTCTGTGCGGATCTGCTTTCTGTTGACCATAGAAGAGGAGTGAGACACCGCTCTCTTTCTTGGTGTGTATTCATGTCCTCTCTCTGTCACTGGAGGCATTTCCTCCACATGCTTGCTGCTGATGTCTGAATACTCGAAGGTTTTCTGAGGACTCGATATAGGCGAGAGAGTCCAGGCCTGCGCTTCATTGTGATAGGAACCAGCCCTCTGGTTCCCCCTGTTCTCCATGGTTATCCAGGTGCTCTCTGCTCTCTTCCTCGGTGACTTAAAAACAGCCGCTCCAGGTTTGTCTCTAACGTTACACAGCGGGTATTTGGCTGTAAAAGGCGAATCTGCGCAAATCTCTTTCCCCTGCACTTTTAACTTGAGCTTCGCGAACACCTTGGCAGGAGATTCAAACGACGGTGTTGTATGCAGTCGTGATTTATGATACGACGCCATGCTTTATATAAATGATAAAAACAATCGCCATACATTCGAGGCGTTAGTTAGCTCGCTAGGTCGCTAGCTCGCAAATTTCAAATTCCTCATCCCCGCCGCGTTGGACAGAAACCTGTGACGTACAGACAAAATAAACACGTCACTTCCGCCCAGGACGTAAACCTTTCACAGTCCCTAAGACGCGAAAGCGAAATGTTAAAACATTTTAGAAACAAATTTAACTGAAACAAAAAGATATGGAGCTTATATCATTAATATCTAATAACTAATTAAGTTAAAGAAATATATGTTTTGTGTACAACTATTTCCCCAAAAGATGAAAAGAAACAATATCGAAAGCAGTTGAATTCTCAAATATGTCACGATGATGGTTTATTGCCGTCATTTCTCATCAGTATTTTGTGTTTTGCATGTCCCTGATGGTCTAGTGGCTAGGATTCGGCAGGGAATACACATAGCAATTTATCTTTGAGATATATTTGGAAAAGCTTTATTCACAGTAATATTGACGTAATAATATTCCAGAAAATTTCCGGGTCACGATGATGGTTTATTGCCGTCATTTGTTATCAGTATTTTCTTTTTTGCATGTCCCTGATGGTCTAGTGGCTAGGATTAGGCGCTCTTACCGCCGCGGCCCGTGTTCGATTCCCGGTAAGGGAAATCATGATTGAATTTAGCTTTTATATGTTAGTGTAATTCAGGGGTGCCCACACTTTTTTGGCTTGCGAGCTACTTTTAAATTGACCTAGTCAAAAAGATCTACATTAATAATGCTGAAAAAGATCTACATTAATAATGCTAAATATCTATCTATATAGATATATATCTATATAGATATATATTAATAAATAGCATTATTAATGTATAAATATACAGAGTATACTTTATATTTACAATATTGGCGTACCTTGCATAACTGCATAAACCTTTATGACACAATATAATTCTGTACATTTTTGGTCATTACATTTTACTCTGATGACTTGCACTGAATAGAAACAGCCAGGGTTATGCTGCGTTCACACTGAATGCGGCACGTATTATTCGCGAGTAGATTACATGCAAAGTCAATGCACAGACGCGAATGACGCGAATAACTTTAGATAACTTTAGATATCCCTGCCCCTTTTCAGCCGCGAGTAAAGCAAATGGCGCAAATTAACCACATAAAGTTGAGTAAACTCACGGGAGTAGAGAAGCGCAAATAATGCATTCAAGCGGCCGACCATGCGGGCGCACCGTCCGTGGTGATGGACATTGATTTACACAAATGCCGTAGGGAGGATACTTTTTTTTTTTTTTTTTTTTAAATGGCATGCGATCTACCCGCACTACCCTGGCGATCGACTGGTCGATCGCGATCGACGTATTGGGCACCCCTGGTGTAATTGTTTCATTCACCATGAAATCACTTGATATCGACGTAAAGATATTCCCGACATTTCAGGGTCACGATGATGGTTTATTGCCGTCAATTCTCATCAGTATTTTATATTTAGCATGTCCCATGCTAAATATAAAATACTGGGTGAACAATCCAACGCTTGGTGAATTCTGCTTCACAATGATAGGAAGAGCCGACACGAAATTTCTTCACTTGCCTATCTAGAGGAAGTAAAAGTCGTAACAAGGTTTCCGTAGGTGAACCTGCGGAAGGATCATTAGGTAACACATTTTTGCAACTTAGTTTAGAGGAATTTGTGATTTATGCAACTTCACAGACTATTTAAGAGCTGGACTTAAGTGTTAATCTTTTTTTATCAAAGCTATCAATCTGTCGATCCTTTCCGTGTCCGGGCCGGGTGAGGTTTCCGTCGGGTGAGGTTTCATTACGTCGATGAATATCTGGTTGCTTATGCCCACATGTTGATCATAGGCATCTTTCTTGGTCTTTAATTTAGTTCAGTCTGTCAATTTCATTCTGTACTTCGTCGATGTGTTGAAGATAGGGCTGGCCATTGTGAAACTGGGAATGATGGAGGAGGAGGATGGCCGAAGAGGGTTGAAGTTTGGAATGGTTCTTGTAAAACTTGGTACTGAGGAGGAGGAGAATGGAAGGAGCCAAATGAAGATAGGACACCCCCCTGTGAAACTGGGAATGATGGAGGACGAGGAAGATGGAAGGAGCTGGATGAAGATAGACTCCCTAGTGAAACTGGGAATGATGGAGGAGGATGGATGGATGAAAAAAAAACCTGACTATAAAAATTTGTATTTTCCCCCCCCAACCACAGCAAGATCCGCAGATGAATGATCTTTTGAGGTCAGCATTCACAATTATGTTTTGGAATAAAAGTTATTCGGTAAAATTAAGGATTATCATCAGTATTAAAATCTCTTCTTTATTTGTCACAAATAAACGTGACTATAAAAATTAGTATTTTCCCGTTCCCAAAGATGAACTCTACAAAAAAGGAGAGATAAATGAAACTCAGAGTTTATTTTCTGATCACTGAAGCCATGCAAGTCTAAGTACACACGGCCGGTACAGTGAAACTGCGAATGGCTCATTAGGGTGCGGTGATGGCCGGGTCCATGAAACATTAACACGGATTCACACTAATATCGGCCCTTTCCGCACACAGAGCATCAATAACGTCAACATACTGTTACTGATACGCAACGCTGATATGGGATTTATTAACCTATTGTGTGTTCATTATTTGTGTATTTTCTTGAATAACCGACATTAAACTTAATAAAAAATAAAAAAAACGTATTAATAAATGTAATTAATCATTTTAAAAAAGCAGCTCTATTGCCCGCCCTAAAAAATAGTAATAAATATGTAATAAATGAATTAATTAATAATACATAAATAATAATACATAAATAGATTAATGGTAATAAATAAATAAATACTAAATAAATTAATTAATAGTAATAAATACATACTAAATATATATATATATATATATATAGAATTAATAGTAATACATAAATAAATAAATACTAAATAAATATATATATAATAAATTAAATAGTAATAATTATGAAACTGCAGTGTGGGACTAACTGCGGATGAAGAACTTAAAGAGCGACGGAGACACCTAACTGATGCTTTCCCCTACAAGAGAGAGACAGAAGTGACAATTAGTAAATTAGACACAACTAGACGTCCTGCATAATAATCATCATCATCATCCTCCTCCATCCTAAATACATTAGTGATCTGCTGCTCCCTTACGAACCATCCCGACCCCTCAGGTCGTCTGGGACGGGTCTACTTTCTGTTCCAAGAGTCAGAACTAAACACGGAGAGGCAGCGTTCAGCTTTTCTGCTCCACACATCTGGAACAAGGTCCCTGAAAGCTGCAGGTCTGCTGAGACCCTCAGTCTCTTTAAATCCAGATTGAAGACCTTTCTGTTTGCTGTTGTCTAAAATATAGAACAATCAAACTATTTATTTGTGTATTTTTCTTGAGTACTGTAATTCAGCTGCAGAAGGAAGATGAGATTAGATATCGTCCCCATATGTTCCATGTACAGAATCATCATCGCTATTAGTTAATATATTGTCAAATTTAAACATTACAGACTTAGAACTTGTAATGACATTCTCTTTCAATGAATGAAAGTGATCCGTTTCATTCTGAAAAGTCAGCTTTTTCAAAACCAACATGGCTCAGTTCAAAATTCTGAACCCGGGCCCCTTTTGCTGTGGGGCCCCTCGCCTCTTTTAGTCTATGGCAAAGTGGCTGCAGCGTTGGCTGCTTTTATTTTTTGTCTATTCTGTGTGAAATGGATGAGCCCTTGTATGACTATAAAAATTAGTATTTTCCCCCCCCAACCACAGCAAGATCCGCACTTTACATGATGATGGTAAATCTGCCTCCTTCAGGAATGTTGGTTAGCGTTGAAACCATAATTGTGATACCACAGCAGGAGGCAGTAAAAAGTCAATATTTTGTGTGCTAGCAGGCTGTGCTACCCATTCAGGACTGGAACCACAGTGAGAGTTTAGGGTCTTTAAAATACTGTACTTTAAAAGAGCATCTCTATCCTGCAACACAAACATGTTTCTGTTTTACTTCCATGTCTTTTGTGGATTGAATGCATCACTTTACTGCATTTAGATGCATTTACACTTTTTATGCTCCGAAAAGACTTTTCAGGCTGTTAAAAGTCCAATAGTGGATTTTCTTAGAGAATACCTAATTTACTTTAGTTCATTCAATACGTGTCTCAGAACCACATAAATACAAGATTTGTGATATTCTATGATTCAATAGTGGATTGAATGCATCACTTTACTGCATTTAGATGCATTTACACTTTTTATGCTCCGAAAAGACTTTTCAGGCACTTTGTATGCTCCGAAAAGACTTTTCAGGCTGTTAAAAGTCCAATAGTGGATTTTCTTAGAGAATACCTAATTTACTTTAGTTCATTCAATACGTGTCTCAGAACCACATAAATACAAGATTTGTGATATTCTATGATTCAATAGTGGATTGAATGCATCACTTTACTGCATTTAGATGCATTTACACTTTTTATGCTCCGAAAAGACTTTTCAGGCACTTTGTATGCTCCGAAAAGACCTTTCAGGCTGTTAAAAGTCCAATAGTGTTTTGCGCCAGTGGCATTATTAAATGTATTGTGGGTGTCTGGAGGGGGCTTGAAGTGCTTGTGTGACACCCGCTGGGCTTCCATGAGACACGGGCACCGCCTTGTGTCCCTAAAGTCCCATAATTAAGTAATCTTAATTAACGCGTTAAAGTCCCGGCCCTAATAATAATATACAGAAAACCCTTGTGATTAAGTTCATAAATGTGTTAGTGGCATATTGGTTTATGATAGTACACTGAAAAGAAAAATAAATTATATATTTCTTTAATGTATATTTTATCATCTTAACTATATTACATTTATATATATGATATGAAATGGCATATTTTCTAAACTCTGGGTGCTTTCTCGAGTCACTTTTCAGTCACCTATGCTTTATCTTCATATTTATTGTGTAATATATTGTAACGGTCCAGTAGCCTGGACCCAAAAGCAAACGACGGACAAGTGATGTCAGGTGGTAGAATTGGATGTTTATTTTCGCTCTCACGGAAAAAACAAGGAATGAGGCGTAGCGTAGGCAGTGGCTCGCTGCGGCAGCTCCTGATGTGGGCTCGTGACGGGGAAAACGGCGCTCGTCTAGGCGCCTCTGGACGTGCTCGTGCTCGTGTTCAGGACTCGTGAAGACCCAACACGTGGGTCTAGGCTTGTCGGTCGGCGGAGTTGCGGTACATGCATGCAGGCAGGCATAACTGTAAGTAACTCAATTTCTGTTCTGATGTTAAGGGCTGTTTGTCAATCAATTTTGTGTTCTGTTGCTTATGTTTTCGTCTGCTGTAAGAAAATGTATCTGGTTTCCTGTTTGAAATTATATGCTTTTATTTTGAAGGCGGAAAACAAAGTTAAAACGGAAGTCGCGTAGTGCGCAGTGTAAATAGAAAGTTACGGTTTAGACGGTATTTTTAGGACTCCTTCGAAGAACCACAAGCTCTTACGTTGGTTTCTTAATCAATAAAACACGTCGGAAATCATCAGTCAAAGTGCAGACCATCTTTCGGAGGGGTACGCTACAATAACAATCTCTCGACGCTGGACCTCCAGAATCTGCCTCATTACACACAACAGAAGAAGAACAAGGCTCTGGCCGAGACCAGGGTTACTGCAGCACCACCTAGTGGTGGCGCCCTCGTACAACATATATAATATATAAACATGACAAATTCACTTATATTGACTTGTGCGGCCAGGATTCTTTTGTCAATTATTTTAGCTAAATAACGGGCTGGTATTGATTGATAGGCTCTGAACACCAGAGTTCACTGCTTGGATCCACCTTTCACCCAATGAGTCTGCTGTTGCTGTGCTGTTGCTGTGGGGAAATGGACAACACAACGAATCCGATTAGGTTCTTCCGATACTAGACGTGTGATTGGCTGTTTCTTTATTTGGCTTTCGGTTAAGTACTTTACTGCATAGCCGTCCAGCCTCTTTGACTCTTGTCTAAGGTAAGTGACTTAACTCATGAACTATGTGTTGGAAATAATTAGATATATATCAGAGAGCACAGTCAACATTAACACATAGAGATAATAACATAACGACAGCTGGAGCGCCCTGATAGGAAGTGCAACAACATCCGGTTTTCCTCCATCTTTGTTTTACTTTGAAACTCAAATACCAAATGACACAGGAAGTGATAGCGGAAGAGAGTCGAACCGGATCCAAGATTCATGAGCCAGAGTGGGTGGAGAATACCCAGTGCTCCAACCAGAAGACTGTAAACTATGCAAAGGACTCCGCCTCTTTGTAGGATTGACCAATGGGCTCCACAAGGAGAATCCAATATACACCCTGCGCACTCTGTTTAAGCGCCTTTTGTTTCAGGGACATCTGAACTAGTCAGACGTCCCCATCAGGACCGTGCACGTATAAATGCCCGGAATGCATTGCTCTGCTTAGTTTAGTAATTAAATACTTTTGATACAAGATATCTCAGTCTGGCAGTGAGTCATTAAATGTAGGATTCCCAACATATGTATTTAGCTAGCTAGCTACCTGGACTGTTTAGTCTCAGTATTTTTAGGTTGTAGAAGTCTAGGCTGAGATATAAACATGTTTCATGGGATTTGAGACGGAATGTGACTTCCATGGACATTCATTTTATTTAATTAAACAAACCAACTGAAGTATCGGAAAGGAGAGCAGAGTTGTGATTTTGATGTTCGCATTTGGCTAGCTTTTTCTTAGACGGCACAAAATGGCATACAATATAAAGATGTTTTGTCGGATATTATCATGATTTTAATTATTGCATTATGGGTTGATGTTCTGCTTGCTGCTTTTATTCATATCTGTTGTGACTGACTCATGGATTTAAACATGGTTATTCATTTTATTTAAACAAACCAACTGAAGTCTTTGAGAGGAGAAAGGGAAAGTGCTGATTTTAACGTGATTTTTAATGCTTGGTTTACAAAATGGCTGAAATAGATTGTTTCAACACTCTTCTCTGTCTTTTGCCCCAACCAAAGGGCTCTCTTTTCCCGCCTTTAGATTTGTGTGTGTGTGTGAGAGGCACCATCTTCCTCCTGTCTCTCCGTAACTTCAGCCTATCTCTTTCCCGCCTTTAGATCTAGATCCCGCCCCCTCTGTCTGTCTGTCTGTCTCTCGCAGTTTTGTCTTCCCCTCTCCCTGCCTCTCGTTCTCTCTTCACCTCTCTCTCTTTTCTCGTTATTTATTCCTGTTCCGCCTAAACTTTGGACCGTATCTCGTCCCGCAGCGTTGCCAGCACATGCGTACAAAATACATCAAAACGAGCGGCCTGATCGGGAATCGTGTGCTATGACTTTTCTAAGAGATTCGACCGGCGGTTTTCCCGAAAAACGCAAAAAACGGCGAAAAACTTTACAATGGGTGTGTGTGGGGTGAAGTGCACGTGAAGTGCACGCTCAGAGCACGTGATGTCATCGCTAGAGCACGAGAAAGCTTCAGATTCATCAGAAATAAATATTTGTAAATTGCCATTACTGCCCCAATATTCACTCTACAGGCATAATTTATAGCACAAAACGTAGGAAATTTTGTGCTTGCTTGTACAAATGTGTCGTGGAGTCCCAAAAACATTTACTTTTTTGTCAAAAAGCAAGAAAGCCACATGAAGTCAGCCAACCGCTCCATTCAGCCCCATGTTAAATCGGAGCAGATTTTTCTCTAAATGAGCAAACGGGGGCTCTTTCTGAACTGCCTCTAAGCGCTCATTTCTAAACCCACCAAACATTTAAGTACACGTAAACGTTCACAAAAGTCTTGTGCTTCTCACGATGTCTTCGTTTTTTCATACGGAGTTACGGTTTTCCTATCAAATTCATTAGTTTGACAGGTAGTTTTCATTAAATATCTCTCCCTAAGGGACAGAGCTGTGCTTCCCTAATCGCCATGGTAACCGTGGCGCGCGCGTGTGGGAAACACTAACTGCTGAGTGACACAGGTGCTTCAAATGAGGTCATCAGGGCAGTTTCACACACACACGTAGTTATTTAACCTACATTAACAGACATATACATGCACATATACTTGTTATAGATACATAGAGAGACGTACGAGTCTTAAGATCTCGTCTGCTCTTCACCCTGGTGACACAGGTGCTTCAAATGAGCTAATCAGGGCTGTTTCACACACATACTGTCTGTCTGTCTGTCTGTCTGTCTGTCTGTTTCTATATTCTATAATTATATTCAGCTTTATTCAGCAATTTACACCTAAAATGAGCTATATTAAGCTATATTATATTATTTTCAGCTTTATTGAGCTATATTCAACTATTTTCAGCTATTAGCTATATTGAGCTATATTCAGCAGTTTACACCTAAAATGAGCTATATTAAGCTATATTATGCTATTTTCAGCTTTATTGAGCTATATTGAGCTTTATTCAGCAATATTCAACTATTTTCAGCTATTAGCTATATTCAGCTATATTGAGCTATATTCAGCAGTTTACACCTAAAATGAGCTATATTAAGCTATATTATGCTAGTTTCAGCTTTATTGAGCTATATTGAGCTTTATTCAGCAATATTCAACTATTTTCAGCTATTAGCTATATTCAGCTATATTCAGCTATATTCAGCAGTTTACACCTAAAATGAGCTATATTAAGCTATATTATGCTATTTTCAGCTTTATTGAGCTATATTGAGCTTCATTCAGCAATATTCAACTATTTTCAGCTATTAGCTATATTCAGCTATATTCAGCTATATTCAGCTATATTCAGCAGTTTACACCTAAAATGAGCTATATTAAGCTATATTATGCTATTTTCAGCTTTATTGAGCTATATTGAGCTTTATTCAGCAATATTCAATTATTTTCAGCTATTACGGCAGTAGGCGCCACACTTTCAAAATTTCTTGCGAAATTTTCTAGTTTATTTATTCAAAATTATTTCACACTTAGTCTTTTGGGCAATTCACACAAGTTATAAACTGTTGCTTTAAGCTACGATTTTAACCTTTGGAGACCTGCAGGTTTGGAAGAATCGGTTTACTGGATCCCATACAGAACTAAGATTACATTCAATTGGATGGAGATCCTTGAATGTTTTGATATCAAATCAAAGATATAAAAACAAACTGAAACAATCATGTAGTAATCTTTAGAAAGTCTTGTATAAAACACTTGAATAAAATGTAAAAGAATTGTTACAATTGTTACAAGCCCAACGTTCACTAAGTTCACTAACTTCTCTATGGTCTTAAATCGTGGGTCTCGACCGTGCTTCACTGCAAATTCACTAAACGTTGTTCTTGGTGTGAACTTTGCCTCCTCCATCATCCTCCTAAAAATGCTGATAATAATTAAAAAAAAATTCCCCCAAGAAGAGAGTGTTTGGTTAAGTAGATTCTCTCTCCTGACCACCAGGGGGCGACCACCTATCTTTTATTTTAAGTATTTTATATTATTTAAATGTACTTTTCTCATCGTAGCTTTTTTACTCAATGTTGTATTAACTTTTTAAAAGTTTAAAAGTATTGTTTTGTCAGCCATTTTTTTATTTTGGTCTCATCACCCACTTTCTTAACTTGTTACATTACATTTCATTTAGCTGACGCTTTTATCCAAAGCGACTTACATGATATACAGTAGACCGTAGACACAGCAACGGTGAGCAATGAGGGTTAAGTGTCTTGCTCAAGGACACAACGACATGGACTGGCTGAGCCGGGGTTTGAACCACCGACCCTCTGATTGAAAGACTGACTTGCTAACCACTGTAAATAAAGTTCATTATTATCATTTTGCAGCAAAATAACTTTTTTTTTATGGGGAGTTGTTGAAAACCAAATGAGAACTAAGAGTTAATTTAATTATTTAAAAGTGTAACAACGTTTTCCTGCCTGCTGTCGGCAGTAATTTATCTGTAAATGTTTTGTTGTATTATTACAACATAACAGTGACGTTCAGTTTATAGCAGGATAACCCTAAGATGATTAATAATTCATCAGTTAATTGGTCCATAACTATGTATTAAATATATTGTTTGTGGCATTAATTACCGGTTTGTGTCTTCATGAGCAGAAAGAATCGGCTTCACGATGTCAGCTGACGCCGAGCTCAACACGGACACCGCTGACGACAACAAACTGGTGAGACACCAGCTGACCGGCATCTCTACTGGTAGCCAACTGGTTGATTCTGGTCTGACTGACCTTTGACCTCTGTGTGTTTCAGGTCAGGCCGAAGGTCGAGTTCCAGACTTTGCTGCATTATGCAGGAGCCACGAAAGACGTTTTAACCATGAAGGAGGTACGACCAGTTTCCTGTTGGCACGATGGGGTGTTCATGTGCGTGACTTCCATGATGCATCTGTGACGGTCTTTCCTGCAGGTGATGTTCTACCTGGGTCAGTACATCATCAAGAAGCAGCTGTACGACCAGAAGCAGCAGCACATCGTCCACTGCTCCCAGGATGCACTGGGGCGGGTGCTGGGAGTCGACAGCTTCTCTGTTAAGGAGCCACGGTGAGAAACAACGTTTCTTACTTCCTCAATTTTTACTTTAAACCTTTTTATTCATCCTCAATATATAATATTAATTCATTAAGTAATTATACGTTGTGCATGTATTATATGTATTATGTAATAACACAGAATAAAACAGAACGTAGTATAACGTATTGTTATAGTGTAGTACAGCAACATGGAATATAAAATATAATAAGTATGCTGAAGTATATGAAGCATTTATGTATTTGTGTGTGTGTGTGAGGTCACTAAAGTTTATTTTATGTTTTTTAGAGTTCTGTTTGCGATGATCACCAAGAACCTGACGGCCGTGAAGAACCCAGGTAGGTTCTCGTTAAGGTTTCCTACAATGTTGAAGTTTTGCTGCGTAAATATTATTACATTACATTTCAAAAAAATCTTAAACAACGTCTTTCATTTGGCCGTTTGATTATTATTTTTTAATCCTGGTTTCTCCTACACCATGTAAGACCCAACTTTTAGAGTGAAGTTTAGAGAGCGGCCATCTTGGATTCATCTCTTTTCTCTAACTCCTCCCTCTCTTCCTCAGAGTCGCCGCCGAGCTCCAGCGAGCCGCAGACGGAGGTAACGGCCGGAGTCTGATGTCGTGTTGCAGCTCTTCTAAAAGATCAGCATCAAACGGGATGCTGAACTTGTGTTTGTTTGCGTTCAGGAGGCAGACTCAGGAAGTCGTCCTTCGTCGCCAGACAGGAGGGGGAGGAGGAGGAGGAGGCGGAGCTGCAGGAGCAGCAGCAACGACCCAGGTGAGTTCCTCCTCCTGCGGAGGGTCACCTCATTACAGCCCGTAAACAAAACTGTGACGTTAACCGACCTGCCGGGTCTCCTCAGGGCCCTCCGACAGCGCAGAGGGCGACAAAGAGGAGGAGGAGGAGGAGGAGGAGGAGGAGTCGGGGGAGGGAGAGGAAGGGGAAGGGAGGAAGAGGAGCCTGTCGTGGTGCGTGATCGGAGGACTGGGGAGCACACGGGACCGAGCCAGCAGCCAATCATCAGACTCCCACAGCACAGTGAGTGTGTCACGCACACGCACACGCACACACACACACACACACACTCTTTATGTTGTTATTGTTTACCAACACCGACTGTGTGTGTGTGTGTTTAGTCCGGGAGGTCGGAGGTCACGGTGGCAGCCTCGGACTTGGACAGCGACAACTTCAGCGTCGAGTTTGAGGTCGAGTCCGTCGACTCTGACGACTACGATGAAGACGACGCCTCTCTGTCTGCAGACGACCAGGTATGGTATAGAAGCAGTGTGAGATGAAACGGTCCAGTTGGGTGCGTTGCTGCCACCAGGTGGACCGGAGTCGCTCCAGCGGTCTCTGGTGACACCTAGTGGTCGACATCGGTACTCGACAAAGCACCGACTGGATTCTTTATGTTTGTTCTGTTTATTAGAAAGAATGGACTTGGACCTGAGAGAAGGTTCTGGTCTTCTTTTCATGGGATTTAGAAGAACACTAGACTTCTGTGACAGATTTATTATTGAGAATCATCTCATGGTGATTTTTATTGTTATTTCCCATCCGATTTTTATTGTAATATTTCTAAATAAATGTCTCATTCTGGTAAATCTTTGTTTCCAGATATACGAGGTCACCATATTTGAGGCGGAGGATAACGACTCCTTCGATGAAGACACAGAGATCACAGAAGCTGTGAGTCTTTCACACACACACACACACACACACACGTCCTCCACCTCCCTTCCCCCGCTCCCCGCCGTCCCCGAGCTGGACCGCAGCGTGTCGGCCGAGTGGCGGCTGCCGGACTCGTGCCTGGACCCGTGCCTCATCTGCCAGTCGCGGCCAAAGAACGGCTGCATCGTGCACGGCCGCACGGGCCACCTGATGTCCTGCTACGTCTGCGCCCGCAAGCTGAAGAAGAGGAACAAGCTGTGCCCGGTGTGCCGGCTGCCCATCCAGTCGGTCGTCCTCACCTACCTCAGCTGAGCCGCCGTGCGAGCCTGACGGCCCGACGAGCTCAAACGAGCCCAAACGAGCCCAAACGAGCTCAAACGAACCCAACGAGCCCAAACGAGCTCAAACGAACCCGACGAGCCCAAACGAGCCCAAACAAGCTCAAACGTTGGTTTTGGTCTTTTTTCGTGAGACTTGTTGACAAAAGAATATTATTTATTGTTTAAAAATAAGTTTTTTTTTTTTTTTTTTTATTTTTTTCAACCAAAAGTCCGATGAGATGACCAATAACGCTTTTATTTTTGTTTCCGCCTCGATATGAAAGTTCATCTTCCAAAAAACTAATTAACGACATCTTCTCTTCTGATTTTGGGTTAAAATATAAATAAACCCCAAAAAGGCCAAATCTCCCTGAAATGAGGGACTGTTTCTTTAAGTCGTGTCTTAAAATCCGGTAATGTTGTTTTAGGTAACGTTTGATTTTATGGGTCTATAATTATATATATTAACATCTCCTGGGAAGAATATTCTAATTTGATAAATTATTTGGAAAGTTTTGCTCATTGTTCAGTTATTATTGTCAATTTTACTTAAGTACAAATACGCATTTATTTATTTATAAGCATTCTAATTAAACACTGAAGTATATTTTCCATATAATTACATATTTCTTTCCAGGAGACTTTTTGTAAAATATTATAAATTATTCAGAAATGGACCCATGAAATAAAATATTACTTTTTAGTTTTATAGGTCTGTAATGTTCTAATAGTTTCAGTGACAGTTTCTTGGAAAGACAATTTAATTTTTGTTGTGATTAAAGAAAGTTATAATTATAGTTTAAGAAGATTTAAAAACAATTAAGAACATTCATTAAAACATTAAAAAACAGTTAAAATGGAATAAATTGTCCTTTACACTTTGCTTCTGTGACTTCTTTTTCATGGCCATTCTTGTTCATTTTAACTTGTTCATTTTAACACAATTGAATAATATTCTATTTGACTTTTCTATCACTTTACTTCCTTTAGATGCATTTGCACTTTTTATGCTCCGAAAAGAGTTATCAGGCCGGAAATAGTCCAATCTCTATTTTCTTAGAGAATACCTAGCTTTGTGATATTCTATGATTCAATAGTGGATATTCCATCACTTTACTGCATTTAGATGCATTTACATCTAAATTACTGCATTTAGATGCATTTACACTTTTTATGCTCCGAAAAGACTTTTCAGGCTGTTAAAAGTCCAATAGTGGATTTTCTTAGAGAATACCTAATTTACTTTAGTTCATTCAATACGTGTCTCAGAACCACATACATACAAGATTTGTGATATTCTATGATTCAATAGTGGATATTCCATCACTTTACTGCATTTAGATGCATTTACACTTTTTAGATGCATTTACACATTTAGATGCATTTACACTTTATGTAAATTACACTTTTTATGCTCCGAAAAGACTTTTCAGGCTGTTAAAAGTCCAATAGTGGATTTTCTTAGAGAATACCTAATTTACTTTAGTTCATTCAATACGTGTCTCAGAACCACATAAATACAAGATTTGTGATATTCTATGATTCAATAGTGGATTGAATGCATCACTTTACTGCATTTAGATGCATTTACACTTTTTATGCTCCGAAAAGACTTTTCAGGCACTTTGTATGCTCCGAAAAGACCTTTCAGGCTGTTAAAAGTCCAATAGTGTTTTGTGCCAGTGGCATTATTAAATGTATTGTGGGTGTCTGGAGGGGGCTTGAAGTGCTTGTGTGACACCCGCTGGGCTTCCATGAGACACGGGCACCGCCTTGTGTCAGTCGGTGGGAGGGCCTCAGGCCGAAAAATCAGGCTGTCCACTGGATGGCCAGGTGACATTGATCCCACAATATTATTTACAATATAACAGTTTTTTTGTATATATATAATGAACACAATTAGGTTTCTTTTTTTTAATATATAAACACTGAGGTTGTGGTTAGGTGTGCACTCCACTGGTTGTGGTTAGGTGTGCACTCCACTGGTTGTGGTTAGGCATGTACCCCACTGGTTGTGGTTAGGGTTAGGGGCTAGATGGGGCTAGATGGCCTAAACTCGGGGTGTACATGTGCCCTACAGGGCTACACGCCTGAGCAAAGTCTGGGGCCCCTAGCTGCTTTCCTTGATATAGCTGTCATTGGCCCCTGCTGTTGGTGTTGGTCAGGTGGATCAGTGATGAGGGTACTCTGGCACCAACTAGTGGAGCAGACTGGTAAAACATGCAATTGTGCTACTTTGAAAGATCCAGCAGACAGGGATTCATCATTGGAAAAGGAGGAGAACAGATCTCAAGAATTCAGTTGGTGCAATAAAAACGCAATAAAAACACATTTAAAGGACTTTTTGACACAGCACTATATTGTCTGTTGGTTTGAGCTCACTGGCTAGCTGCTACCGGAAATTTGCCTGTGTTTTATTTTGACTTATTGTTTCCTAGTACATTTTCCTAGTACATGTCTAAAGGGTCTGCAGAATTGTGCTTTATGATTATCACTCAAGGCAACCGGGTCAATGTTCCCATCAAGTATTGAGCAGTTTTGACCTTGTCCTGAGGAGTTATTAACCTTTGGAGGGGCTTAATTGGTCTTTTTTCGGGCTTTTCAAAACCCTCTCAGGCAGAGATGCTGAGGGCTACCGAGTCAGGGCCGCCATGGTTGGGCCCCATTGGGGAGGTGGAAAAGAAAGCTAAGCTCTGCCATGTTTAGAAGAAAAAAAGCTTTGTTCAGCTCAAGATCTGCAGGTGCTCTCAGATCCGTTACAGCGTACAGCCTTCCCAGCTCCCTGATTTCAGACAGCCAATTAACTCTTGTGAATGCTTTGGAGGAAATTTCACCACGTGGCCTCCTTGTGGGCCCTGTACAGAGCGTCTGTGCAAAATTTCGGATACATTGTACAAGCCGTTGTGAAGTTATGGACACTTTTACATTGATCAAAGGATATGAAAAAAGGAGGGAATCTGGAGCCAATTTGACCTTTTTGGACGGTTTTTGGGTGCCTTAACGTGCAGCTACTGGTCCCAAACTTTAGGCCATCTATGTTCAGGTGCTCCTCTCGGGCTGAGAAAAGGATCCAGGTCTCTAACTTGTTTTAAAGTATTAAAATAGAATTAAAAGACTGGTTTCATGAAATGTCTTTGCCGTGTCCCAGGTGGATTTGTGGCCTTTAACCTTTAGCAATCCACACCAAATTGCAGGTGTTTCATATTCAGAGGGCCATGTTGGCTGCAGAAAAGAATCCAAGTCTCTAACTTGTTTTAAAGTATTAAAATAGAATTAAAAGACTGTGTGACAGAAATGTCTTATAAGTGTCCCATGTTATTTCAAGAGGTGGATTTGTGGCCTTTAACCTTTAGCAATCCACACCAAATTGCAGGTGTTTCATATTCAGAGGGCCATGTTGGCTGCAGAAAAGAATCCATGTCTCTAACCTGTTTTAAAGTATTAAAATGCAATTAAAAGACTGGTTTCATGGCCATTTGTGTGTGGGTGAGTGAGTTTGTGTATGCGTGTGTGTGAGTGTGTGCGTACATGTGTACGTGTGTGTGTGTGTGTGTGTGTGTGTGTGTGTGTATGGGGGTGTGTGTGTGTCATTTATCTTCAGTAGACTTGACTACTGTAACGGTGTGTTCAAGGTCATTTATCTTCAGTAGACTGGACTACTGTAACGGTGTGTTCAAGGTCATTTATCTTCAGTAGACTGGACTACTGTAACGGTGTGTTCAAGGTCATTTATCTTCAGTAGACTGGACTACTGTAACGGTGTGTTCACAGGTCATTTATCTTCAGTAGACTGGACTACTGTAACGGTGTGTTCACAGGTCATTTATCTCAGTAGACTTGGAGATTTGGAGGATTTCTTTTATTCCGTGTACTACTGCTCGCTGTGTCTGCCTCGCCTCAGCTTCCTGCTGCTCAGCGTGCTGCAGAGGAGTCCAGACACCAGGAGGCGCTGCGCCTGGCCGACATCATCTCCTCCGACCAGCACCGGCTCTACAATATTCAATATTCAACAATATTCATGTTGTATAAGCAAACATACTCATCACCAATTTGAAAAAACGAAATGTCCAGTAAATGTGTTGCTAGTTGTTTATTAACAGTTTTTCCCCTCGAATGCAGGTTTTCTGAGGAAGTTCCTCCAGAAGTTAACTCTTTGTTGGACCGAGGACTCGACCCGCTGGGCTACGAGTTACAGCCCTGAACACACACACACACACACACACACACACACACACACACACACACACACACACACACACACACACACACACACACACACTGAGCAGTGTTTCAATCGCTGTTGTCTTTTTGTTAATCTTTTTTTCTAAATAAAAGCCTGTGTTTTTCATTGCGAACAGTTCAATGTTGTTATTGTTTTGTGGCTTCTGTCTAGTTGAATTGTAAAGACTGTTTAGTTGTTTTAAAGCAGTGGAGCGGATAAGGGGATCAGAGCACAGAAAAGGCTGCACAAAAATCATCACATATTTCAAGAGTTAAGTTGCAAATATTACAGGACAAAAGTTGGAAAAGAAAGTTGGAATTTTTTTTTCAAGAAATAAAGTAATATTTTGTGAATAAGTCAGATTTCTTAGCAGAAAAACAGTCACAATACTTTGAGAAAAAATTTCATATAAGATACATACAACAATTAAACAAATGTATTAATTTTAAAGGAAACAAATAGTAATATTTTGTGTATTAAATAATATGATACAATATAAGTATCGTGTAGTTTTATATACATACACTATACAGTATATTCATAATACAATGAATATACTGTAAAAAATAAAAACAAATGACACAGTTGTGAACCATTATCACAACATGGCTACACAGTCTACAAATAGACACATTTAAATATGTAGTGCCACATTTGAAAATATTCAAAAAAATAAAATACATAAAACAATCTCTGAATCTTATATGGCATATAATAAATAACGCAAATATACTTGTTAATATTACTATTACTGCTAATTAATTCAAAATACTGTATTTTAAGTATTAAATTAAGTGTTCCACCATGTGAAAAAGGCAGGATAATGGGTGCACATTGAAGCACATTATTATACAAATTATTAAATATTTTCCTCCATATATTATGAAACAGAATTTTGAACTGAGCCATGTTGGTTTTGAAAAAGCTGACTTTTCAGAATGAAACGGATCACTTTGTTTGGTGTTTGGCCACCAGGAGCGCCACGCGAACAAGCGTCCGAAAGAGTAAACAGATCAACGGTCCGCTAAACTGGCGGATAAACGCCGTTAAAGGATTTTATTTAATCAGCGGTCAAAGCCAAGGTATATATTGAGACACAGCAGCCAAACCTGCTGTGTCTCAATATATCCGGCAGGTTTTTTTTATTTCAAGGAACAATTGCCAACTATTCTATAAATTGTTTTAAAATAAATATACCTGTATCACATTGTCTGGAGGATATTTTCTGTCGTCTCTACGTTGTAGACCGGGACCGAGGCTCCGCGAGGCGGCCACGTTCTGCTCACGAAGTCACGGTTAAAACAAATATAAATAAATGTTATTAAGCTTCTGAAACTTAAAATATTATTATATTTTTTTACACAAGTTTTACTTACTGCTTTTTGTTTTTGTTTAGCCTGAAAGCTAATATTCAAGTTTATTATTTTACAGCAAATTATTAAAATTAACAAATTAATCTACAATTGTTTTTATTGCAGTCGTTAAACACCAGCATTTAAAATAGTTTATTATTATAGTATATTACGTTGAATCAGCAGTAAAAAAAAAAGTGAACGCGAAATGTTTAAACTTTTTTTACCTCCTGCTTCGAAGCTTGTGTCGAAATATGAACCAGTGCAAGGCGAAGCAAATGTATCGGTGCTTGGTTCGTTCCCTGCTGATCACGTGATCAGTGACGTCCGAAGCTTCGGCCTCAACTGCAGTGAGACTTAAAGTGATGGCCTCCGTTCCCCGTTTCAGTGCTACACATTGCCGACGCAAGCGAGCCCGCGTGGGCTGCGCACTTGCCGGACCGGAACGCCGAGGTCGTCCCTCCTTCCGGGTCGCCCGGTGGGCGACCACCGGGCCGCCCTAATTGCACGGTGAGCAATTAGGGTTAAGTGTCTTGCTCAAGGACACATGGACATGGACACGATTACCAGAGCCTGGGATCGAACCGCCGACCCTCTGATTGTTACTGAAACACCACTATTTCAGGTGTTTCAGTAACACCTGAAATAGAACTAGCAATAGAAATATAGACGGTAGTTGCATAAGTATGATGTTTACCAACACTAACATCATGTAAAACAACTGGACATTGTCCGTTTAGTGGAGAAGACATTTTCATCAATCAGTTTTAAGCTGACGAAGCCTCCTGAATGTGACAAAATATAAGACTAAGAGATATCTGAAGAAATGAGTCCTTTACAGAGATGATTCTCAATTGAATATACTGGATGATTCTTAGCATGTGGAATTATTTTTCATTCATAATGATGGCAGTTACTTTAATATGCTAAAACCATGTGCTTGCCTGTGATACAAACACAGAGATAGCATAAATATATGCCTCTATGTATCGAACGGTAAAGAATACTCTCTATGCAGAAAAATAATATATTTACGGTAGGCCGAAATCATTGGATAATATTATTGATGCATTGATAACTTTAATGTTGCAGCTGGTAATGGTG
Source organism: Cottus gobio (assembly GCA_023566465.1). Classification (NCBI taxonomy): domain Eukaryota; kingdom Metazoa; phylum Chordata; class Actinopteri; order Perciformes; family Cottidae; genus Cottus; species Cottus gobio. The sequence continues at coordinate 2,308,744 of CM042216.1, read as the reverse complement.
GAGCTAATTTTAACTACTTAATACACTTATTAATACACACTACTTAATGATATATCATAGTTTATTAGTTGTATCTATATTTTGGAGAGAATCTGAATCTACAAAGTAGTTCAACTAGTAACTAAAATTGAAAAATATAAAAAAAGTGAATTCCCTCTGAAATAACTAGAGGTATTGAGTTAAATGAAAATACTCAATTTAAGTGCAAGTACCTAAAGGTTTTTCTCAAATATAGTATCTTGTTAGATTCAAAACCTGCTAGAACAAGAGCACACAGTTCTTATTAAAGTTTCTCTATTCTGTGGATGACACTACAGTATGAGCAGTTATTACATTATGAGTTGCTACACATGTTTTGTCTCCTATATATATATGAAGTTATGTAATGAAATTACTTAATTTTGATTATTAAACAGGATGACAGGGGAGTATGAACAGACAGGTGAGAGGAGAGTCAAAATTCTTGATTAATTTGATTAAACTTAACTCAACATCTACAACAGAACAACTGTCAGAAACCTATCTCATGTCAGTGGACTCGCTAAATAACTTTAAAAATACCCCACGCACTGAACCCCAGGGGAGAAACTGAATACACTTTGAACAGATTACCTTTTGTTTTGTGTGATTTGCCAGAGACCTCCCCAACCAGCGGCATCTTTTCATCCGACGAACCTATTAAGGCGCAAGCGTATTCATGTATTTGAATAGAAGGCAGGGAGTTCAGTTAAATTTAATTCATTTTAATTAAATTTGATTCAAGTTTATTCAATGTAATTCCTCACCACCAGGGGTCTAACCCGGCCCACAAGTACCCAGCATTCATGCACTGAGACATGCACGCACACACACACACACACACACACACACACACACACACGTACACATGTACGCACACACTCACACACACGCATACAAACTCACTCACCCACACAAATGGCCATGAAACCAGTCTTTTAATTGCATTTTAATACTTTAAAACAGGTTAGAGACATGGATTCTGTTCTGCAGCCAACATGGCCCTCTGAATATGAAACACCTGCAATTTGGTGTGGATTGCTAAAGGTTAAAGGCCACAAATCCACCTGGGACACGGCAAAGACATTTCATGAAACCAGTCTTTTAATTCTATTTTAATACTTTAAAACAAGTTAGAGACCTGGATCCTTTTCTCAGCCCGAGAGGAGCACCTGAACATAGATGGCCTAAAGTTTGGGACCAGTAGCTGCACGTTAAGGCACCCAAAAACCGTCCAAAAAGGTCAAATTGGCTCCAGATTCCCTCCTTTTTTCATATCCTTTGATCAATGTAAAAGTGTCCATAACTTCACAACGGCTTGTACAATGTATCCGAAATTTTGCACAGACGCTCTGTACAGGGCCCACAAGGAGGCCACGTGGTGAAATTTCCTCCAAAGCATTCACAAGAGTTAATTGGCTGTCTGAAATCAGGGAGCTGGGAAGGCTGTACGCTGTAACGGATCTGAGAGCACCTGCAGATCTTGAGCTGAACAAAGCTTTTTTTCTTCTAAACATGGCAGAGCTTAGCTTTCTTTTCCACCTGCATAAAAAGTGTAAATGCATCTAAATGCAGTAAAATGATGCATTCAATCCACTATTGAATCATAGAATATCACAAATCTTGTATTTATGTGGTTCTGAGACACGTATTGAATGAACTAAAGTAAATTAGGTATTCTCTAAGAAAATCCACTATTGGACTTTTAACAGCCTGAAAAGTCTTTTCGGAGCATACAAAGTGCCTGAAAAGTCTTTTCGGAGCATAAAAAGTGTAAATGCATCTAAAAGCAGTAAAGTGATGGAATATCCACTATTGAATCATAGAATATCACAAATCTTGTATGTATGTGGTTCTGAGACACGTATTGAATGAACTAAAGTAAATTAGGTAATCTTTAAGAAGATCCACTATTGGACTTTTAACAGACTTGTATGTATTGGTTCTGAGACACGTATTGAATGAACTAAAGTAAATTAGGTATTCTCTAAGAAAATCCACTATTGGACTTAAACAGCCTGAAAAGTCTTTTCGGAGCATAAAAAGTGTAAATGCATCTAAATGCAGTAAAGTGATGCATTCAATCCACTATTGAATCATAGAATATCACAAATCTTGTATTTATGTGGTTCTGAGACACGTATTGAATGAACTAATGTAAACTAGGTATTCTCTAAGAAAATCCACTATTGGACTTTTAACAGCCTGAAAAGTCTTTTCGGAGCATACAAAGTGCCTGAAAAGTCTTTTCGGAGCATAAAAAGTGTAAATGCATCTAAAAGCAGTAAAGTGATGGAATATCCACTATTGAATCATAGAATATCACAAATCTTGTATGTATGTGGTTCTGAGACACGGGCAGGCAGGCAGGTGGATTTTAAAAGTTTTAGTTATATGAACTAAAGTAAATTAGGTAATCTTTAAGAAAATCCACTATTGGACTTTTAACAGACTTGTATGTATTGGTTCTGAGACACGTATTGAATGAACTAAAGTAAATTAGGTATTCTCTAAGAAAATCCACTATTGGACTTAAACAGCCTGAAAAGTCTTTTCGGAGCATAAAAAGTGTAAATGCATCTAAATGCAGTAAAGTGATGCATTCAATCCACTATTGAATCATAGAATATCACAAATCTTGTATTTATGTGGTTCTGAGACACGTATTGAATGAACTAATGTAAACTAGGTATTCTCTAAGAAAATCCACTATTGGACTTTTAACAGCCTGAAAAGTCTTTTCGGAGCATACAAAGTGCCTGAAAAGTCTTTTCGGAGCATAAAAAGTGTAAATGCATCTAAATGCAGTAAAGTGATGCATTGAATCCACTATTGAATCATAGAATATCACAAATCTTGTATTTATGTGGTTCTGAGACACGTATTGAATGAACTAAAGTAAATTAGGTCTTCTCTAAGAAAATCCACTATTGGACTTTTAACAGCCTGAAAAGTCTTTTCGGAGCATAAAAAGTGTAAATGCATCTAAATGCAGTAAAGTGATGGAATATCCACTATTGAATCATAGAATATCACAAATCTTGTATTTATGTGGTTCTGAGACACGTATTGAATGAACTAAAGTGAACTAGGTATTCTTTAAGAAAATCCACTATTGGACTTTAACAGCCTGAAAAGTCTTTTCGGAGCATAAAAAGTGTAAATGCATCTAAATGCAGTAAAGTGATGCATTCAATCCACTATTGAATCATAGAATATCACAAATCTTGTATTTATGTGGTTCTGAGACACGTATTGAATGAACTAAAGTAAATTAGGTATTCTCTAAGAAAATCCACTATTGGACTTTTAACAGCCTGAAAAGTCTTTTCGGAGCATAAAAAGTGTAAATGCATCTAAATGCAGTAAAGTGATGCATTCAATCCACTATTGAATCATAGAATATCACAAATCTTGTATTTATGTGGTTCTGAGACACGTATTGAATGAACTAAAGTGAACTAGGTATTCTTTAAGAAAATCCACTATTGGACTTTAACAGCCTGAAAAGTCTTTTCGGAGCATAAAAAGTGCCTGAAAAGTCTTTTCGGAGCATAAAAAGTGTAAATGCATCTAAAAGCAGTAAAGTGATGGAATATCCACTATTGAATCATAGAATATCACAAATCTTGTATGTATGTGGTTCTGAGACACGTATTGAATGAACTAAAGTAAATTAGGTAATCTTTAAGAAGATCCACTATTGGACTTTTAACAGACTTGTATGTATTGGTTCTGAGACACGTATTGAATGAACTAAAGTAAATTAGGTATTCTCTAAGAAAATCCACTATTGGACTTAAACAGCCTGAAAAGTCTTTTCGGAGCATAAAAAGTGTAAATGCATCTAAATGCAGTAAAGTGATGCATTCAATCCACTATTGAATCATAGAATATCACAAATCTTGTATTTATGTGGTTCTGAGACACGTATTGAATGAACTAATGTAAACTAGGTATTCTCTAAGAAAATCCACTATTGGACTTTAACAGCCTGAAAAGTCTTTTCGGAGCATAAAAAGTGCCTGAAAAGTCTTTTCGGAGCATAAAAAGTGTAAATGCATCTAAAAGCAGTAAAGTGATGGATTGAATCCACTATTGAATCATAGAATATCACAAATCTTGTATTTATGTGGTTCTGAGACACGTATTGAATGAACTAAAGTAAATTAGGTCTTCTCTAAGAAAATCCACTATTGGACTTTTAACAGCCTGAAAAGTCTTTTCGGAGCATAAAAAGTGTAAATGCATCTAAATGCAGTAAAGTGATGGAATATCCACTATTGAATCATAGAATATCACAAATCTTGTATTTATGTGGTTCTGAGACACGTATTGAATGAACTAAAGTGAACTAGGTATTCTTTAAGAAAATCCACTATTGGACTTTAACAGCCTGAAAAGTCTTTTCGGAGCATAAAAAGTGTAAATGCATCTAAATGCAGTAAAGTGATGCATTCAATCCAAAAATCTAAAGTAAATTAGGTAATCTTTAAGAAAATCCACTATTGGACTTTTAACAGACTTGTATGTATTGGTTCTGAGACACGTATTGAATGAACTAAAGTAAATTAGGTATTCTCTAAGAAAATCCACTATTGGACTTAAACAGCCTGAAAAGTCTTTTCGGAGCATAAAAAGTGTAAATGCATCTAAATGCAGTAAAGTGATGCATTCAATCCACTATTGAATCATAGAATATCACAAATCTTGTATTTATGTGGTTCTGAGACACGTATTGAATGAACTAATGTAAACTAGGTATTCTCTAAGAAAATCCACTATTGGACTTTTAACAGCCTGAAAAGTCTTTTCGGAGCATACAAAGTGCCTGAAAAGTCTTTTCGGAGCATAAAAAGTGTAAATGCATCTAAATGCAGTAAAGTGATGCATTGAATCCACTATTGAATCATAGAATATCACAAATCTTGTATTTATGTGGTTCTGAGACACGTATTGAATGAACTAAAGTAAATTAGGTCTTCTCTAAGAAAATCCACTATTGGACTTTTAACAGCCTGAAAAGTCTTTTCGGAGCATAAAAAGTGTAAATGCATCTAAATGTGTAAATGTATCTAAAAAGTGTAAATGCATCTAAATGCAGTAAAGTGATGGAATATCCACTATTGAATCATAGAATATCACAAATCTTGTATGTATGTGGTTCTGAGACACGTATTGAATGAACTAAAGTAAATTAGGTAATCTTTAAGAAAATCCACTATTAGACTTTTAACAGACTTGTATGTATTGGTTCTGAGACACGTATTGAATGAACTAAAGTAAAATTAGGTATTCTCTAAGAAAATCCACTATTGGACTTTAACAGCCTGAAAAGTCTTTTCGGAGCATAAAAAGTGTAAATGCATCTAAATGCAGTAAAGTGATGGAATATCCACTATTGAATCATAGAATATCACAAATCTTGTATTTATGTGGTTCTGAGACACGTATTGAATGAACTAAAGTGAACTAGGTATTCTTTAAGAAAATCCACTATTGGACTTTTAACAGCCTGAAAAGTCTTTTCGGAGCATAAAAAGTGTAAATGCATCTAAATGCAGTAAAGTTATGCATTCAATCCACTATTGAATCATAGAATATCACAAATCTTGTATTTATGTGGTTCTGAGACACGTATTGAATGAACTAAAGTAAATTAGGTATTCTCTAAGAAAATCCACTATTGGACTTTTAACAGCCTGAAAAGTCTTTTCGGAGCATACAAAGTGCCTGAAAAGTCTTTTCGGAGCATAAAAAGTGTAAATGCATCTAAATGCAGTAAAGTGATGCATTCAATCCACTATTGAATCATAGAATATCACAAATCTTGTATTTATGTGGTTCTGAGACACGTATTGAATGAACTAATGTAAACTAGGTATTCTCTAAGAAAATCCACTATTGGACTTTTAACAGCCTGAAAAGTCTTTTCGGAGCATACAAAGTGCCTGAAAAGTCTTTTCGGAGCATAAAAAGTGTAAATGCATCTAAATGCAGTAAAGTGATGCATTGAATCCACTATTGAATCATAGAATATCACAAATCTTGTATTTATGTGGTTCTGAGACACGTATTGAATGAACTAAAGTAAATTAGGTCTTCTCTAAGAAAATCCACTATTGGACTTTTAACAGCCTGAAAAGTCTTTTCGGAGCATAAAAAGTGTAAATGCATCTAAATGCAGTAAAGTGATGGAATATCCACTATTGAATCATAGAATATCACAAATCTTGTATTTATGTGGTTCTGAGACACGTATTGAATGAACTAAAGTGAACTAGGTATTCTTTAAGAAAATCCACTATTGGACTTTAACAGCCTGAAAAGTCTTTTCGGAGCATAAAAAGTGTAAATGCATCTAAATGCAGTAAAGTGATGCATTCAATCCACTATTGAATCATAGAATATCACAAATCTTGTATTTATGTGGTTCTGAGACACGTATTGAATGAACTAAAGTAAATTAGGTATTCTCTAAGAAAATCCACTATTGGACTTTTAACAGCCTGAAAAGTCTTTTCGGAGCATAAAAAGTGTAAATGCATCTAAATGCAGTAAAGTGATGGATTATCCACTATTGAATCATAGAATATCACAAATCTTGTATTTATGTGGTTCTGAGACACGTATTGAATGAACTAAAGTGAACTAGGTATTCTTTAAGAAAATCCACTATTGGACTTTAACAGCCTGAAAAGTCTTTTCGGAGCATAAAAAGTGTAAATGCATCTAAATGCAGTAAAGTGATGCATTCAATCCACTATTGAATCATAGAATATCACAAATCTTGTATTTATGTGGTTCTGAGACACGTATTGAATGAACTAAAGTAAATTAGGTATTCTCTAAGAAAATCCACTATTGGACTTTTAACAGCCTGAAAAGTCTTTTCGGAGCATACAAAGTGCCTGAAAAGTCTTTTCGGAGCATAAAAAGTGTAAATGCATCTAAAAGCAGTAAAGTGATGGAATATCCACTATTGAATCATAGAATATCACAAATCTTGTATGTATGTGGTTCTGAGACACGTATTGAATGAACTAAAGTAAATTAGGTAATCTTTAAGAAGATCCACTATTGGACTTTTAACAGACTTGTATGTATTGGTTCTGAGACACGTATTGAATGAACTAAAGTAAATTAGGTATTCTCTAAGAAAATCCACTAGTGGACTTAAACAGCCTGAAAAGTCTTTTCGGAGCATAAAAAGTGTAAATGCATCTAAATGCAGTAAAGTGATGCATTCAATCCACTATTGAATCATAGAATATCACAAATCTTGTATTTATGTGGTTCTGAGACACGTATTGAATGAACTAATGTAAACTAGGTATTCTCTAAGAAAATCCACTATTGGACAGCCTGAAAAGTCTTTTCGGAGCATACAAAGTGCCTGAAAAGTCTTTTCGGAGCATAAAAAGTGTAAATGCATCTAAATGCAGTAAAGTGATGCATTGAATCCACTATTGAATCATAGAATATCACAAATCTTGTATTTATGTGGTTCTGAGACACGTATTGAATGAACTAAAGTAAATTAGGTATTCTCTAAGAAAATCCACTATTGGACTTTTAACAGCCTGAAAAGTCTTTTCGGAGCATAAAAAGTGTAAATGCATCTAAATGTGTAAATGTATCTAAAAAGTGTAAATGCATCTAAATGCAGTAAAGTGATGGAATATCCACTATTGAATCATAGAATATCACAAATCTTGTATGTATGTGGTTCTGAGACACGTATTGAATGAACTAAAGTAAATTAGGTAATCTTTAAGAAAATCCACTATTGGACTTTTAACAGACTTGTATGTATTGGTTCTGAGACACGTATTGAATGAACTAAAGTAAAATTAGGTATTCTCTAAGAAAATCCACTATTGGACTTTAACAGCCTGAAAAGTCTTTTCGGAGCATAAAAAGTGTAAATGCATCTAAATGCAGTAAAGTGATGGAATATCCACTATTGAATCATAGAATATCACAAATCTTGTATTTATGTGGTTCTGAGACACGTATTGAATGAACTAAAGTGAACTAGGTATTCTTTAAGAAAATCCACTATTGGACTTTTAACAGCCTGAAAAGTCTTTTCGGAGCATAAAAAGTGTAAATGCATCTAAATGCAGTAAAGTTATGCATTCAATCCACTATTGAATCATAGAATATCACAAATCTTGTATTTATGTGGTTCTGAGACACGTATTGAATGAACTAAAGTAAATTAGGTATTCTCTAAGAAAATCCACTATTGGACTTTTAACAGCCTGAAAAGTCTTTTCGGAGCATACAAAGTGCCTGAAAAGTCTTTTCGGAGCATAAAAAGTGTAAATGCATCTAAAAGCAGTAAAGTGATGGAATATCCACTATTGAATCATAGAATATCACAAATCTTGTATGTATGTGGTTCTGAGACACGTATTGAATGAACTAAAGTAAATTAGGTAATCTTTAAGAAAATCCACTATTGGACTTTTAACAGACTTGTATGTATTGGTTCTGAGACACGTATTGAATGAACTAAAGTAAATTAGGTATTCTCTAAGAAAATCCACTATTGGACTTAAACAGCCTGAAAAGTCTTTTCGGAGCATAAAAAGTGTAAATGCATCTAAATGCAGTAAAGTGATGCATTCAATCCACTATTGAATCATAGAATATCACAAATCTTGTATTTATGTGGTTCTGAGACACGTATTGAATGAACTAATGTAAACTAGGTATTCTCTAAGAAAATCCACTATTGGACTTTTAACAGCCTGAAAAGTCTTTTCGGAGCATACAAAGTGCCTGAAAAGTCTTTTCGGAGCATAAAAAGTGTAAATGCATCTAAATGCAGTAAAGTGATGCATTGAATCCACTATTGAATCATAGAATATCACAAATCTTGTATTTATGTGGTTCTGAGACACGTATTGAATGAACTAATGTAAACTAGGTATTCTCTAAGAAAATCCACTATTGGACTTTTAACAGCCTGAAAAGTCTTTTCGGAGCATACAAAGTGCCTGAAAAGTCTTTTCGGAGCATAAAAAGTGTAAATGCATCTAAATGCAGTAAAGTGATGCATTGAATCCACTATTGAATCATAGAATATCACAAATCTTGTATTTATGTGGTTCTGAGACACGTATTGAATGAACTAAAGTAAATTAGGTATTCTCTAAGAAAATCCACTATTGGACTTTTAACAGCCTGAAAAGTCTTTTCGGAGCATAAAAAGTGTAAATGCATCTAAATGTGTAAATGTATCTAAAAAGTGTAAATGCATCTAAATGCAGTAAAGTGATGGAATATCCACTATTGAATCATAGAATATCACAAATCTTGTATGTATGTGGTTCTGAGACACGTATTGAATGATCTAAAGTAAATTAGGTAATCTTTAAGAAAATCCACTATTGGACTTTTAACAGCCTGAAAAGTCTTTTCGGAGCATAAAAAGTGTAAATGCATCTAAATGTGTAAATGTATCTAAAAAGTGTAAATGCATCTAAATGCAGTAAAGTGATGGAATATCCACTATTGAATCATAGAATATCACAAATCTTGTATGTATGTGGTTCTGAGACACGTATTGAATGATCTAAAGTAAATTAGGTAATCTTTAAGAAAATCCACTATTGGACTTTTAACAGACTTGTATGTATTGGTTCTGAGACACGTATTGAATGAACTAAAGTAAATTAGGTATTCTCTAAGAAAATCCACTATTGGACTTAAACAGCCTGAAAAGTCTTTTCGGAGCATAAAAAGTGTAAATGCATCTAAATGCAGTAAAGTGATGCATTCAATCCACTATTGAATCATAGAATATCACAAATCTTGTATTTATGTGGTTCTGAGACACGTATTGAATGAACTAATGTAAACTAGGTATTCTCTAAGAAAATCCACTATTGGACTTTTAACAGCCTGAAAAGTCTTTTCGGAGCATACAAAGTGCCTGAAAAGTCTTTTCGGAGCATAAAAAGTGTAAATGCATCTAAATGCAGTAAAGTGATGGAATATCCACTATTGAATCATAGAATATCACAAATCTTGTATTTATGTGGTTCTGAGACACGTATTGAATGAACTAAAGTGAACTAGGTATTCTTTAAGAAAATCCACTATTGGACTTTAACAGCCTGAAAAGTCTTTTCGGAGCATAAAAAGTGTAAATGCATCTAAATGCAGTAAAGTGATGCATTGAATCCACTATTGAATCATAGAATATCACAAATCTTGTATTTATGTGGTTCTGAGACACGTATTGAATGAACTAAAGTAAATTAGGTATTCTCTAAGAAAATCCACTATTGGACTTTTAACAGCCTGAAAAGTCTTTTCGGAGCATAAAAAGTGTAAATGCATCTAAATGTGTAAATGTATCTAAAAAGTGTAAATGCATCTAAATGCAGTAAAGTGATGGAATATCCACTATTGAATCATAGAATATCACAAATCTTGTATGTATGTGGTTCTGAGACACGTATTGAATGATCTAAAGTAAATTAGGTAATCTTTAAGAAAATCCACTATTGGACTTTTAACAGCCTGAAAAGTCTTTTCGGAGCATAAAAAGTGTAAATGCATCTAAATGTGTAAATGTATCTAAAAAGTGTAAATGCATCTAAATGCAGTAAAGTGATGGAATATCCACTATTGAATCATAGAATATCACAAATCTTGTATGTATGTGGTTCTGAGACACGTATTGAATGATCTAAAGTAAATTAGGTAATCTTTAAGAAAATCCACTATTGGACTTTTAACAGACTTGTATGTATTGGTTCTGAGACACGTATTGAATGAACTAAAGTAAATTAGGTATTCTCTAAGAAAATCCACTATTGGACTTAAACAGCCTGAAAAGTCTTTTCGGAGCATAAAAAGTGTAAATGCATCTAAATGCAGTAAAGTGATGCATTCAATCCACTATTGAATCATAGAATATCACAAATCTTGTATTTATGTGGTTCTGAGACACGTATTGAATGAACTAATGTAAACTAGGTATTCTCTAAGAAAATCCACTATTGGACTTTTAACAGCCTGAAAAGTCTTTTCGGAGCATACAAAGTGCCTGAAAAGTCTTTTCGGAGCATAAAAAGTGTAAATGCATCTAAATGCAGTAAAGTGATGGAATATCCACTATTGAATCATAGAATATCACAAATCTTGTATTTATGTGGTTCTGAGACACGTATTGAATGAACTAAAGTGAACTAGGTATTCTTTAAGAAAATCCACTATTGGACTTTAACAGCCTGAAAAGTCTTTTCGGAGCATAAAAAGTGTAAATGCATCTAAATGCAGTAAAGTGATGCATTCAATCCACTATTGAATCATAGAATATCACAAATCTTGTATTTATGTGGTTCTGAGACACGTATTGAATGAACTAAAGTAAATTAGGTATTCTCTAAGAAAATCCACTATTGGACTTTTAACAGCCTGAAAAGTCTTTTCGGAGCATAAAAAGTGTAAATGCATCTAAATGCAGTAAAGTGATGCATTGAATCCACTATTGAATCATAGAATATCACAAATCTTGTATTTATGTGGTTCTGAGACACGTATTGAATGAACTAAAGTGAACTAGGTATTCTTTAAGAAAATCCACTATTGGACTTTAACAGCCTGAAAAGTCTTTTCGGAGCATAAAAAGTGCCTGAAAAGTCTTTTCGGAGCATAAAAAGTGTAAATGCATCTAAAAGCAGTAAAGTGATGGAATATCCACTATTGAATCATAGAATATCACAAATCTTGTATGTATGTGGTTCTGAGACACGTATTGAATGAACTAAAGTAAATTAGGTAATCTTTAAGAAGATCCACTATTGGACTTTTAACAGACTTGTATGTATTGGTTCTGAGACACGTATTGAATGAACTAAAGTAAATTAGGTATTCTCTAAGAAAATCCACTATTGGACTTAAACAGCCTGAAAAGTCTTTTCGGAGCATAAAAAGTGTAAATGCATCTAAATGCAGTAAAGTGATGCATTCAATCCACTATTGAATCATAGAATATCACAAATCTTGTATTTATGTGGTTCTGAGACACGTATTGAATGAACTAATGTAAACTAGGTATTCTCTAAGAAAATCCACTATTGGACTTTAACAGCCTGAAAAGTCTTTTCGGAGCATAAAAAGTGCCTGAAAAGTCTTTTCGGAGCATAAAAAGTGTAAATGCATCTAAAAGCAGTAAAGTGATGGATTGAATCCACTATTGAATCATAGAATATCACAAATCTTGTATTTATGTGGTTCTGAGACACGTATTGAATGAACTAAAGTAAATTAGGTCTTCTCTAAGAAAATCCACTATTGGACTTTTAACAGCCTGAAAAGTCTTTTCGGAGCATAAAAAGTGTAAATGCATCTAAATGTGTAAATGTATCTAAAAAGTGTAAATGCATCTAAATGCAGTAAAGTGATGGAATATCCACTATTGAATCATAGAATATCACAAATCTTGTATGTATGTGGTTCTGAGACACGTATTGAATGAACTAAAGTAAATTAGGTAATCTTTAAGAAAATCCACTATTGGACTTTTAACAGACTTGTATGTATTGGTTCTGAGACACGTATTGAATGAACTAAAGTAAAATTAGGTATTCTCTAAGAAAATCCACTATTGGACTTTAACAGCCTGAAAAGTCTTTTCGGAGCATAAAAAGTGTAAATGCATCTAAATGCAGTAAAGTGATGGAATATCCACTATTGAATCATAGAATATCACAAATCTTGTATTTATGTGGTTCTGAGACACGTATTGAATGAACTAAAGTGAACTAGGTATTCTTTAAGAAAATCCACTATTGGACTTTTAACAGCCTGAAAAGTCTTTTCGGAGCATAAAAAGTGTAAATGCATCTAAATGCAGTAAAGTTATGCATTCAATCCACTATTGAATCATAGAATATCACAAATCTTGTATTTATGTGGTTCTGAGACACGTATTGAATGAACTTAAGTAAATTAGGTATTCTCTAAGAAAATCCACTATTGGACTTTTAACAGCCTGAAAAGTCTTTTCGGAGCATAAAAAGTGTAAATGCATCTAAATGTGTAAATGTATCTAAAAAGTGTAAATGCATCTAAATGCAGTAAAGTGATGGAATATCCACTATTGAATCATAGAATATCACAAATCTTGTATGTATGTGGTTCTGAGACACGTATTGAATGAACTAAAGTAAATTAGGTAATCTTTAAGAAAATCCACTATTGGACTTTTAACAGACTTGTATGTATTGGTTCTGAGACACGTATTGAATGAACTAAAGTAAAATTAGGTATTCTCTAAGAAAATCCACTATTGGACTTTAACAGCCTGAAAAGTCTTTTCGGAGCATAAAAAGTGTAAATGCATCTAAATGCAGTAAAGTGATGGAATATCCACTATTGAATCATAGAATATCACAAATCTTGTATTTATGTGGTTCTGAGACACGTATTGAATGAACTAAAGTGAACTAGGTATTCTTTAAGAAAATCCACTATTGGACTTTTAACAGCCTGAAAAGTCTTTTCGGAGCATAAAAAGTGTAAATGCATCTAAATGCAGTAAAGTGATGCATTCAATCCACTATTGAATCATAGAATATCACAAATCTTGTATTTATGTGGTTCTGAGACACGTATTGAATGAACTAAAGTAAATTAGGTATTCTCTAAGAAAATCCACTATTGGACTTTTAACAGCCTGAAAAGTCTTTTCGGAGCATACAAAGTGCCTGAAAAGTCTTTTCGGAGCATAAAAAGTGTAAATGCATCTAAAAGCAGTAAAGTGATGGAATATCCACTATTGAATCATAGAATATCACAAATCTTGTATGTATGTGGTTCTGAGACACGTATTGAATGAACTAAAGTAAATTAGGTAATCTTTAAGAAAATCCACTATTGGACTTTTAACAGACTTGTATGTATTGGTTCTGAGACACGTATTGAATGAACTAAAGTAAATTAGGTATTCTCTAAGAAAATCCACTATTGGACTTTTAACAGCCTGAAAAGTCTTTTCGGAGCATAAAAAGTGTAAATGCATCTAAATGCAGTAAAGTGATGCATTCAATCCACTATTGAATCATAGAATATCACAAATCTTGTATTTATGTGGTTCTGAGACACGTATTGAATGAACTAATGTAAACTAGGTATTCTCTAAGAAAATCCACTATTGGACTTTTAACAGCCTGAAAAGTCTTTTCGGAGCATACAAAGTGCCTGAAAAGTCTTTTCGGAGCATAAAAAGTGTAAATGCATCTAAATGCAGTAAAGTGATGCATTGAATCCACTATTGAATCATAGAATATCACAAATCTTGTATTTATGTGGTTCTGAGACACGTATTGAATGAACTAAAGTAAATTAGGTCTTCTCTAAGAAAATCCACTATTGGACTTTTAACAGCCTGAAAAGTCTTTTCGGAGCATAAAAAGTGTAAATGCATCTAAATGCAGTAAAGTGATGGAATATCCACTATTGAATCATAGAATATCACAAATCTTGTATTTATGTGGTTCTGAGACACGTATTGAATGAACTAAAGTGAACTAGGTATTCTTTAAGAAAATCCACTATTGGACTTTAACAGCCTGAAAAGTCTTTAGTGTAAAAAGTGTAAATGCATCTAAATGCAGTAAAGTGATGCATTCAATCCACTATACAAAGAAAATAAATCATGGCATTGTCCTGAGCTGATGTTGATTTGCTATTGGTTTTAAGTTATGGCCGTAGGTATGATACGGCCATAACTATTGAATCATAGAATATCACAAATCTTGTATTTATGTGGTTCTGAGACACGTATTGAATGAACTAATGTAAACTAGGTATTCTCTAAGAAAATCCACTATTGGACTTTTAACAGCCTGAAAAGTCTTTTCGGAGCATAAAAAGTGTAAATGCATCTAAATGTGTAAATGTATCTAAAAAGTGTAAATGCATCTAAATGCAGTAAAGTGATGGAATATCCACTATTGAATCATAGAATATCACAAATCTTGTATGTATGTGGTTCTGAGACACGTATTGAATGAACTAAAGTAAATTAGGTAATCTTTAAGAAAATCCACTATTGGACTTTTAACAGACTTGTATGTATTGGTTCTGAGACACGTATTGAATGAACTAAAGTAAAATTAGGTATTCTCTAAGAAAATCCACTATTGGACTTTAACAGCCTGAAAAGTCTTTTCGGAGCATAAAAAGTGTAAATGCATCTAAATGCAGTAAAGTGATGGAATATCCACTATTGAATCATAGAATATCACAAATCTTGTATTTATGTGGTTCTGAGACACGTATTGAATGAACTAAAGTGAACTAGGTATTCTTTAAGAAAATCCACTATTGGACTTTTAACAGCCTGAAAAGTCTTTTCGGAGCATAAAAAGTGTAAATGCATCTAAATGCAGTAAAGTTATGCATTCAATCCACTATTGAATCATAGAATATCACAAATCTTGTATTTATGTGGTTCTGAGACACGTATTGAATGAACTAAAGTAAATTAGGTATTCTCTAAGAAAATCCACTATTGGACTTTTAACAGCCTGAAAAGTCTTTTCGGAGCATACAAAGTGCCTGAAAAGTCTTTTCGGAGCATAAAAAGTGTAAATGCATCTAAAAGCAGTAAAGTGATGGAATATCCACTATTGAATCATAGAATATCACAAATCTTGTATGTATGTGGTTCTGAGACACGTATTGAATGAACTAAAGTAAATTAGGTAATCTTTAAGAAAATCCACTATTGGACTTTTAACAGACTTGTATGTATTGGTTCTGAGACACGTATTGAATGAACTAAAGTAAATTAGGTATTCTCTAAGAAAATCCACTATTGGACTTAAACAGCCTGAAAAGTCTTTTCGGAGCATAAAAAGTGTAAATGCATCTAAATGCAGTAAAGTGATGCATTCAATCCACTATTGAATCATAGAATATCACAAATCTTGTATTTATGTGGTTCTGAGACACGTATTGAATGAACTAATGTAAACTAGGTATTCTCTAAGAAAATCCACTATTGGACTTTTAACAGCCTGAAAAGTCTTTTCGGAGCATACAAAGTGCCTGAAAAGTCTTTTCGGAGCATAAAAAGTGTAAATGCATCTAAATGCAGTAAAGTGATGGAATATCCACTATTGAATCATAGAATATCACAAATCTTGTATTTATGTGGTTCTGAGACACGTATTGAATGAACTAAAGTGAACTAGGTATTCTTTAAGAAAATCCACTATTGGACTTTAACAGCCTGAAAAGTCTTTTCGGAGCATAAAAAGTGTAAATGCATCTAAATGCAGTAAAGTGATGCATTGAATCCACTATTGAATCATAGAATATCACAAATCTTGTATTTATGTGGTTCTGAGACACGTATTGAATGAACTAAAGTAAATTAGGTATTCTCTAAGAAAATCCACTATTGGACTTTTAACAGCCTGAAAAGTCTTTTCGGAGCATAAAAAGTGTAAATGCATCTAAATGTGTAAATGTATCTAAAAAGTGTAAATGCATCTAAATGCAGTAAAGTGATGGAATATCCACTATTGAATCATAGAATATCACAAATCTTGTATGTATGTGGTTCTGAGACACGTATTGAATGATCTAAAGTAAATTAGGTAATCTTTAAGAAAATCCACTATTGGACTTTTAACAGCCTGAAAAGTCTTTTCGGAGCATAAAAAGTGTAAATGCATCTAAATGTGTAAATGTATCTAAAAAGTGTAAATGCATCTAAATGCAGTAAAGTGATGGAATATCCACTATTGAATCATAGAATATCACAAATCTTGTATGTATGTGGTTCTGAGACACGTATTGAATGATCTAAAGTAAATTAGGTAATCTTTAAGAAAATCCACTATTGGACTTTTAACAGACTTGTATGTATTGGTTCTGAGACACGTATTGAATGAACTAAAGTAAATTAGGTATTCTCTAAGAAAATCCACTATTGGACTTAAACAGCCTGAAAAGTCTTTTCGGAGCATAAAAAGTGTAAATGCATCTAAATGCAGTAAAGTGATGCATTCAATCCACTATTGAATCATAGAATATCACAAATCTTGTATTTATGTGGTTCTGAGACACGTATTGAATGAACTAATGTAAACTAGGTATTCTCTAAGAAAATCCACTATTGGACTTTTAACAGCCTGAAAAGTCTTTTCGGAGCATACAAAGTGCCTGAAAAGTCTTTTCGGAGCATAAAAAGTGTAAATGCATCTAAATGCAGTAAAGTGATGGAATATCCACTATTGAATCATAGAATATCACAAATCTTGTATTTATGTGGTTCTGAGACACGTATTGAATGAACTAAAGTGAACTAGGTATTCTTTAAGAAAATCCACTATTGGACTTTAACAGCCTGAAAAGTCTTTTCGGAGCATAAAAAGTGTAAATGCATCTAAATGCAGTAAAGTGATGCATTCAATCCACTATTGAATCATAGAATATCACAAATCTTGTATTTATGTGGTTCTGAGACACGTATTGAATGAACTAAAGTAAATTAGGTATTCTCTAAGAAAATCCACTATTGGACTTTTAACAGCCTGAAAAGTCTTTTCGGAGCATAAAAAGTGTAAATGCATCTAAATGCAGTAAAGTGATGCATTGAATCCACTATTGAATCATAGAATATCACAAATCTTGTATTTATGTGGTTCTGAGACACGTATTGAATGAACTAAAGTGAACTAGGTATTCTTTAAGAAAATCCACTATTGGACTTTAACAGCCTGAAAAGTCTTTTCGGAGCATAAAAAGTGCCTGAAAAGTCTTTTCGGAGCATAAAAAGTGTAAATGCATCTAAAAGCAGTAAAGTGATGGAATATCCACTATTGAATCATAGAATATCACAAATCTTGTATGTATGTGGTTCTGAGACACGTATTGAATGAACTAAAGTAAATTAGGTAATCTTTAAGAAGATCCACTATTGGACTTTTAACAGACTTGTATGTATTGGTTCTGAGACACGTATTGAATGAACTAAAGTAAATTAGGTATTCTCTAAGAAAATCCACTATTGGACTTAAACAGCCTGAAAAGTCTTTTCGGAGCATAAAAAGTGTAAATGCATCTAAATGCAGTAAAGTGATGCATTCAATCCACTATTGAATCATAGAATATCACAAATCTTGTATTTATGTGGTTCTGAGACACGTATTGAATGAACTAATGTAAACTAGGTATTCTCTAAGAAAATCCACTATTGGACTTTAACAGCCTGAAAAGTCTTTTCGGAGCATAAAAAGTGCCTGAAAAGTCTTTTCGGAGCATAAAAAGTGTAAATGCATCTAAAAGCAGTAAAGTGATGGATTGAATCCACTATTGAATCATAGAATATCACAAATCTTGTATTTATGTGGTTCTGAGACACGTATTGAATGAACTAAAGTAAATTAGGTCTTCTCTAAGAAAATCCACTATTGGACTTTTAACAGCCTGAAAAGTCTTTTCGGAGCATAAAAAGTGTAAATGCATCTAAATGTGTAAATGTATCTAAAAAGTGTAAATGCATCTAAATGCAGTAAAGTGATGGAATATCCACTATTGAATCATAGAATATCACAAATCTTGTATGTATGTGGTTCTGAGACACGTATTGAATGAACTAAAGTAAATTAGGTAATCTTTAAGAAAATCCACTATTGGACTTTTAACAGACTTGTATGTATTGGTTCTGAGACACGTATTGAATGAACTAAAGTAAAATTAGGTATTCTCTAAGAAAATCCACTATTGGACTTTAACAGCCTGAAAAGTCTTTTCGGAGCATAAAAAGTGTAAATGCATCTAAATGCAGTAAAGTGATGGAATATCCACTATTGAATCATAGAATATCACAAATCTTGTATTTATGTGGTTCTGAGACACGTATTGAATGAACTAAAGTGAACTAGGTATTCTTTAAGAAAATCCACTATTGGACTTTTAACAGCCTGAAAAGTCTTTTCGGAGCATAAAAAGTGTAAATGCATCTAAATGCAGTAAAGTTATGCATTCAATCCACTATTGAATCATAGAATATCACAAATCTTGTATTTATGTGGTTCTGAGACACGTATTGAATGAACTTAAGTAAATTAGGTATTCTCTAAGAAAATCCACTATTGGACTTTTAACAGCCTGAAAAGTCTTTTCGGAGCATAAAAAGTGTAAATGCATCTAAATGTGTAAATGTATCTAAAAAGTGTAAATGCATCTAAATGCAGTAAAGTGATGGAATATCCACTATTGAATCATAGAATATCACAAATCTTGTATGTATGTGGTTCTGAGACACGTATTGAATGAACTAAAGTAAATTAGGTAATCTTTAAGAAAATCCACTATTGGACTTTTAACAGACTTGTATGTATTGGTTCTGAGACACGTATTGAATGAACTAAAGTAAAATTAGGTATTCTCTAAGAAAATCCACTATTGGACTTTAACAGCCTGAAAAGTCTTTTCGGAGCATAAAAAGTGTAAATGCATCTAAATGCAGTAAAGTGATGGAATATCCACTATTGAATCATAGAATATCACAAATCTTGTATTTATGTGGTTCTGAGACACGTATTGAATGAACTAAAGTGAACTAGGTATTCTTTAAGAAAATCCACTATTGGACTTTTAACAGCCTGAAAAGTCTTTTCGGAGCATAAAAAGTGTAAATGCATCTAAATGCAGTAAAGTGATGCATTCAATCCACTATTGAATCATAGAATATCACAAATCTTGTATTTATGTGGTTCTGAGACACGTATTGAATGAACTAAAGTAAATTAGGTATTCTCTAAGAAAATCCACTATTGGACTTTTAACAGCCTGAAAAGTCTTTTCGGAGCATACAAAGTGCCTGAAAAGTCTTTTCGGAGCATAAAAAGTGTAAATGCATCTAAAAGCAGTAAAGTGATGGAATATCCACTATTGAATCATAGAATATCACAAATCTTGTATGTATGTGGTTCTGAGACACGTATTGAATGAACTAAAGTAAATTAGGTAATCTTTAAGAAAATCCACTATTGGACTTTTAACAGACTTGTATGTATTGGTTCTGAGACACGTATTGAATGAACTAAAGTAAATTAGGTATTCTCTAAGAAAATCCACTATTGGACTTTTAACAGCCTGAAAAGTCTTTTCGGAGCATAAAAAGTGTAAATGCATCTAAATGCAGTAAAGTGATGCATTCAATCCACTATTGAATCATAGAATATCACAAATCTTGTATTTATGTGGTTCTGAGACACGTATTGAATGAACTAATGTAAACTAGGTATTCTCTAAGAAAATCCACTATTGGACTTTTAACAGCCTGAAAAGTCTTTTCGGAGCATACAAAGTGCCTGAAAAGTCTTTTCGGAGCATAAAAAGTGTAAATGCATCTAAATGCAGTAAAGTGATGCATTGAATCCACTATTGAATCATAGAATATCACAAATCTTGTATTTATGTGGTTCTGAGACACGTATTGAATGAACTAAAGTAAATTAGGTCTTCTCTAAGAAAATCCACTATTGGACTTTTAACAGCCTGAAAAGTCTTTTCGGAGCATAAAAAGTGTAAATGCATCTAAATGCAGTAAAGTGATGGAATATCCACTATTGAATCATAGAATATCACAAATCTTGTATTTATGTGGTTCTGAGACACGTATTGAATGAACTAAAGTGAACTAGGTATTCTTTAAGAAAATCCACTATTGGACTTTAACAGCCTGAAAAGTCTTTAGTGTAAAAAGTGTAAATGCATCTAAATGCAGTAAAGTGATGCATTCAATCCACTATACAAAGAAAATAAATCATGGCATTGTCCTGAGCTGATGTTGATTTGCTATTGGTTTTAAGTTATGGCCGTAGGTATGATACGGCCATAACTATTGAATCATAGAATATCACAAATCTTGTATTTATGTGGTTCTGAGACACGTATTGAATGAACTAATGTAAACTAGGTATTCTCTAAGAAAATCCACTATTGGACTTTTAACAGCCTGAAAAGTCTTTTCGGAGCATAAAAAGTGTAAATGCATCTAAATGTGTAAATGTATCTAAAAAGTGTAAATGCATCTAAATGCAGTAAAGTGATGGAATATCCACTATTGAATCATAGAATATCACAAATCTTGTATGTATGTGGTTCTGAGACACGTATTGAATGAACTAAAGTAAATTAGGTAATCTTTAAGAAAATCCACTATTGGACTTTTAACAGACTTGTATGTATTGGTTCTGAGACACGTATTGAATGAACTAAAGTAAAATTAGGTATTCTCTAAGAAAATCCACTATTGGACTTTAACAGCCTGAAAAGTCTTTTCGGAGCATAAAAAGTGTAAATGCATCTAAATGCAGTAAAGTGATGGAATATCCACTATTGAATCATAGAATATCACAAATCTTGTATTTATGTGGTTCTGAGACACGTATTGAATGAACTAAAGTGAACTAGGTATTCTTTAAGAAAATCCACTATTGGACTTTTAACAGCCTGAAAAGTCTTTTCGGAGCATAAAAAGTGTAAATGCATCTAAATGCAGTAAAGTTATGCATTCAATCCACTATTGAATCATAGAATATCACAAATCTTGTATTTATGTGGTTCTGAGACACGTATTGAATGAACTAAAGTAAATTAGGTATTCTCTAAGAAAATCCACTATTGGACTTTTAACAGCCTGAAAAGTCTTTTCGGAGCATACAAAGTGCCTGAAAAGTCTTTTCGGAGCATAAAAAGTGTAAATGCATCTAAAAGCAGTAAAGTGATGGAATATCCACTATTGAATCATAGAATATCACAAATCTTGTATGTATGTGGTTCTGAGACACGTATTGAATGAACTAAAGTAAATTAGGTAATCTTTAAGAAAATCCACTATTGGACTTTTAACAGACTTGTATGTATTGGTTCTGAGACACGTATTGAATGAACTAAAGTAAATTAGGTATTCTCTAAGAAAATCCACTATTGGACTTAAACAGCCTGAAAAGTCTTTTCGGAGCATAAAAAGTGTAAATGCATCTAAATGCAGTAAAGTGATGCATTCAATCCACTATTGAATCATAGAATATCACAAATCTTGTATTTATGTGGTTCTGAGACACGTATTGAATGAACTAATGTAAACTAGGTATTCTCTAAGAAAATCCACTATTGGACTTTTAACAGCCTGAAAAGTCTTTTCGGAGCATACAAAGTGCCTGAAAAGTCTTTTCGGAGCATAAAAAGTGTAAATGCATCTAAATGCAGTAAAGTGATGGAATATCCACTATTGAATCATAGAATATCACAAATCTTGTATTTATGTGGTTCTGAGACACGTATTGAATGAACTAAAGTGAACTAGGTATTCTTTAAGAAAATCCACTATTGGACTTTAACAGCCTGAAAAGTCTTTTCGGAGCATAAAAAGTGTAAATGCATCTAAATGCAGTAAAGTGATGCATTGAATCCACTATTGAATCATAGAATATCACAAATCTTGTATTTATGTGGTTCTGAGACACGTATTGAATGAACTAAAGTAAATTAGGTATTCTCTAAGAAAATCCACTATTGGACTTTTAACAGCCTGAAAAGTCTTTTCGGAGCATAAAAAGTGTAAATGCATCTAAATGTGTAAATGTATCTAAAAAGTGTAAATGCATCTAAATGCAGTAAAGTGATGGAATATCCACTATTGAATCATAGAATATCACAAATCTTGTATGTATGTGGTTCTGAGACACGTATTGAATGATCTAAAGTAAATTAGGTAATCTTTAAGAAAATCCACTATTGGACTTTTAACAGCCTGAAAAGTCTTTTCGGAGCATAAAAAGTGTAAATGCATCTAAATGTGTAAATGTATCTAAAAAGTGTAAATGCATCTAAATGCAGTAAAGTGATGGAATATCCACTATTGAATCATAGAATATCACAAATCTTGTATGTATGTGGTTCTGAGACACGTATTGAATGATCTAAAGTAAATTAGGTAATCTTTAAGAAAATCCACTATTGGACTTTTAACAGACTTGTATGTATTGGTTCTGAGACACGTATTGAATGAACTAAAGTAAATTAGGTATTCTCTAAGAAAATCCACTATTGGACTTAAACAGCCTGAAAAGTCTTTTCGGAGCATAAAAAGTGTAAATGCATCTAAATGCAGTAAAGTGATGCATTCAATCCACTATTGAATCATAGAATATCACAAATCTTGTATTTATGTGGTTCTGAGACACGTATTGAATGAACTAATGTAAACTAGGTATTCTCTAAGAAAATCCACTATTGGACTTTTAACAGCCTGAAAAGTCTTTTCGGAGCATACAAAGTGCCTGAAAAGTCTTTTCGGAGCATAAAAAGTGTAAATGCATCTAAATGCAGTAAAGTGATGGAATATCCACTATTGAATCATAGAATATCACAAATCTTGTATTTATGTGGTTCTGAGACACGTATTGAATGAACTAAAGTGAACTAGGTATTCTTTAAGAAAATCCACTATTGGACTTTAACAGCCTGAAAAGTCTTTTCGGAGCATAAAAAGTGTAAATGCATCTAAATGCAGTAAAGTGATGCATTCAATCCACTATTGAATCATAGAATATCACAAATCTTGTATTTATGTGGTTCTGAGACACGTATTGAATGAACTAAAGTAAATTAGGTATTCTCTAAGAAAATCCACTATTGGACTTTTAACAGCCTGAAAAGTCTTTTCGGAGCATAAAAAGTGTAAATGCATCTAAATGCAGTAAAGTGATGCATTGAATCCACTATTGAATCATAGAATATCACAAATCTTGTATTTATGTGGTTCTGAGACACGTATTGAATGAACTAAAGTGAACTAGGTATTCTTTAAGAAAATCCACTATTGGACTTTAACAGCCTGAAAAGTCTTTTCGGAGCATAAAAAGTGCCTGAAAAGTCTTTTCGGAGCATAAAAAGTGTAAATGCATCTAAAAGCAGTAAAGTGATGGAATATCCACTATTGAATCATAGAATATCACAAATCTTGTATGTATGTGGTTCTGAGACACGTATTGAATGAACTAAAGTAAATTAGGTAATCTTTAAGAAGATCCACTATTGGACTTTTAACAGACTTGTATGTATTGGTTCTGAGACACGTATTGAATGAACTAAAGTAAATTAGGTATTCTCTAAGAAAATCCACTATTGGACTTAAACAGCCTGAAAAGTCTTTTCGGAGCATAAAAAGTGTAAATGCATCTAAATGCAGTAAAGTGATGCATTCAATCCACTATTGAATCATAGAATATCACAAATCTTGTATTTATGTGGTTCTGAGACACGTATTGAATGAACTAATGTAAACTAGGTATTCTCTAAGAAAATCCACTATTGGACTTTAACAGCCTGAAAAGTCTTTTCGGAGCATAAAAAGTGCCTGAAAAGTCTTTTCGGAGCATAAAAAGTGTAAATGCATCTAAAAGCAGTAAAGTGATGGATTGAATCCACTATTGAATCATAGAATATCACAAATCTTGTATTTATGTGGTTCTGAGACACGTATTGAATGAACTAAAGTAAATTAGGTCTTCTCTAAGAAAATCCACTATTGGACTTTTAACAGCCTGAAAAGTCTTTTCGGAGCATAAAAAGTGTAAATGCATCTAAATGTGTAAATGTATCTAAAAAGTGTAAATGCATCTAAATGCAGTAAAGTGATGGAATATCCACTATTGAATCATAGAATATCACAAATCTTGTATGTATGTGGTTCTGAGACACGTATTGAATGAACTAAAGTAAATTAGGTAATCTTTAAGAAAATCCACTATTGGACTTTTAACAGACTTGTATGTATTGGTTCTGAGACACGTATTGAATGAACTAAAGTAAAATTAGGTATTCTCTAAGAAAATCCACTATTGGACTTTAACAGCCTGAAAAGTCTTTTCGGAGCATAAAAAGTGTAAATGCATCTAAATGCAGTAAAGTGATGGAATATCCACTATTGAATCATAGAATATCACAAATCTTGTATTTATGTGGTTCTGAGACACGTATTGAATGAACTAAAGTGAACTAGGTATTCTTTAAGAAAATCCACTATTGGACTTTTAACAGCCTGAAAAGTCTTTTCGGAGCATAAAAAGTGTAAATGCATCTAAATGCAGTAAAGTTATGCATTCAATCCACTATTGAATCATAGAATATCACAAATCTTGTATTTATGTGGTTCTGAGACACGTATTGAATGAACTTAAGTAAATTAGGTATTCTCTAAGAAAATCCACTATTGGACTTTTAACAGCCTGAAAAGTCTTTTCGGAGCATAAAAAGTGTAAATGCATCTAAATGTGTAAATGTATCTAAAAAGTGTAAATGCATCTAAATGCAGTAAAGTGATGGAATATCCACTATTGAATCATAGAATATCACAAATCTTGTATGTATGTGGTTCTGAGACACGTATTGAATGAACTAAAGTAAATTAGGTAATCTTTAAGAAAATCCACTATTGGACTTTTAACAGACTTGTATGTATTGGTTCTGAGACACGTATTGAATGAACTAAAGTAAAATTAGGTATTCTCTAAGAAAATCCACTATTGGACTTTAACAGCCTGAAAAGTCTTTTCGGAGCATAAAAAGTGTAAATGCATCTAAATGCAGTAAAGTGATGGAATATCCACTATTGAATCATAGAATATCACAAATCTTGTATTTATGTGGTTCTGAGACACGTATTGAATGAACTAAAGTGAACTAGGTATTCTTTAAGAAAATCCACTATTGGACTTTTAACAGCCTGAAAAGTCTTTTCGGAGCATAAAAAGTGTAAATGCATCTAAATGCAGTAAAGTGATGCATTCAATCCACTATTGAATCATAGAATATCACAAATCTTGTATTTATGTGGTTCTGAGACACGTATTGAATGAACTAAAGTAAATTAGGTATTCTCTAAGAAAATCCACTATTGGACTTTTAACAGCCTGAAAAGTCTTTTCGGAGCATACAAAGTGCCTGAAAAGTCTTTTCGGAGCATAAAAAGTGTAAATGCATCTAAAAGCAGTAAAGTGATGGAATATCCACTATTGAATCATAGAATATCACAAATCTTGTATGTATGTGGTTCTGAGACACGTATTGAATGAACTAAAGTAAATTAGGTAATCTTTAAGAAAATCCACTATTGGACTTTTAACAGACTTGTATGTATTGGTTCTGAGACACGTATTGAATGAACTAAAGTAAATTAGGTATTCTCTAAGAAAATCCACTATTGGACTTTTAACAGCCTGAAAAGTCTTTTCGGAGCATAAAAAGTGTAAATGCATCTAAATGCAGTAAAGTGATGCATTCAATCCACTATTGAATCATAGAATATCACAAATCTTGTATTTATGTGGTTCTGAGACACGTATTGAATGAACTAATGTAAACTAGGTATTCTCTAAGAAAATCCACTATTGGACTTTTAACAGCCTGAAAAGTCTTTTCGGAGCATACAAAGTGCCTGAAAAGTCTTTTCGGAGCATAAAAAGTGTAAATGCATCTAAATGCAGTAAAGTGATGCATTGAATCCACTATTGAATCATAGAATATCACAAATCTTGTATTTATGTGGTTCTGAGACACGTATTGAATGAACTAAAGTAAATTAGGTCTTCTCTAAGAAAATCCACTATTGGACTTTTAACAGCCTGAAAAGTCTTTTCGGAGCATAAAAAGTGTAAATGCATCTAAATGCAGTAAAGTGATGGAATATCCACTATTGAATCATAGAATATCACAAATCTTGTATTTATGTGGTTCTGAGACACGTATTGAATGAACTAAAGTGAACTAGGTATTCTTTAAGAAAATCCACTATTGGACTTTAACAGCCTGAAAAGTCTTTAGTGTAAAAAGTGTAAATGCATCTAAATGCAGTAAAGTGATGCATTCAATCCACTATACAAAGAAAATAAATCATGGCATTGTCCTGAGCTGATGTTGATTTGCTATTGGTTTTAAGTTATGGCCGTAGGTATGATACGGCCATAACTATTGAATCATAGAATATCACAAATCTTGTATTTATGTGGTTCTGAGACACGTATTGAATGAACTAATGTAAACTAGGTATTCTCTAAGAAAATCCACTATTGGACTTTTAACAGCCTGAAAAGTCTTTTCGGAGCATAAAAAGTGTAAATGCATCTAAATGTGTAAATGTATCTAAAAAGTGTAAATGCATCTAAATGCAGTAAAGTGATGGAATATCCACTATTGAATCATAGAATATCACAAATCTTGTATGTATGTGGTTCTGAGACACGTATTGAATGAACTAAAGTAAATTAGGTAATCTTTAAGAAAATCCACTATTGGACTTTTAACAGACTTGTATGTATTGGTTCTGAGACACGTATTGAATGAACTAAAGTAAAATTAGGTATTCTCTAAGAAAATCCACTATTGGACTTTAACAGCCTGAAAAGTCTTTTCGGAGCATAAAAAGTGTAAATGCATCTAAATGCAGTAAAGTGATGGAATATCCACTATTGAATCATAGAATATCACAAATCTTGTATTTATGTGGTTCTGAGACACGTATTGAATGAACTAAAGTGAACTAGGTATTCTTTAAGAAAATCCACTATTGGACTTTTAACAGCCTGAAAAGTCTTTTCGGAGCATAAAAAGTGTAAATGCATCTAAATGCAGTAAAGTTATGCATTCAATCCACTATTGAATCATAGAATATCACAAATCTTGTATTTATGTGGTTCTGAGACACGTATTGAATGAACTAAAGTAAATTAGGTATTCTCTAAGAAAATCCACTATTGGACTTTTAACAGCCTGAAAAGTCTTTTCGGAGCATACAAAGTGCCTGAAAAGTCTTTTCGGAGCATAAAAAGTGTAAATGCATCTAAAAGCAGTAAAGTGATGGAATATCCACTATTGAATCATAGAATATCACAAATCTTGTATGTATGTGGTTCTGAGACACGTATTGAATGAACTAAAGTAAATTAGGTAATCTTTAAGAAAATCCACTATTGGACTTTTAACAGACTTGTATGTATTGGTTCTGAGACACGTATTGAATGAACTAAAGTAAATTAGGTATTCTCTAAGAAAATCCACTATTGGACTTAAACAGCCTGAAAAGTCTTTTCGGAGCATAAAAAGTGTAAATGCATCTAAATGCAGTAAAGTGATGCATTCAATCCACTATTGAATCATAGAATATCACAAATCTTGTATTTATGTGGTTCTGAGACACGTATTGAATGAACTAATGTAAACTAGGTATTCTCTAAGAAAATCCACTATTGGACTTTTAACAGCCTGAAAAGTCTTTTCGGAGCATACAAAGTGCCTGAAAAGTCTTTTCGGAGCATAAAAAGTGTAAATGCATCTAAATGCAGTAAAGTGATGCATTGAATCCACTATTGAATCATAGAATATCACAAATCTTGTATTTATGTGGTTCTGAGACACGTATTGAATGAACTAAAGTAAATTAGGTCTTCTCTAAGAAAATCCACTATTGGACTTTTAACAGCCTGAAAAGTCTTTTCGGAGCATAAAAAGTGTAAATGCATCTAAATGCAGTAAAGTGATGGAATATCCACTATTGAATCATAGAATATCACAAATCTTGTATTTATGTGGTTCTGAGACACGTATTGAATGAACTAAAGTGAACTAGGTATTCTTTAAGAAAATCCACTATTGGACTTTAACAGCCTGAAAAGTCTTTTCGGAGCATAAAAAGTGTAAATGCATCTAAATGCAGTAAAGTGATGCATTCAATCCACTATTGAATCATAGAATATCACAAATCTTGTATTTATGTGGTTCTGAGACACGTATTGAATGAACTAAAGTAAATTAGGTATTCTCTAAGAAAATCCACTATTGGACTTTTAACAGCCTGAAAAGTCTTTTCGGAGCATAAAAAGTGTAAATGCATCTAAATGCAGTAAAGTGATGCATTGAATCCACTATTGAATCATAGAATATCACAAATCTTGTATTTATTTGGTTCTGAGACACGTATTGAATGAACTAAAGTAAATTAGGTATTCTCTAAGAAAATCCACTATTGGACTTTTAACAGCCTGAAAAGTCTTTTCGGAGCATAAAAAGTGTAAATGCATCTAAATGTGTAAATGTATCTAAAAAGTGTAAATGCATCTAAATGCAGTAAAGTGATGGAATATCCACTATTGAATCATAGAATATCACAAATCTTGTATTTATGTGGTTCTGAGACACGTATTGAATGAACTAAAGTAAATTAGGTATTCTCTAAGAAAATCCACTATTGGACTTTTAACAGCCTGAAAAGTCTTTTCGGAGCATAAAAAGTGTAAATGCATCTAAATGCAGTAAAGTGATGCATTGAATCCACTATTGAATCATAGAATATCACAAATCTTGTATTTATGTGGTTCTGAGACACGTATTGAATGAACTAAAGTAAATTAGTTCTTCTCTAAGAAAATCCACTATTGGACTTTTAACAGCCTGAAAAGTCTTTTCGGAGCATAAAAAGTGTAAATGCATCTAAATGTGTAAATGTATCTAAAAAGTGTAAATGCATCTAAATGCAGTAAAGTGATGGAATATCCACTATTGAATCATAGAATATCACAAATCTTGTATTTATGTGGTTCTGAGACACGTATTGAATGAACTAAAGTAAATTAGGTATTCTCTAAGAAAATCCACTATTGGACCTTTAACAGCCTGAAAAGTCTTTTCGGAGCATAAAAAGTGTAAATGCATCTAAATGCAGTAAAGTGATGGAATATCCACTATTGAATCATAGAATATCACAAATCTTGTATGTATTTGGTTCTGAGACACGTATTGAATGAACTAAAGTAAATTAGGTCTTCTCTAAGAAAATCCACTATTGGACTTTTAACAGCCTGAAAAGTCTTTTCGGAGCATAAAAAGTGTAAATGCATCTAAATGCAGTAAAGTGATGGATTATCCACTATTGAATCATAGAATATCACAAATCTTGTATTTATGTGGTTCTGAGACACGTATTGAATGAACTAAAGTAAATTAGGTCTTCTCTAAGAAAATCCACTATTGGACTTTTAACAGCCTGAAAAGTCTTTTCGGAGCATAAAAAGTGTAAATGCATCTAAATGCAGTAAAGTGATGGAATATCCACTATTGAATCATAGAATATCACAAATCTTGTATTTATGTGGTTCTGAGACACGTATTGAATGAACTAAAGTAAATTAGGTCTTCTCTAAGAAAATCCACTATTGGACTTTTAACAGCCTGAAAAGTCTTTTCGGAGCATAAAAAGTGTAAATGCATCTAAATGCAGTAAAGTGATGGAATATCCACTATTGAATCATAGAATATCACAAATCTTGTATTTATGTGGTTCTGAGACACGTATTGAATGAACTAAAGTGAACTAGGTATTCTTTAAGAAAATCCACTATTGGACTTTAACAGCCTGAAAAGTCTTTTCGGAGCATAAAAAGTGTAAATGCATCTAAATGCAGTAAAGTGATGCATTCAATCCACTATTGAATCATAGAATATCACAAATCTTGTATTTATGTGGTTCTGAGACACGTATTGAATGAACTAAAGTAAATTAGGTATTCTCTAAGAAAATCCACTATTGGACTTTTAACAGCCTGAAAAGTCTTTTCGGAGCATAAAAAGTGTAAATGCATCTAAATGCAGTAAAGTGATGCATTGAATCCACTATTGAATCATAGAATATCACAAATCTTGTATTTATTTGGTTCTGAGACACGTATTGAATGAACTAAAGTAAATTAGGTATTCTCTAAGAAAATCCACTATTGGACTTTTAACAGCCTGAAAAGTCTTTTCGGAGCATACAAAGTGCCTGAAAAGTCTTTTCGGAGCATAAAAAGTGTAAATGCATCTAAAAGCAGTAAAGTGATGGAATATCCACTATTGAATCATAGAATATCACAAATCTTGTATGTATGTGGTTCTGAGACACGTATTGAATGAACTAAAGTAAATTAGGTAATCTTTAAGAAAATCCACTATTGGACTTTTAACAGACTTGTATGTATTGGTTCTGAGACACGTATTGAATGAACTAAAGTAAATTAGGTATTCTCTAAGAAAATCCACTATTGGACTTAAACAGCCTGAAAAGTCTTTTCGGAGCATAAAAAGTGTAAATGCATCTAAATGCAGTAAAGTGATGCATTCAATCCACTATTGAATCATAGAATATCACAAATCTTGTATTTATGTGGTTCTGAGACACGTATTGAATGAACTAATGTAAACTAGGTATTCTCTAAGAAAATCCACTATTGGACTTTTAACAGCCTGAAAAGTCTTTTCGGAGCATAAAAAGTGTAAATGCATCTAAATGCAGTAAAGTGATGCATTGAATCCACTATTGAATCATAGAATATCACAAATCTTGTATTTATTTGGTTCTGAGACACGTATTGAATGAACTAAAGTAAATTAGGTATTCTCTAAGAAAATCCACTATTGGACTTTTAACAGCCTGAAAAGTCTTTTCGGAGCATACAAAGTGCCTGAAAAGTCTTTTCGGAGCATAAAAAGTGTAAATGCATCTAAAAGCAGTAAAGTGATGGAATATCCACTATTGAATCATAGAATATCACAAATCTTGTATGTATGTGGTTCTGAGACACGTATTGAATGAACTAAAGTAAATTAGGTAATCTTTAAGAAAATCCACTATTGGACTTTTAACAGACTTGTATGTATTGGTTCTGAGACACGTATTGAATGAACTAAAGTAAATTAGTTCTTCTCTAAGAAAATCCACTATTGGACTTTAACAGCCTGAAAAGTCTTTTCGGAGCATAAAAAGTGTAAATGCATCTAAATGCAGTAAAGTGATGCATTCAATCCACTATTGAATCATAGAATATCACAAATCTTGTATTTATGTGGTTCTGAGACACGTATTGAATGAACTAAAGTAAATTAGGTCTTCTCTAAGAAAATCCACTATTGGACTTTTAACAGCCTGAAAAGTCTTTTCGGAGCATAAAAAGTGTAAATGCATCTAAATGCAGTAAAGTGATGGAATATCCACTATTGAATCATAGAATATCACAAATCTTGTATTTATGTGGTTCTGAGACACGTATTGAATGAACTAAAGTAAATTAGGTATTCTCTAAGAAAATCCACTATTGGACCTTTAACAGCCTGAAAAGTCTTTTCGGAGCATAAAAAGTGTAAATGCATCTAAATGCAGTAAAGTGATGGAATATCCACTATTGAATCATAGAATATCACAAATCTTGTATTTATGTGGTTCTGAGACACGTATTGAATGAACTAAAGTGAACTAGGTATTCTTTAAGAAAATCCACTATTGGACTTTAACAGCCTGAAAAGTCTTTTCGGAGCATAAAAAGTGTAAATGCATCTAAATGCAGTAAAGTGATGCAATCAATCCACTATTGAATCATAGAATATCACAAATCTTGTATTTATGTGGTTCTGAGACACGTATTGAATGAACTAAAGTAAATTAGTTCTTCTCTAAGAAAATCCACTATTGGACTTTTAACAGCCTGAAAAGTCTTTTCGGAGCATAAAAAGTGTAAATGCATCTAAATGTGTAAATGTATCTAAAAAGTGTAAATGCATCTAAATGCAGTAAAGTGATGGAATATCCACTATTGAATCATAGAATATCACAAATCTTGTATTTATGTGGTTCTGAGACACGTATTGAATGAACTAAAGTAAATTAGGTATTCTCTAAGAAAATCCACTATTGGACTTTAACAGCCTGAAAAGTCTTTTCGGAGCATAAAAAGTGTAAATGCATCTAAATGCAGTAAAGTGATGGAATATCCACTATTGAATCATAGAATATCACAAATCTTGTATTTATGTGGTTCTGAGACACGTATTGAATGAACTAAAGTGAACTAGGTATTCTTTAAGAAAATCCACTATTGGACTTTTAACAGCCTGAAAAGTCTTTTCGGAGCATAAAAAGTGTAAATGCATCTAAATGCAGTAAAGTTATGCATTCAATCCACTATTGAATCATAGAATATCACAAATCTTGTATTTATGTGGTTCTGAGACACGTATTGAATGAACTAAAGTAAATTAGGTATTCTCTAAGAAAATCCACTATTGGACTTTTAACAGCCTGAAAAGTCTTTTCGGAGCATACAAAGTGCCTGAAAAGTCTTTTCGGAGCATAAAAAGTGTAAATGCATCTAAAAGCAGTAAAGTGATGGAATATCCACTATTGAATCATAGAATATCACAAATCTTGTATGTATGTGGTTCTGAGACACGTATTGAATGAACTAAAGTAAATTAGGTAATCTTTAAGAAAATCCACTATTGGACTTTTAACAGACTTGTATGTATTGGTTCTGAGACACGTATTGAATGAACTAAAGTAAATTAGGTATTCTCTAAGAAAATCCACTATTGGACTTAAACAGCCTGAAAAGTCTTTTCGGAGCATAAAAAGTGTAAATGCATCTAAATGCAGTAAAGTGATGCATTCAATCCACTATTGAATCATAGAATATCACAAATCTTGTATTTATGTGGTTCTGAGACACGTATTGAATGAACTAATGTAAACTAGGTATTCTCTAAGAAAATCCACTATTGGACTTTTAACAGCCTGAAAAGTCTTTTCGGAGCATACAAAGTGCCTGAAAAGTCTTTTCGGAGCATAAAAAGTGTAAATGCATCTAAATGCAGTAAAGTGATGCATTGAATCCACTATTGAATCATAGAATATCACAAATCTTGTATTTATGTGGTTCTGAGACACGTATTGAATGAACTAAAGTAAATTAGGTCTTCTCTAAGAAAATCCACTATTGGACTTTTAACAGCCTGAAAAGTCTTTTCGGAGCATAAAAAGTGTAAATGCATCTAAATGCAGTAAAGTGATGGAATATCCACTATTGAATCATAGAATATCACAAATCTTGTATTTATGTGGTTCTGAGACACGTATTGAATGAACTAAAGTGAACTAGGTATTCTTTAAGAAAATCCACTATTGGACTTTAACAGCCTGAAAAGTCTTTTCGGAGCATAAAAAGTGTAAATGCATCTAAATGCAGTAAAGTGATGCATTCAATCCAAAAATCTAAAGTAAATTAGGTAATCTTTAAGAAAATCCACTATTGGACTTTTAACAGACTTGTATGTATTGGTTCTGAGACACGTATTGAATGAACTAAAGTAAATTAGGTATTCTCTAAGAAAATCCACTATTGGACTTAAACAGCCTGAAAAGTCTTTTCGGAGCATAAAAAGTGTAAATGCATCTAAATGCAGTAAAGTGATGCATTCAATCCACTATTGAATCATAGAATATCACAAATCTTGTATTTATGTGGTTCTGAGACACGTATTGAATGAACTAATGTAAACTAGGTATTCTCTAAGAAAATCCACTATTGGACTTTTAACAGCCTGAAAAGTCTTTTCGGAGCATACAAAGTGCCTGAAAAGTCTTTTCGGAGCATAAAAAGTGTAAATGCATCTAAATGCAGTAAAGTGATGCATTGAATCCACTATTGAATCATAGAATATCACAAATCTTGTATTTATGTGGTTCTGAGACACGTATTGAATGAACTAAAGTAAATTAGGTCTTCTCTAAGAAAATCCACTATTGGACTTTTAACAGCCTGAAAAGTCTTTTCGGAGCATAAAAAGTGTAAATGCATCTAAATGCAGTAAAGTGATGGAATATCCACTATTGAATCATAGAATATCACAAATCTTGTATTTATGTGGTTCTGAGACACGTATTGAATGAACTAAAGTGAACTAGGTATTCTTTAAGAAAATCCACTATTGGACTTTAACAGCCTGAAAAGTCTTTTCGGAGCATAAAAAGTGTAAATGCATCTAAATGCAGTAAAGTGATGCATTCAATCCAAAAATCTAAAGTAAATTAGGTAATCTTTAAGAAAATCCACTATTGGACTTTTAACAGACTTGTATGTATTGGTTCTGAGACACGTATTGAATGAACTAAAGTAAATTAGGTATTCTCTAAGAAAATCCACTATTGGACTTAAACAGCCTGAAAAGTCTTTTCGGAGCATAAAAAGTGTAAATGCATCTAAATGCAGTAAAGTGATGCATTGAATCCACTATTGAATCATAGAATATCACAAATCTTGTATTTATGTGGTTCTGAGACACGTATTGAATGAACTAAAGTAAATTAGGTCTTCTCTAAGAAAATCCACTATTGGACTTTTAACAGCCTGAAAAGTCTTTTCGGAGCATAAAAAGTGTAAATGCATCTAAATGCAGTAAAGTGATGGAATATCCACTATTGAATCATAGAATATCACAAATCTTGTATTTATGTGGTTCTGAGACACGTATTGAATGAACTAAAGTGAACTAGGTATTCTTTAAGAAAATCCACTATTGGACTTTAACAGCCTGAAAAGTCTTTTCGGAGCATAAAAAGTGTAAATGCATCTAAATGCAGTAAAGTGATGCATTCAATCCAAAAATCTAAAGTAAATTAGGTAATCTTTAAGAAAATCCACTATTGGACTTTTAACAGACTTGTATGTATTGGTTCTGAGACACGTATTGAATGAACTAAAGTAAATTAGGTATTCTCTAAGAAAATCCACTATTGGACTTAAACAGCCTGAAAAGTCTTTTCGGAGCATAAAAAGTGTAAATGCATCTAAATGCAGTAAAGTGATGCATTCAATCCACTATTGAATCATAGAATATCACAAATCTTGTATTTATGTGGTTCTGAGACACGTATTGAATGAACTAATGTAAACTAGGTATTCTCTAAGAAAATCCACTATTGGACTTTTAACAGCCTGAAAAGTCTTTTCGGAGCATACAAAGTGCCTGAAAAGTCTTTTCGGAGCATAAAAAGTGTAAATGCATCTAAATGCAGTAAAGTGATGCATTGAATCCACTATTGAATCATAGAATATCACAAATCTTGTATTTATGTGGTTCTGAGACACGTATTGAATGAACTAAAGTAAATTAGGTCTTCTCTAAGAAAATCCACTATTGGACTTTTAACAGCCTGAAAAGTCTTTTCGGAGCATAAAAAGTGTAAATGCATCTAAATGTGTAAATGTATCTAAAAAGTGTAAATGCATCTAAATGCAGTAAAGTGATGGAATATCCACTATTGAATCATAGAATATCACAAATCTTGTATGTATGTGGTTCTGAGACACGTATTGAATGAACTAAAGTAAATTAGGTAATCTTTAAGAAAATCCACTATTGGACTTTTAACAGACTTGTATGTATTGGTTCTGAGACACGTATTGAATGAACTAAAGTAAAATTAGGTATTCTCTAAGAAAATCCACTATTGGACTTTAACAGCCTGAAAAGTCTTTTCGGAGCATAAAAAGTGTAAATGCATCTAAATGCAGTAAAGTGATGGAATATCCACTATTGAATCATAGAATATCACAAATCTTGTATTTATGTGGTTCTGAGACACGTATTGAATGAACTAAAGTGAACTAGGTATTCTTTAAGAAAATCCACTATTGGACTTTTAACAGCCTGAAAAGTCTTTTCGGAGCATAAAAAGTGTAAATGCATCTAAATGCAGTAAAGTGATGGAATATCCACTATTGAATCATAGAATATCACAAATCTTGTATTTATGTGGTTCTGAGACACGTATTGAATGAACTAAAGTGAACTAGGTATTCTTTAAGAAAATCCACTATTGGACTTTAACAGCCTGAAAAGTCTTTTCGGAGCATAAAAAGTGTAAATGCATCTAAATGCAGTAAAGTGATGCATTCAATCCACTATTGAATCATAGAATATCACAAATCTTGTATTTATGTGGTTCTGAGACACGTATTGAATGAACTAAAGTAAATTAGGTATTCTCTAAGAAAATCCACTATTGGACTTTTAACAGCCTGAAAAGTCTTTTCGGAGCATAAAAAGTGTAAATGCATCTAAATGCAGTAAAGTGATGCATTCAATCCACTATTGAATCATAGAATATCACAAATCTTGTATTTATGTGGTTCTGAGACACGTATTGAATGAACTAAAGTGAACTAGGTATTCTTTAAGAAAATCCACTATTGGACTTTAACAGCCTGAAAAGTCTTTTCGGAGCATAAAAAGTGCCTGAAAAGTCTTTTCGGAGCATAAAAAGTGTAAATGCATCTAAAAGCAGTAAAGTGATGGAATATCCACTATTGAATCATAGAATATCACAAATCTTGTATGTATGTGGTTCTGAGACACGTATTGAATGAACTAAAGTAAATTAGGTAATCTTTAAGAAGATCCACTATTGGACTTTTAACAGACTTGTATGTATTGGTTCTGAGACACGTATTGAATGAACTAAAGTAAATTAGGTATTCTCTAAGAAAATCCACTATTGGACTTAAACAGCCTGAAAAGTCTTTTCGGAGCATAAAAAGTGTAAATGCATCTAAATGCAGTAAAGTGATGCATTCAATCCACTATTGAATCATAGAATATCACAAATCTTGTATTTATGTGGTTCTGAGACACGTATTGAATGAACTAATGTAAACTAGGTATTCTCTAAGAAAATCCACTATTGGACTTTAACAGCCTGAAAAGTCTTTTCGGAGCATAAAAAGTGCCTGAAAAGTCTTTTCGGAGCATAAAAAGTGTAAATGCATCTAAAAGCAGTAAAGTGATGGATTGAATCCACTATTGAATCATAGAATATCACAAATCTTGTATTTATGTGGTTCTGAGACACGTATTGAATGAACTAAAGTAAATTAGGTCTTCTCTAAGAAAATCCACTATTGGACTTTTAACAGCCTGAAAAGTCTTTTCGGAGCATAAAAAGTGTAAATGCATCTAAATGCAGTAAAGTGATGGAATATCCACTATTGAATCATAGAATATCACAAATCTTGTATTTATGTGGTTCTGAGACACGTATTGAATGAACTAAAGTGAACTAGGTATTCTTTAAGAAAATCCACTATTGGACTTTAACAGCCTGAAAAGTCTTTTCGGAGCATAAAAAGTGTAAATGCATCTAAATGCAGTAAAGTGATGCATTCAATCCAAAAATCTAAAGTAAATTAGGTAATCTTTAAGAAAATCCACTATTGGACTTTTAACAGACTTGTATGTATTGGTTCTGAGACACGTATTGAATGAACTAAAGTAAATTAGGTATTCTCTAAGAAAATCCACTATTGGACTTAAACAGCCTGAAAAGTCTTTTCGGAGCATAAAAAGTGTAAATGCATCTAAATGCAGTAAAGTGATGCATTCAATCCACTATTGAATCATAGAATATCACAAATCTTGTATTTATGTGGTTCTGAGACACGTATTGAATGAACTAATGTAAACTAGGTATTCTCTAAGAAAATCCACTATTGGACTTTTAACAGCCTGAAAAGTCTTTTCGGAGCATACAAAGTGCCTGAAAAGTCTTTTCGGAGCATAAAAAGTGTAAATGCATCTAAATGCAGTAAAGTGATGCATTGAATCCACTATTGAATCATAGAATATCACAAATCTTGTATTTATGTGGTTCTGAGACACGTATTGAATGAACTAAAGTAAATTAGGTCTTCTCTAAGAAAATCCACTATTGGACTTTTAACAGCCTGAAAAGTCTTTTCGGAGCATAAAAAGTGTAAATGCATCTAAATGTGTAAATGTATCTAAAAAGTGTAAATGCATCTAAATGCAGTAAAGTGATGGAATATCCACTATTGAATCATAGAATATCACAAATCTTGTATGTATGTGGTTCTGAGACACGTATTGAATGAACTAAAGTAAATTAGGTAATCTTTAAGAAAATCCACTATTAGACTTTTAACAGACTTGTATGTATTGGTTCTGAGACACGTATTGAATGAACTAAAGTAAAATTAGGTATTCTCTAAGAAAATCCACTATT
Organism: Cottus gobio; assembly: GCA_023566465.1. NCBI lineage: Eukaryota > Metazoa > Chordata > Actinopteri > Perciformes > Cottidae > Cottus > Cottus gobio. Next base: position 2,269,791 of record CM042216.1, on the reverse strand, counting down.
GGACTTTAACAGCCTGAAAAGTCTTTTCGGAGCATAAAAAGTGTAAATGCATCTAAATGCAGTAAAGTGATGGAATATCCACTATTGAATCATAGAATATCACAAATCTTGTATTTATGTGGTTCTGAGACACGTATTGAATGAACTAAAGTGAACTAGGTATTCTTTAAGAAAATCCACTATTGGACTTTTAACAGCCTGAAAAGTCTTTTCGGAGCATAAAAAGTGTAAATGCATCTAAATGCAGTAAAGTTATGCATTCAATCCACTATTGAATCATAGAATATCACAAATCTTGTATTTATGTGGTTCTGAGACACGTATTGAATGAACTAAAGTAAATTAGGTATTCTCTAAGAAAATCCACTATTGGACTTTTAACAGCCTGAAAAGTCTTTTCGGAGCATACAAAGTGCCTGAAAAGTCTTTTCGGAGCATAAAAAGTGTAAATGCATCTAAATGCAGTAAAGTGATGCATTCAATCCACTATTGAATCATAGAATATCACAAATCTTGTATTTATGTGGTTCTGAGACACGTATTGAATGAACTAATGTAAACTAGGTATTCTCTAAGAAAATCCACTATTGGACTTTTAACAGCCTGAAAAGTCTTTTCGGAGCATACAAAGTGCCTGAAAAGTCTTTTCGGAGCATAAAAAGTGTAAATGCATCTAAATGCAGTAAAGTGATGCATTGAATCCACTATTGAATCATAGAATATCACAAATCTTGTATTTATGTGGTTCTGAGACACGTATTGAATGAACTAAAGTAAATTAGGTCTTCTCTAAGAAAATCCACTATTGGACTTTTAACAGCCTGAAAAGTCTTTTCGGAGCATAAAAAGTGTAAATGCATCTAAATGCAGTAAAGTGATGGAATATCCACTATTGAATCATAGAATATCACAAATCTTGTATTTATGTGGTTCTGAGACACGTATTGAATGAACTAAAGTGAACTAGGTATTCTTTAAGAAAATCCACTATTGGACTTTAACAGCCTGAAAAGTCTTTTCGGAGCATAAAAAGTGTAAATGCATCTAAATGCAGTAAAGTGATGCATTCAATCCACTATTGAATCATAGAATATCACAAATCTTGTATTTATGTGGTTCTGAGACACGTATTGAATGAACTAAAGTAAATTAGGTATTCTCTAAGAAAATCCACTATTGGACTTTTAACAGCCTGAAAAGTCTTTTCGGAGCATAAAAAGTGTAAATGCATCTAAATGCAGTAAAGTGATGGATTATCCACTATTGAATCATAGAATATCACAAATCTTGTATTTATGTGGTTCTGAGACACGTATTGAATGAACTAAAGTGAACTAGGTATTCTTTAAGAAAATCCACTATTGGACTTTAACAGCCTGAAAAGTCTTTTCGGAGCATAAAAAGTGTAAATGCATCTAAATGCAGTAAAGTGATGCATTCAATCCACTATTGAATCATAGAATATCACAAATCTTGTATTTATGTGGTTCTGAGACACGTATTGAATGAACTAAAGTAAATTAGGTATTCTCTAAGAAAATCCACTATTGGACTTTTAACAGCCTGAAAAGTCTTTTCGGAGCATACAAAGTGCCTGAAAAGTCTTTTCGGAGCATAAAAAGTGTAAATGCATCTAAAAGCAGTAAAGTGATGGAATATCCACTATTGAATCATAGAATATCACAAATCTTGTATGTATGTGGTTCTGAGACACGTATTGAATGAACTAAAGTAAATTAGGTAATCTTTAAGAAGATCCACTATTGGACTTTTAACAGACTTGTATGTATTGGTTCTGAGACACGTATTGAATGAACTAAAGTAAATTAGGTATTCTCTAAGAAAATCCACTATTGGACTTAAACAGCCTGAAAAGTCTTTTCGGAGCATAAAAAGTGTAAATGCATCTAAATGCAGTAAAGTGATGCATTCAATCCACTATTGAATCATAGAATATCACAAATCTTGTATTTATGTGGTTCTGAGACACGTATTGAATGAACTAATGTAAACTAGGTATTCTCTAAGAAAATCCACTATTGGACTTTTAACAGCCTGAAAAGTCTTTTCGGAGCATACAAAGTGCCTGAAAAGTCTTTTCGGAGCATAAAAAGTGTAAATGCATCTAAATGCAGTAAAGTGATGCATTGAATCCACTATTGAATCATAGAATATCACAAATCTTGTATTTATGTGGTTCTGAGACACGTATTGAATGAACTAAAGTAAATTAGGTATTCTCTAAGAAAATCCACTATTGGACTTTTAACAGCCTGAAAAGTCTTTTCGGAGCATAAAAAGTGTAAATGCATCTAAATGTGTAAATGTATCTAAAAAGTGTAAATGCATCTAAATGCAGTAAAGTGATGGAATATCCACTATTGAATCATAGAATATCACAAATCTTGTATGTATGTGGTTCTGAGACACGTATTGAATGAACTAAAGTAAATTAGGTAATCTTTAAGAAAATCCACTATTGGACTTTTAACAGACTTGTATGTATTGGTTCTGAGACACGTATTGAATGAACTAAAGTAAAATTAGGTATTCTCTAAGAAAATCCACTATTGGACTTTAACAGCCTGAAAAGTCTTTTCGGAGCATAAAAAGTGTAAATGCATCTAAATGCAGTAAAGTGATGGAATATCCACTATTGAATCATAGAATATCACAAATCTTGTATTTATGTGGTTCTGAGACACGTATTGAATGAACTAAAGTGAACTAGGTATTCTTTAAGAAAATCCACTATTGGACTTTTAACAGCCTGAAAAGTCTTTTCGGAGCATAAAAAGTGTAAATGCATCTAAATGCAGTAAAGTTATGCATTCAATCCACTATTGAATCATAGAATATCACAAATCTTGTATTTATGTGGTTCTGAGACACGTATTGAATGAACTAAAGTAAATTAGGTATTCTCTAAGAAAATCCACTATTGGACTTTTAACAGCCTGAAAAGTCTTTTCGGAGCATACAAAGTGCCTGAAAAGTCTTTTCGGAGCATAAAAAGTGTAAATGCATCTAAAAGCAGTAAAGTGATGGAATATCCACTATTGAATCATAGAATATCACAAATCTTGTATGTATGTGGTTCTGAGACACGTATTGAATGAACTAAAGTAAATTAGGTAATCTTTAAGAAAATCCACTATTGGACTTTTAACAGACTTGTATGTATTGGTTCTGAGACACGTATTGAATGAACTAAAGTAAATTAGGTATTCTCTAAGAAAATCCACTATTGGACTTAAACAGCCTGAAAAGTCTTTTCGGAGCATAAAAAGTGTAAATGCATCTAAATGCAGTAAAGTGATGCATTCAATCCACTATTGAATCATAGAATATCACAAATCTTGTATTTATGTGGTTCTGAGACACGTATTGAATGAACTAATGTAAACTAGGTATTCTCTAAGAAAATCCACTATTGGACTTTTAACAGCCTGAAAAGTCTTTTCGGAGCATACAAAGTGCCTGAAAAGTCTTTTCGGAGCATAAAAAGTGTAAATGCATCTAAATGCAGTAAAGTGATGCATTGAATCCACTATTGAATCATAGAATATCACAAATCTTGTATTTATGTGGTTCTGAGACACGTATTGAATGAACTAAAGTAAATTAGGTCTTCTCTAAGAAAATCCACTATTGGACTTTTAACAGCCTGAAAAGTCTTTTCGGAGCATAAAAAGTGTAAATGCATCTAAATGCAGTAAAGTGATGGAATATCCACTATTGAATCATAGAATATCACAAATCTTGTATTTATGTGGTTCTGAGACACGTATTGAATGAACTAAAGTGAACTAGGTATTCTTTAAGAAAATCCACTATTGGACTTTAACAGCCTGAAAAGTCTTTTCGGAGCATAAAAAGTGTAAATGCATCTAAATGCAGTAAAGTGATGCATTCAATCCACTATTGAATCATAGAATATCACAAATCTTGTATTTATGTGGTTCTGAGACACGTATTGAATGAACTAAAGTAAATTAGGTATTCTCTAAGAAAATCCACTATTGGACTTTTAACAGCCTGAAAAGTCTTTTCGGAGCATAAAAAGTGTAAATGCATCTAAATGTGTAAATGTATCTAAAAAGTGTAAATGCATCTAAATGCAGTAAAGTGATGGAATATCCACTATTGAATCATAGAATATCACAAATCTTGTATTTATGTGGTTCTGAGACACGTATTGAATGAACTAAAGTAAATTAGGTATTCTCTAAGAAAATCCACTATTGGACCTTTAACAGCCTGAAAAGTCTTTTCGGAGCATAAAAAGTGTAAATGCATCTAAATGCAGTAAAGTGATGGAATATCCACTATTGAATCATAGAATATCACAAATCTTGTATGTATTTGGTTCTGAGACACGTATTGAATGAACTAAAGTAAATTAGGTCTTCTCTAAGAAAATCCACTATTGGACTTTTAACAGCCTGAAAAGTCTTTTCGGAGCATAAAAAGTGTAAATGCATCTAAATGCAGTAAAGTGATGGATTATCCACTATTGAATCATAGAATATCACAAATCTTGTATTTATGTGGTTCTGAGACACGTATTGAATGAACTAAAGTAAATTAGGTCTTCTCTAAGAAAATCCACTATTGGACTTTTAACAGCCTGAAAAGTCTTTTCGGAGCATAAAAAGTGTAAATGCATCTAAATGCAGTAAAGTGATGGAATATCCACTATTGAATCATAGAATATCACAAATCTTGTATTTATGTGGTTCTGAGACACGTATTGAATGAACTAAAGTAAATTAGGTCTTCTCTAAGAAAATCCACTATTGGACTTTTAACAGCCTGAAAAGTCTTTTCGGAGCATAAAAAGTGTAAATGCATCTAAATGCAGTAAAGTGATGGAATATCCACTATTGAATCATAGAATATCACAAATCTTGTATTTATGTGGTTCTGAGACACGTATTGAATGAACTAAAGTGAACTAGGTATTCTTTAAGAAAATCCACTATTGGACTTTAACAGCCTGAAAAGTCTTTTCGGAGCATAAAAAGTGTAAATGCATCTAAATGCAGTAAAGTGATGCATTCAATCCACTATTGAATCATAGAATATCACAAATCTTGTATTTATGTGGTTCTGAGACACGTATTGAATGAACTAAAGTAAATTAGGTATTCTCTAAGAAAATCCACTATTGGACTTTTAACAGCCTGAAAAGTCTTTTCGGAGCATAAAAAGTGTAAATGCATCTAAATGCAGTAAAGTGATGCATTGAATCCACTATTGAATCATAGAATATCACAAATCTTGTATTTATTTGGTTCTGAGACACGTATTGAATGAACTAAAGTAAATTAGGTATTCTCTAAGAAAATCCACTATTGGACTTTTAACAGCCTGAAAAGTCTTTTCGGAGCATACAAAGTGCCTGAAAAGTCTTTTCGGAGCATAAAAAGTGTAAATGCATCTAAAAGCAGTAAAGTGATGGAATATCCACTATTGAATCATAGAATATCACAAATCTTGTATGTATGTGGTTCTGAGACACGTATTGAATGAACTAAAGTAAATTAGGTAATCTTTAAGAAAATCCACTATTGGACTTTTAACAGACTTGTATGTATTGGTTCTGAGACACGTATTGAATGAACTAAAGTAAATTAGGTATTCTCTAAGAAAATCCACTATTGGACTTAAACAGCCTGAAAAGTCTTTTCGGAGCATAAAAAGTGTAAATGCATCTAAATGCAGTAAAGTGATGCATTCAATCCACTATTGAATCATAGAATATCACAAATCTTGTATTTATGTGGTTCTGAGACACGTATTGAATGAACTAAAGTAAATTAGGTCTTCTCTAAGAAAATCCACTATTGGACTTTTAACAGCCTGAAAAGTCTTTTCGGAGCATAAAAAGTGTAAATGCATCTAAATGCAGTAAAGTGATGGAATATCCACTATTGAATCATAGAATATCACAAATCTTGTATTTATGTGGTTCTGAGACACGTATTGAATGAACTAAAGTGAACTAGGTATTCTTTAAGAAAATCCACTATTGGACTTTAACAGCCTGAAAAGTCTTTTCGGAGCATAAAAAGTGTAAATGCATCTAAATGCAGTAAAGTGATGCATTCAATCCACTATTGAATCATAGAATATCACAAATCTTGTATTTATGTGGTTCTGAGACACGTATTGAATGAACTAAAGTAAATTAGTTCTTCTCTAAGAAAATCCACTATTGGACTTTTAACAGCCTGAAAAGTCTTTTCGGAGCATAAAAAGTGTAAATGCATCTAAATGTGTAAATGTATCTAAAAAGTGTAAATGCATCTAAATGCAGTAAAGTGATGGAATATCCACTATTGAATCATAGAATATCACAAATCTTGTATTTATGTGGTTCTGAGACACGTATTGAATGAACTAAAGTAAATTAGGTATTCTCTAAGAAAATCCACTATTGGACTTTAACAGCCTGAAAAGTCTTTTCGGAGCATAAAAAGTGTAAATGCATCTAAATGCAGTAAAGTGATGGAATATCCACTATTGAATCATAGAATATCACAAATCTTGTATTTATGTGGTTCTGAGACACGTATTGAATGAACTAAAGTGAACTAGGTATTCTTTAAGAAAATCCACTATTGGACTTTTAACAGCCTGAAAAGTCTTTTCGGAGCATAAAAAGTGTAAATGCATCTAAATGCAGTAAAGTTATGCATTCAATCCACTATTGAATCATAGAATATCACAAATCTTGTATTTATGTGGTTCTGAGACACGTATTGAATGAACTAAAGTAAATTAGGTATTCTCTAAGAAAATCCACTATTGGACTTTTAACAGCCTGAAAAGTCTTTTCGGAGCATACAAAGTGCCTGAAAAGTCTTTTCGGAGCATAAAAAGTGTAAATGCATCTAAAAGCAGTAAAGTGATGGAATATCCACTATTGAATCATAGAATATCACAAATCTTGTATGTATGTGGTTCTGAGACACGTATTGAATGAACTAAAGTAAATTAGGTAATCTTTAAGAAAATCCACTATTGGACTTTTAACAGACTTGTATGTATTGGTTCTGAGACACGTATTGAATGAACTAAAGTAAATTAGGTATTCTCTAAGAAAATCCACTATTGGACTTAAACAGCCTGAAAAGTCTTTTCGGAGCATAAAAAGTGTAAATGCATCTAAATGCAGTAAAGTGATGCATTCAATCCACTATTGAATCATAGAATATCACAAATCTTGTATTTATGTGGTTCTGAGACACGTATTGAATGAACTAATGTAAACTAGGTATTCTCTAAGAAAATCCACTATTGGACTTTTAACAGCCTGAAAAGTCTTTTCGGAGCATACAAAGTGCCTGAAAAGTCTTTTCGGAGCATAAAAAGTGTAAATGCATCTAAATGCAGTAAAGTGATGCATTGAATCCACTATTGAATCATAGAATATCACAAATCTTGTATTTATGTGGTTCTGAGACACGTATTGAATGAACTAAAGTAAATTAGGTCTTCTCTAAGAAAATCCACTATTGGACTTTTAACAGCCTGAAAAGTCTTTTCGGAGCATAAAAAGTGTAAATGCATCTAAATGTGTAAATGTATCTAAAAAGTGTAAATGCATCTAAATGCAGTAAAGTGATGGAATATCCACTATTGAATCATAGAATATCACAAATCTTGTATGTATGTGGTTCTGAGACACGTATTGAATGAACTAAAGTAAATTAGGTAATCTTTAAGAAAATCCACTATTGGACTTTTAACAGACTTGTATGTATTGGTTCTGAGACACGTATTGAATGAACTAAAGTAAAATTAGGTATTCTCTAAGAAAATCCACTATTGGACTTTAACAGCCTGAAAAGTCTTTTCGGAGCATAAAAAGTGTAAATGCATCTAAATGCAGTAAAGTGATGGAATATCCACTATTGAATCATAGAATATCACAAATCTTGTATTTATGTGGTTCTGAGACACGTATTGAATGAACTAAAGTGAACTAGGTATTCTTTAAGAAAATCCACTATTGGACTTTAACAGCCTGAAAAGTCTTTTCGGAGCATAAAAAGTGTAAATGCATCTAAATGCAGTAAAGTGATGCATTCAATCCAAAAATCTAAAGTAAATTAGGTAATCTTTAAGAAAATCCACTATTGGACTTTTAACAGACTTGTATGTATTGGTTCTGAGACACGTATTGAATGAACTAAAGTAAATTAGGTATTCTCTAAGAAAATCCACTATTGGACTTAAACAGCCTGAAAAGTCTTTTCGGAGCATAAAAAGTGTAAATGCATCTAAATGCAGTAAAGTGATGCATTGAATCCACTATTGAATCATAGAATATCACAAATCTTGTATTTATGTGGTTCTGAGACACGTATTGAATGAACTAAAGTAAATTAGGTCTTCTCTAAGAAAATCCACTATTGGACTTTTAACAGCCTGAAAAGTCTTTTCGGAGCATAAAAAGTGTAAATGCATCTAAATGTGTAAATGTATCTAAAAAGTGTAAATGCATCTAAATGCAGTAAAGTGATGGAATATCCACTATTGAATCATAGAATATCACAAATCTTGTATTTATGTGGTTCTGAGACACGTATTGAATGAACTAAAGTAAATTAGGTATTCTCTAAGAAAATCCACTATTGGACTTTTAACAGCCTGAAAAGTCTTTTCGGAGCATAAAAAGTGTAAATGCATCTAAATGCAGTAAAGTGATGCATTGAATCCACTATTGAATCATAGAATATCACAAATCTTGTATTTATTTGGTTCTGAGACACGTATTGAATGAACTAAAGTAAATTAGGTATTCTCTAAGAAAATCCACTATTGGACTTTTAACAGCCTGAAAAGTCTTTTCGGAGCATAAAAAGTGTAAATGCATCTAAATGCAGTAAAGTGATGGAATATCCACTATTGAATCATAGAATATCACAAATCTTGTATTTATGTGGTTCTGAGACACGTATTGAATGAACTAAAGTGAACTAGGTATTCTTTAAGAAAATCCACTATTGGACTTTAACAGCCTGAAAAGTCTTTTCGGAGCCTAAAAAGTGTAAATGCATCTAAATGCAGTAAAGTGATGGATTATCCACTATTGAATCATAGAATATCACAAATCTTGTATTTATGTGGTTCTGAGACACGTATTGAATGAACTAAAGTAAATTAGGTCTTCTCTAAGAAAATCCACTATTGGACTTTTAACAGCCTGAAAAGTCTTTTCGGAGCATAAAAAGTGTAAATGCATCTAAATGCAGTAAAGTGATGGAATATCCACTATTGAATCATAGAATATCACAAATCTTGTATTTATGTGGTTCTGAGACACGTATTGAATGAACTAAAGTAAATTAGGTCTTCTCTAAGAAAATCCACTATTGGACTTTTAACAGCCTGAAAAGTCTTTTCGGAGCATAAAAAGTGTAAATGCATCTAAATGCAGTAAAGTGATGGAATATCCACTATTGAATCATAGAATATCACAAATCTTGTATTTATGTGGTTCTGAGACACGTATTGAATGAACTAAAGTGAACTAGGTATTCTTTAAGAAAATCCACTATTGGACTTTAACAGCCTGAAAAGTCTTTTCGGAGCATAAAAAGTGTAAATGCATCTAAATGCAGTAAAGTGATGCATTCAATCCACTATTGAATCATAGAATATCACAAATCTTGTATTTATGTGGTTCTGAGACACGTATTGAATGAACTAAAGTAAATTAGGTATTCTCTAAGAAAATCCACTATTGGACTTTTAACAGCCTGAAAAGTCTTTTCGGAGCATAAAAAGTGTAAATGCATCTAAATGCAGTAAAGTGATGCATTGAATCCACTATTGAATCATAGAATATCACAAATCTTGTATTTATTTGGTTCTGAGACACGTATTGAATGAACTAAAGTAAATTAGGTATTCTCTAAGAAAATCCACTATTGGACTTTTAACAGCCTGAAAAGTCTTTTCGGAGCATACAAAGTGCCTGAAAAGTCTTTTCGGAGCATAAAAAGTGTAAATGCATCTAAAAGCAGTAAAGTGATGGAATATCCACTATTGAATCATAGAATATCACAAATCTTGTATGTATGTGGTTCTGAGACACGTATTGAATGAACTAAAGTAAATTAGGTAATCTTTAAGAAAATCCACTATTGGACTTTTAACAGACTTGTATGTATTGGTTCTGAGACACGTATTGAATGAACTAAAGTAAATTAGGTATTCTCTAAGAAAATCCACTATTGGACTTAAACAGCCTGAAAAGTCTTTTCGGAGCATAAAAAGTGTAAATGCATCTAAATGCAGTAAAGTGATGCATTCAATCCACTATTGAATCATAGAATATCACAAATCTTGTATTTATGTGGTTCTGAGACACGTATTGAATGAACTAAAGTAAATTAGGTCTTCTCTAAGAAAATCCACTATTGGACTTTTAACAGCCTGAAAAGTCTTTTCGGAGCATAAAAAGTGTAAATGCATCTAAATGCAGTAAAGTGATGGAATATCCACTATTGAATCATAGAATATCACAAATCTTGTATTTATGTGGTTCTGAGACACGTATTGAATGAACTAAAGTGAACTAGGTATTCTTTAAGAAAATCCACTATTGGACTTTAACAGCCTGAAAAGTCTTTTCGGAGCATAAAAAGTGTAAATGCATCTAAATGCAGTAAAGTGATGCATTCAATCCACTATTGAATCATAGAATATCACAAATCTTGTATTTATGTGGTTCTGAGACACGTATTGAATGAACTAAAGTAAATTAGTTCTTCTCTAAGAAAATCCACTATTGGACTTTTAACAGCCTGAAAAGTCTTTTCGGAGCATAAAAAGTGTAAATGCATCTAAATGTGTAAATGTATCTAAAAAGTGTAAATGCATCTAAATGCAGTAAAGTGATGGAATATCCACTATTGAATCATAGAATATCACAAATCTTGTATTTATGTGGTTCTGAGACACGTATTGAATGAACTAAAGTAAATTAGGTATTCTCTAAGAAAATCCACTATTGGACTTTAACAGCCTGAAAAGTCTTTTCGGAGCATAAAAAGTGTAAATGCATCTAAATGCAGTAAAGTGATGGAATATCCACTATTGAATCATAGAATATCACAAATCTTGTATTTATGTGGTTCTGAGACACGTATTGAATGAACTAAAGTGAACTAGGTATTCTTTAAGAAAATCCACTATTGGACTTTTAACAGCCTGAAAAGTCTTTTCGGAGCATAAAAAGTGTAAATGCATCTAAATGCAGTAAAGTTATGCATTCAATCCACTATTGAATCATAGAATATCACAAATCTTGTATTTATGTGGTTCTGAGACACGTATTGAATGAACTAAAGTAAATTAGGTATTCTCTAAGAAAATCCACTATTGGACTTTTAACAGCCTGAAAAGTCTTTTCGGAGCATACAAAGTGCCTGAAAAGTCTTTTCGGAGCATAAAAAGTGTAAATGCATCTAAAAGCAGTAAAGTGATGGAATATCCACTATTGAATCATAGAATATCACAAATCTTGTATGTATGTGGTTCTGAGACACGTATTGAATGAACTAAAGTAAATTAGGTAATCTTTAAGAAAATCCACTATTGGACTTTTAACAGACTTGTATGTATTGGTTCTGAGACACGTATTGAATGAACTAAAGTAAATTAGGTATTCTCTAAGAAAATCCACTATTGGACTTAAACAGCCTGAAAAGTCTTTTCGGAGCATAAAAAGTGTAAATGCATCTAAATGCAGTAAAGTGATGCATTCAATCCACTATTGAATCATAGAATATCACAAATCTTGTATTTATGTGGTTCTGAGACACGTATTGAATGAACTAATGTAAACTAGGTATTCTCTAAGAAAATCCACTATTGGACTTTTAACAGCCTGAAAAGTCTTTTCGGAGCATACAAAGTGCCTGAAAAGTCTTTTCGGAGCATAAAAAGTGTAAATGCATCTAAATGCAGTAAAGTGATGCATTGAATCCACTATTGAATCATAGAATATCACAAATCTTGTATTTATGTGGTTCTGAGACACGTATTGAATGAACTAAAGTAAATTAGGTCTTCTCTAAGAAAATCCACTATTGGACTTTTAACAGCCTGAAAAGTCTTTTCGGAGCATAAAAAGTGTAAATGCATCTAAATGTGTAAATGTATCTAAAAAGTGTAAATGCATCTAAATGCAGTAAAGTGATGGAATATCCACTATTGAATCATAGAATATCACAAATCTTGTATGTATGTGGTTCTGAGACACGTATTGAATGAACTAAAGTAAATTAGGTAATCTTTAAGAAAATCCACTATTGGACTTTTAACAGACTTGTATGTATTGGTTCTGAGACACGTATTGAATGAACTAAAGTAAAATTAGGTATTCTCTAAGAAAATCCACTATTGGACTTTAACAGCCTGAAAAGTCTTTTCGGAGCATAAAAAGTGTAAATGCATCTAAATGCAGTAAAGTGATGGAATATCCACTATTGAATCATAGAATATCACAAATCTTGTATTTATGTGGTTCTGAGACACGTATTGAATGAACTAAAGTGAACTAGGTATTCTTTAAGAAAATCCACTATTGGACTTTAACAGCCTGAAAAGTCTTTTCGGAGCATAAAAAGTGTAAATGCATCTAAATGCAGTAAAGTGATGCATTCAATCCAAAAATCTAAAGTAAATTAGGTAATCTTTAAGAAAATCCACTATTGGACTTTTAACAGACTTGTATGTATTGGTTCTGAGACACGTATTGAATGAACTAAAGTAAATTAGGTATTCTCTAAGAAAATCCACTATTGGACTTAAACAGCCTGAAAAGTCTTTTCGGAGCATAAAAAGTGTAAATGCATCTAAATGCAGTAAAGTGATGCATTGAATCCACTATTGAATCATAGAATATCACAAATCTTGTATTTATGTGGTTCTGAGACACGTATTGAATGAACTAAAGTAAATTAGGTCTTCTCTAAGAAAATCCACTATTGGACTTTTAACAGCCTGAAAAGTCTTTTCGGAGCATAAAAAGTGTAAATGCATCTAAATGTGTAAATGTATCTAAAAAGTGTAAATGCATCTAAATGCAGTAAAGTGATGGAATATCCACTATTGAATCATAGAATATCACAAATCTTGTATTTATGTGGTTCTGAGACACGTATTGAATGAACTAAAGTAAATTAGGTATTCTCTAAGAAAATCCACTATTGGACTTTTAACAGCCTGAAAAGTCTTTTCGGAGCATAAAAAGTGTAAATGCATCTAAATGCAGTAAAGTGATGCATTGAATCCACTATTGAATCATAGAATATCACAAATCTTGTATTTATTTGGTTCTGAGACACGTATTGAATGAACTAAAGTAAATTAGGTATTCTCTAAGAAAATCCACTATTGGACTTTTAACAGCCTGAAAAGTCTTTTCGGAGCATAAAAAGTGTAAATGCATCTAAATGCAGTAAAGTGATGGAATATCCACTATTGAATCATAGAATATCACAAATCTTGTATTTATGTGGTTCTGAGACACGTATTGAATGAACTAAAGTGAACTAGGTATTCTTTAAGAAAATCCACTATTGGACTTTAACAGCCTGAAAAGTCTTTTCGGAGCCTAAAAAGTGTAAATGCATCTAAATGCAGTAAAGTGATGGAATATCCACTATTGATCCCTCAACAAACTTTGATCGGTCAGTATTACTGACACTGAATTCACAGAGGACTGTTATTATTATTGTTGTTGTTCTTGGGCAATTCACTCAAAAGCTTTTTATTTATTGTTTGAATTTCTAACCCACAACCCTAACCCCACATACATACAAATCTTGTATGTATGTGGTTCTGAGACACGTATTGAATGAACTAAAGTAAATTAGGGTCTTCTCTAAGAAAATCTAGTGGACTATTTCCGGCCTGAAAAGTCTTTTCGGAGCATAAAAAGTGTAAATGCATCTAAATGTGTAAATGCATCTAAAAAGTGTAAATGCATCTAAATGCAGTAAAGTACCTGCATTTTAGTGAATTTGCAGTGAAGCACGGTCGAGACCCACGATTTAAGACCATAGAGAAGAATAAATCTCAATTCCAAGTTCAATAATTACAATTAAAGTACCCAATAATACCCAATAATGACAGGCTAAGATATCACAACATCATCTGTTGGTTTGATGTTTTTGAATCCTCAAGATCGTCCTTTTGTCCAACGCAATCTTGTTTTTTGTAACCAGAAGGGGGCGGAGCTAAGTACACAGAACGATGGACTGTAGCCCCGCCCCCTTAAGCATACTTTGTTGTCTTTGACTTTACAGCTCGTGCTGTATTGAAGAAGACTTCATTTATATAGAGTCATTTATATAGACTTCTATACAACCAGAGGAGTCGCCCCCTGCTGGTCAGGAGAGAGAATGCAGCTTTAACACATATTATTATTGTTGTTGTTGTTTGTGCTCCTCCTGACTTGATTTCAATTTCTATCATAACAGACTTCTATACAACCAGAGGAGTCGCCCCCTGGTGGTCAGGAGAGAGAATGCAACATTTACGTCAATATGGTATGAATATTTCAGTATCTTTCGATTTGAGTCAGTACTTTATTGTCATGATAGATATATGTGCTGCTCCTGAAACTCTCTCAAGTGTGGGACCCTAACCTTCTGAAGAAACGATGCTGACCGAAGTGGTTTTGCGGTACATCATCTTGGGAGTTGTTGTTTTGACCGGGTAAACCGCGATGCCTCATGAGCCCGAGTTGTCCACCACGATGAGGCTCCTCGAGCCCACGATGGCTCACGTTCCCTGATGAAAGTTATAGAGTCCACGGTGTCTCACACTCCCTGATGAAAGTTCCCATGCCCACAGTGGCTCACTACTCCCTGACAAGGTAAAAACCTGGTCTTCTTTCTCGTAATGTAGGTCTGGATGTACGTGACCTGGTTGAATTTACTTTCACAAACATGTCTTGACTGATGGACACAATACTCGAGATTGAGCTGGTAAAACACGATGCCTCATGAGCCCGAGTTGTCCACCACGACGAGGCTCCTCGAGCCCACGATGGCTCACCTTCCCTGATGAAAGTTATAGAGTCCACGGTGGCTCACACTCCCTGATGAAAGTTCCCATGCGTGCTAGCACACAAAATATTGACTTTTTACTGCCTCCTGCTGTGGTATCACAATTATGGTTTCAACGCTAACCAACATTCCTGAAGGAGGCAGATTTACCATCATCATGTAAAGTCACCTTTGATACAAGGGCTCATCCTCGGCTCCAAAGATGACTGTCGCTTTCATCAGCTGTAGCTAGCTAGCATGAGTTTCACCTGCTGTGTGACTGAAACGCAGTAGGCAAGTCAAGTCAAGTTTATTTGTATAGCACATTTCAACACAAGGCGATTCAAAGTGCTTCACATACAACCATTAAAAGCATAAAAACACAATGCAAAATAAAAGAAGATTTAAAAACAATTAAGAACATTCATTAAAACATTAAAAAACAGTTAAAAAGCAAAGAATAGATAGATAAATAATTGAATAAAAGTTGCAGTGTAGTTTAAGATATAAAATGCAGTAGTAAGATGCAGAATCTGGTTTAATTAAAGACAACAGCAAACAGAAAGGTCTTCAATCTGGATTTAAAGAGACTGAGGGTCTCAGCAGACCTGCAGCTTTCAGGGAACTTGTTCCAGATGTGTGGAGCAGAAAAGCTGAATCAAAAAGGGACACTTCGACTACATTAACATGGGGAAGGAAATGCCCAAATGTCCCAGAGCTTACCCAGGAATACAGGCACTTTCTCTGGGTAAAAGTTGGAGAAATACCACCCTTTGTTTAATTTAAATATTAAATATAAACAAAAGAAGTTCATGCGCTCATTGTACTGGATTGTACATGTACTTCTACTGGAATCGAACACAGAATCTCGTGCGGATAAACTTATACAACAGAAACTATAAAACTATTGCTATATGCCCTGCTGTAATTGATAACACTTTTAAAACACTATTGTAGTTGAAATGGCAGTTTTCAAAAAAAAAAAAAGGTACGATTAAAGGTTTGTTAACCTCAGATGTGAATATTCTTTCCATATACATCACATTTTACTGAATTAATACTCAGGTGAAACATCAAGTTAAGGGAAAGACAGGCAAGAACTATCACTAAGAATGGCTTGTGGCGCTGTGGTAGTGCTCCCGCCTGGGGACCACATGGTCCGCGGTTCAAATCTTGCCCCGGGCAACTTTTTTTTTCCTTCAAATCTCACTTGTGGAGAGGTCAGAAAGGTGATTTGAGCTTCGTTTTTGGAGTCAGGAGAGTTTTTACTGAGTGCATTAAAAACACTTTTAAATGACTTTTCGACACAATATATGATATTTAGAGACGCCAGAGCATACTCTACCAGGATCCGTTGGAGTTAGCTCAGTAACACAACGGAAGTTAGCTTTCTGAAGGGTCTACAGACTTATGCTTTTGGATTCCTATTCAGGGCATCCAGGGCGAGTTTCAAGCAGTTTGGACTTTGTTTTGTTGGGAGTTATTAGCCTTTGGAGGGGCTTAATTGGTCATTTTTGGGCCTTTTCAAAGCCCTGCCATTCGGCCATGCTAAGGGCTACAGGGTCGGGGCTAACATGGCTGGGTCCCATTTGGGAGTGGGTACAACGGTGAAAGCTAAGCTCTAGCATGTTCAGAAAAAAAAAAGCTCTGATCAGCCCAAGATCTGCAGGTGCTCTCGGATCCGTCAACCCCAACACCCTTCTCAACTTCTTAGCAGTGCAGGATATACACATCCCTGTAAAATTGATAACAGAATTTTGAACTGAGCCATGTTGGTTTTGAAAAAGCTGACTTTTCAGAATGAAACGCATCAAACTTTTTTTAAACTTTCAAAAGGATGATTTGAAACGTAACCCTAAATATCCTTAAAATTGTTAAAGGGAAGGAACATTTTGTTCCTTTTTGTTTCTGCACAAAAAGTGCCAAGAGAATGTTCATTTGTTTTGTAACAGGGACTTGAGCTCTAATTTCACTTAAGCGCTGTTTTTTTTAATTCTTTTTTTAAATCTCAGATGTTACACTTTAGCAAGACCATTTAGGAATCTACTCTCTTTTGATCTCTCATTAATAAAAAAAAATGTAAAGAGCTACTAAAAGGTTACATAGTTTGCATTAAGTACATCAGTGCAAAACAAGTCAAATGAAAGTAATTGGTGGCTGATCCCAAAACAGTCTTCACCATGGACCTGATGGAGGTGGTTCAGGCTCACCTGAACCACCTCCATCAGGTCCACCCGGCTGTCCACACGTCCAGCACCTCGGCTCCGGACTCGGGGCGGGCCGCCCGGGATCCCCCCAGGTCGCTTCGTGGCGCCGGGGAACTGTCCACAGCTCCGGCCACTCCCAGGTCTGATTCCCCGGCGCCCTTCGCTCAGGCCGCGCTCTCGGCCGCCCCTCCGGGTCCGGGCCCGACCGGGCCGCCGCCTTCGGCCGTGGCGCATCGTCCGCCCTCCCCGGCCCGCCCATGGCGTCGAACCTCCGCGTCGCCGGAGTCGCCGCCGCCGTCTGCGCCGCCGTCTCCGTCGTCGCCGGAGCCGCCTCGGCCGCCGACGTCTGTGTTGCCGCGGACTCGGCCCTCCGCGTCGCCGATTCCGACGCGGTCTGCGTCGCGGTGGTCTTGTTCCGCCGCCTCCCCGCGTCCGGGACCGTCTGCGTAAATGCGGTCCTCCTTGTTTTGTTTTTTCTGTGTTGAATTGTACTTTTGAACGACTCATAAAGTGACCGCTCTAGTGTGTCTCAGGTCCTACAGTGACCGCTCTGGTGTGTCTCAGGTCCTACAGTGACCGCTCTGGTGTGTCTCAGGTCCTAAAGTGACCGCGGATTCCCCTGGTCCACCCCCTACCCCACTAATCCCAACGTTAACAATAAACTAAACTACATGTAATTCTAACTATGCTAAACTTTTCTCAGGTCCTACAGTGACTCAGTGTCTCAGAGCGGTCACTCTCTGTGACATCCGTCCTTGTGTGCAGAGCTCCGGGAAACCCACGGCATGGTCGAACCCTGCTACAGGTGTGCAGATGTGCAATTAAAAAGCCTAAAATTAGACTCTTAAAAGAACAGTGTTTAGCATTTAGGGGGGATTTATTGGCAGAAATGGAATATTATACTGTTAAGAGTGTTTTCTTTGGTGTAAAGTCACATGAAAAGGTTTCAGTTGGTTGCAATCTTCAACCTCGGCACTAGATGGCGCCAAATCCTACACTTTAAATAAAACTTTACAACATTAAAGCATCTTTTTGAGGGGAAATGTTGAGAGTGCTATCATGGACCAGTGACCTGGCTTGTGAACCATGGACGCAGAGCGGTACAGAAAGAGGGTGTGATGAGCGGATGAGGGGTCGGTACACTTCCTGTCTGAAAGAAAAGCGACTTTTGAGATGTTTTTATGTTTTTACATCACAAGGGTTAAACGTGTTTATACCATGGAATTGTTATTCATTCACTTTTATTTTTATTTTGGGATGGACTGGACCAATTTGAAAGGACAGAAACAGCCCTACCAGTAACCAGAACCAACTGGTCTTTACTGGTCTGGAGCCCAAATCGGTGACTCTTCTGAGGAAGTAGAGAAGTGGGCCAAAAAAAAATAAAAAATATTCCAGATCTAGGAAGTCCAAATATCCAATAAAAGATGTTTATACAAATGGAAAGTCTTCCTCTGTTGTTTGGTGTCTTTTAATTCCGATGTGGACTATTTTAGTTTTTATTCCAGAAAATGTTCCCGTAAAAAACCTCCAGACTTCAATTAAACAATATAAAAAAATATTGTCAGTTATTATAAAAATAAGCTTTCTAAATGTATTCATGGTCAGAAGATGCTTTAAAAATAGGAAATTAAACCATTTTGAACTCAAACGACCTGAAAGTTTTCTGAACCCGACACAAAATAAATAATTCCAGTTTTCTTTCCCTGCTTCACGCGGAGTCACCGGAATATGCATGGATGACGCTCGGTGACGCCGAGAGACAAAAGAGCTCCGGTTGAATTGTTCAGCAGTCAAACCGGCGAAGAGATTCATGCCACTGAATATTATTAATATTGGTTTTTTTGCTTTGAATCACAATTATCTTTCGTTTGCGTCACAATTTATGAGGAAAAGAGTCTAAAACTGATCAAAACTGTTTTTATGGGACTTCCATATAACTAATGTAACTATTAACAGTTTTACTTCCTTTCTGATGTGGAGATATTTCTCCAATATCTAAGAGTTAAATTTTTTGGTTTTTATTTTCACTACTTTTGACTTTTTATGCATTAGAAAAATTATGTGAGCTGCTGATAAACAATTTCTTTAAATTAGATGGACATCGACAATAATCTGCTATTTCTGATTAACAGCCAGTTAATAACATGAATGCATAGACGAACACTGCCACTCTGTGTTTATAATAAATAACTGCACTTTCTAAAAGCAGCACTCTGAAAACAGGAATTTGGTTTATTGTAGCTGAACAGAGTATTTAGAAATATATAGAAATACATATTTAAAAAAATATATTTAAAAAAATATATATATTATGGATCAATATACAAAAAGTCACAAAGATGGTACAAATAAATAAAACAGGCTCAAGTTAACAGACGTTAAACTAACGTCTGTCTGTAAACTATCTATAACTATAATTATAACTTTCTTTAATCACAACAAAAATTAAATTGTCTTTCCAAGAAACTGTCACTGAAACTATTAGAACATTACAGACCTATAAAACTAAAAAGTAATATTTTATTTCATGGGTCCATTTCTGAATAATTTATAATATTTTACAAAAAGTCTCCTGGAAAGAAATATGTAATTATATGGAAAATATAATTGACAATAATAACTGAACAATGAGCAAAACTTTCCAAATAATTTATCAAATTAGAATATTCTTCCCAGGAGATGTTAATATATATAATTATAGACCCATAAAATCAAACGTTACCTAAAACAACAAGACACGACTTAAAGAAACAGTCCCTCATTTCAGGGAGATTTGGCCTTTTTGGGGTTTATATATATTTTTTAACCCAAAATCAGAAGAGAAGATGTCGTTAATTAGTTTTTTGGAAGATGAACTTTCATATCGAGGCGGAAACAAAAATAAAAGCGTTATTGGTCATCTCATCGGACTTTTGGTTGAAAAAAAAAAATAAATTAAAAAAAAAAAACTTATTTTTAAACAATAAATAATATTCTTTTGTCAACAAGTCTCACGAAAAAAGACCAAACCCAACGTTTGAGCTTGTTTGGGCTCGTTTGGGCTCGTTTGGGCTCGTCGGGTTCGTTTGAGCTCGTTTGGGCTCGTTTGAGCTCATCGGGCTCGTTTGAGCTCGTCGGGTTCGTTTGAGCTCGTTTGGGCTCGTTGGGTTCGTTTGAGCTCGTTTGGGCTCGTTTGGGCTCGTTTGGGCTCGTCGGGCTCTCCCGTCAGGCTCGCACGGCGGCTCACCTGAGGTAGGTGCCCGTGTCTCATGGAAGCCCAGCGGGTGTCACACAAGCACTTCATGAATTGTACTTTAGCTTTAGCAGGGGCTTTAGAATAAGTGATTTGTCTTGTCTTTTTTTTTTTTGTACACCCACAATACATTTAATAATGCCACAGGCACAAAACACTGTGTTTGATCCGAAGAAAGTGCACTTTTACGGGCAGGGGGCGGCTTAACCCTCTCTGATTCGAATAATTAACAGAACAATGTGCATTTATTGCAGCAAAGCTAAATGCAGCCCAAGCAGCCTACATTAATATTTCTACTGAGCACCACAGTCCAAACCGCATCCTTCTACTACTGCATTTTTATAAAACCTGTGCGGAAAAAAGATCAGCTGTACACATTTTTATGGCACTCTGTTGTCAACTCACAGTCCACAGCCTGATCCAGACCTGATTTAGTGTTGAAACCAGTCCGCAGGAGACATTGATTTAAAAACGCTTTGGTTGTACCACACCACTCTCGCCAGCAGATGGCAGCATCGCCTAAGGAATGAAATGAAAGCAAAGGACTCAGCTCCTCCAATGTATTTGAATAGAAGGCAGGGAGTTCAGTTCAATTTAATTCATTTTAATTCAATTTGATTCAAGTTTATTCAATGTAATTCCTCACCACCAGGGGTCTAACCCGGCCCACAAGTACCCAGCATTCATGCACTGAGACATGCACACACACACACACACAAAAGAAATCAGTCACAGAAACTTCCCTTGTGCGAAGAAGAAGACAACAGAAATAAGCATTAGCAGCAGCCTCCGCATCATCTCCGCAGCAGCCTCCGCATCATCTCCGCATTGATGCGCACACACTCGCACACACTCACACACACGCATACAAACTCACTCACCCACACAAATGGCCATGAAACCAGTCTTTTAATTGCATTTTAATACTTTAAAACAGGTTAGAGACATGGATTCTTTTCTGCAGCCAACATGGCCCTCTGAATATGAAACACCTGCAATTTGGTGTGGATTGCTAAAGGTTAAAGGCCACAAATAAAAAAAAATAAATACTGGTGCGCATGATTTTTCAGCCGTCTCCAAACTGAGGATGGCAATCAATGTATCGAACGGTTTATTTCTTTACCGTTCGATACATAGAGGCATATATTTATGCTATCTCTGTGTTAGATACAGATACAGATACAGTTAGATACAGCTAATATGCTAAAACCAGGCAAGCACATGGTTTTAGCATATTAAAGTAACTGCCATCATTATGAATGAAAAATAATTCCACATGCTAAGAATCATCCAGTATATTCAATTGAGAATCATCTCTGTAAAGGACTCATTTCTTCAGATATCTCTTAGTCTTATATTTTGTCACATTCAGGAGGCTTCGTCAGCTTAAAACTGATTGATGAAAATGTCTTCTCCACTAAACGGACAATGTCCAGTTGTTTTACATGATGTTAGTGTTGGTAAACATCATACTTATGCAACTACCGTCTATATTTCTATTGCTAGTTCTATTTCAGGTGTTACTGAAACACCTGAAATAGTGGTTAGCAAGTCTGTCTTTCAATCAGAGGGTCGGCGGTTCGATCCCAGGCTTACATTTTGTACTACCGTGTCATTTGCAAGTGCCTGCATCATTTCAAGTGTTGATTGTAAAAAAAAGAAATGTTATTTTTATAAATATGTCCATGTCCATGTGTATGTCCATGTCCAAGACACTTGACTCACCGTCAAGTGAGTCAAGTGCGACTCACCGTTGTTGTGTCTACGGTCTACTGTAAAGCATGTAAGTCGCTTTGGATAATAGCGTCACCTAAATGAAATGTAATGTAAATACATACATTACTGCAACTACAGCTTGATCTCCTAGTAATTCTGGTATTATGAGTACTGCTACAGTCAATACCTGTTGTCATCACAGCCTCATTACTTGCTGGTTTTTGAATAACATGTAATTTCTGTCTCGTTTGATTCAGGGTCCAAAAAAACTAAAATGGACAAACGAAGAAATCCAGGCTGTCGAGAAACACACACATTATTATTTTGTATGGACCACATCAACTCTGGGAAAGTGCCTGGAAAAACTCAGTGTCTGGACTGCATTGAGGCGTCAGGATTTGCACTTAAGGGTAGGAGTTGGGTGGGTGTCAAATATTATGTTAAACATCGCAATGATGCGTTAAAGCGAAAGTCTATTAGGTAAGTTTTTTACATTCATCACTTGACTTAAAAGCAGCTGCAATACCCCATACCAGAGTGGTTGCTGTTGTGTTATTGTGGAAGCGTTCACCTTATTGTTTTCTTTATGGTTAATAAACCACTTTTGTTTATCCGTTTGTTGCCTGTGAGTCAACTTAGTTCAACTTAAATACAAAGCACTTAATATTGCAGTATCACAACTGTAATGCTTTCAACCGTAATATTCACTGCTGTACGGAACAATATTGGTGTTATATTTCTGAAAGATCCACAGAACCTTTAAATACAGCTGTGAAGTTTGAACATTTATATTGAGTGGAGTTTAATATACACAGATAATGAGTCATTATACAAGTAAAACATTTAATGGTGAATATACAAATGCAATATGAATTGAATTAACAAAATATAATACAGAAAACAAAAACAATGTATTAAGCTGCTCAGTGTTTCTAAAACCATATCCTCCATTGCATACCTTTTATATAGGATTGTAAGTGGAACGAATAGACGAATATTTAAAACACAATATCAATTATCCTGCACGATGCCAGCACAAGAAATATAGTATGCGTTTGTTTATATTTCTGTACAGCTCATGCAGTCGAAGGGCCAAATTATACTTTGGCCCTTCAACTTTTAGCAAGATTTTAACATTTGCTGTTCCCACCTGACAATATAAACACTCAACAGAACAAGCCGTTTCAGCAGAGTGCTCAACTGCAAAGCCAGGAAGCCTCTGGACAGAGGAAAAGACTCGTCTCAACAGTAGATGACTTCACAGATTCACAGACACTGCAGGGAAACTTGAATTTTCCCTGCATTCACTGATACTGGGTACGGCTAAATTTTATACAAGCTTCTGCATCTTACGGAATAGAAAAACCAGACAAAAATTAAGTTTTATAAATTTGAGACATTTTGTTATTTGAGTTCATATTTTGGTTCCCAGGACCCCCAAAAAATGTATGTGATCAAAAGTATGCTGTTATTCCATTTAGAAAGTGGTGTCCCCACGGGGCACATCTGTCAGTGGCACTTGTGTGTGTGTGTGTGTGTGTGTGTGTGTGTGTTCAGTTCCTTCACAAGCTCACGGCGAGGGCCCTCATCAGGGATTACGAAGACGGGAGCCTGGACAGCAACGAAGCCGAACACGAGGTGTGTGCCGGGTTTCCCGAACGCCGATTCTTCTTTTTGTTCGGCGAGTGCCGTGAATAAGGTCCCGGAAGGGAACAGCAACCGTTTATTTTACTTAAACTGTGGCTTTGAACTGGTTGGCTGAGCTCCACCTGTTGACCTTTCTGCTTTTTGCGTTTCCAGTGGAAGAAGGAGCTGAAGAGCCTCGTCATCGAGCTGAGCAAAGAGTTCTCCATCCTGTCGCAGTTCACCAGCCTCGTGGCCGTCGAGGAAAGGGTCGGTGCCCCTTTGCTGCCTGGACCTGGACTTTGTTGAGCAGCGCCCACGTCGCCAGAAACAAAACACAGCTCTGCCTTGTTTTCAGGACCCGGAGCAACCCGGGGACGGCTTCACCGACATCCCCAAGTTGATCTCAGAGGAAGACGTGGACTTCCTGCCCTACATCAGCTGGATCTCTCCTCAGGACAGGAGAGCTCATGCTTTGCTGTGGTCTCGTTTATGAGCTGCATTTGTCTCTCTGTTGTAGGAAGAGGGGGCTGAGCTGGAGGAGGATGATGATGATGATTATTATGCAGATCGGGCAAAACCTGCTATGAGTTTGTCTTCGGATAGTAGTCCTGTGGTGAGGTCACAGAGCAAAGTGTTCTCATGGAGGCAGAGGACGTCTAGTTGTGTCTAATTTACTAATTGTCACTTCTGTCTCTCTCTTGTAGGGGAAAGCATCAGTTAGGTTTCTCCGTCGCTCTTTAAGTTCTTCATCCGCAGTTTCATAATTATTACTATTTAATTTATTATATATATATTTATTTAGTATTTATTTATTTATGTATTACTATTAATTCTATATATATATATATATATATATATATTTAGTATGTATTTATTACTATTAATTAATTTATTTAGTATTTATTTATTTATTACCATTAATTTATTTATGTATTATTAATTAATTCATTTATTACATATTTATTACTATTCTTTAGGGCGGGCAATAGAGCTGCTTTTTTAAAATTATTAATTACATTTATTAATAAGTTTTTTTATTTTTTATTAAGTTTAATGTCGGTTATTCAAGAAAATACACAAATAATGAACACACAATAGGTTAATAAATCCCATATCAGCGTTGCGTATCAGTAACAGTATGTTGACGTTATTGATGCTCTGTGTGCGGAAAAGTGATCAGAAAATAAACTGAGTTTCATTTATCTCTCCTTTTTTGTAGAGTTCATCTTTGGGAACGGACACGCCTACACGCCTACCCCTGTGTGTGTACTGTGGCCAGGCTAACGGAGAGT
This sequence comes from Cottus gobio, assembly GCA_023566465.1. Lineage (NCBI taxonomy): Eukaryota > Metazoa > Chordata > Actinopteri > Perciformes > Cottidae > Cottus > Cottus gobio. The sequence continues at coordinate 2,244,638 of CM042216.1, read as the reverse complement.
CACAGCTCTGTGAAGCCGTGTATTCCTACGGACCTCAGCAGTGATGACTTCATGACCTTCTTCAATGACAAGATTCTGGCCATCAGAGGCAGGATTGGCGATCTCCTGCCCCCAGCAGTCCACTGTTTATCCTCAAGTGGACTGGCCTCGGCGGCGGCGGCTGTGGGCCCTGATGTGTGTTTGGATGGCTTTCTCCCCATAAGCCTGGACCAACTGTCTTCAACCGTTTCGGCTTCCAAATCGTCTACCTGTCTCCTGGACCCCATCCCAACGACATTGCTGAAGGAGGTGTTGCCTTTGGTTGGCACCTCTTTGCTGGATATTATTAACGGTTCTTTACTAACTGGTTATGTGCCACAGTCGTTCAAAATGGCTGTAATTAAACCTCTACTCAAGAAAGGCTAGAACAGTTGATTGGTATTAGGGGTACAGCACTAAGCTGGTTTGGATTGTATCTATCAGATCGATCTCAGTTTGTATATGTAAATGATGTGGCCTCGGTGAGCACGGGTGTTAAAAATGGGGTACCACAGGGCTCCGTCCTTGGTCCAATTTTGTTCACCCTTTATATGCTTCCGTTAGGCAATATTATCAGGAAACACTCAATAAAATTTCATTTCTACGCCGATGATACCCAGCTATATATATCGATCAAGCCAGAGGAAACCAGCCAGGTGGCTAAACTTCAAGCATGTCTTAAAGACATACAAACCTGGATGACCTGCAACTTCCTGATGCTGAACTCAGACAAGACTGAGGTTATTTTGCTTGGCCCAGAGCCACTGAGAAATCAATTATCTAATGATATTGTTTCTCTTCATGGCATTGCACTGGCGTCAACCACCACCGTGAGGAACCTGGGAGTCATCTCAATTCCTCTTACATTCCTGGTATCCTGCTGCTGTGTTCTCCTTTGTTCTCATCCTGCAGTTTCTAAGATAACTTCAACTGTTTTTCTTTTGTTTATAGTCATGTTTAAGGATTTAGGATTACAAATGATGTTCACACGAAATGGTTCTATCTTTTTTCTCTATCAATTTAGTTTTCTACTCTTCAGGTCCTAGAATGACAGATCTGCATGCTCCGGAAACACTCAAAAAGTCACTTCACATCCCCTACTTCTAAAATTCTAAACAGCTTTACATCCTGAATTGACAGTCTGTGTCAGCTTATCAGTGTGTGTGTGTGTGTGTGTGTGTGGGTGGGTGTGTGTGTGTATGGGTGTGTGTGTGTGTGGGTGTCCTGCTCTTCTCTCTAATTCTCTCTTATTCTTCTATATGCTGCACCACTTTCATTATTTGAACATTATCCTTATGTAATTGTTACACTACTAATTTATTACCTCGTCAGACCAGCCCCCCCTGCTCACAACTAAATTGTCCTAGATCTACCTAAACAAGGTTCGGTTATCAACAGGTCCTTGCCATAACCTTTTTAGTGAGGCCTCATGTGAGCAGAGAGGAGGGATCATCGAAGGGGTCCCAGAGAGAAGTCTGGTCCTTTGTTCAAATCACTATTCTTCAACAACAATAACTCATCACAAAGATCATGTAAGGTTTACCAAATTGTTAAGTTCAGTGCGTGGTTGCATTCATGGGAGTCGTTCAAATTGTTCCGTACCTCCGCTAATGTGCGGGTTGGTGTGGCGGCTGGGGCACAATGTGTCAGATGGTGCCAGGGGGCTCCTGTTTTTCCCCTGACCTGGACCGAGTGTGAAGTAACCTCCTTCACTTCGTACGGACCAGTCCACCTGGGGTCAGTCCACTTACGCTTGTGAACCTTTAATGGTTGGCTCCTGAGGAGCCAACCATTAAAGTAGTCACCTACTTTAATGGTTGGCTCCTCCTCTGCTGCCGGTGGTTTTTTCCAGCACTTTCGCCACCTGAGATGTTAGCATGTTAGATGTTAGCATTATCTACTAATCTTCGATTTTCATCTTGTACATATTTTACTTAAAGGAATAGTTTGACCTTTTAGGAAATGCGCTTAATTTGAACAAAACAATGAATTAAGTAAGAATTGTACACTGTAATCAACGCATTAAAACGTGCGTCTCACCTCCCTTGGCCAAAGGAAGAGCTTCCACCCATGTCATTTTGGTGGCTGCACAGACTTTAGCTATTTTAGCCTTCAATGTTTGATTTGCTCTTTCCACCAATCCCTGGGATTGGTGGAACTCCACATCCTGCATCAGTTTGTTGTTGAAATGTGTACCATTGTCGGACCTGATACGTCTGGGAACTCCATACCTGGGAATAAGCTCATTTCTTAGACTTAACATCTTAGCATCTTCATGTCTGGTGGGAATAGCTTCCACCCATCTAGAAAAGCATGTCTGGAGATCATTTATTCCTTATAGTGCTGATTTGTGTGCAATATATAGTGTACATTCTCTGCTCCCATATCTGTATAATCTATACTAATATCTTGGAAGCAGGCAGATGGTACCGGGTAGGATCCCATTGGCGTCTTGTAACAATAGCAAAGTTTTGACAATGCTCCAATAATACTACCTTGTAGATTTCACCCTACTGACCGTCAGTATCTTAGTTTTTTTTGTTAGATGTTTTTTTTTTTTCAAGCAGAAGAGGTAAAAATATATATATATATTAAAAGCACAAACAGTAGCTGCCACACTCCTCATTCTGGGGTTGTGTGCTCCACATACTGAACATTCTTCGCAAAACAGCTTCACCATGCTTTCTAGGTGGGGATGCCACCATAGGGCAGAAATGTTCAGCATAGTCTGTTTTGTTCCTTCATGTGTTGGACGATGTGCTTCAGGCAGGAGCAATTGAGGCATGTGATCTCCAAATTCCTTCTTTGTCTTTTGAAGCTCCTTTCCTTGTCCATTCTGTCCACTCATAGGCTCCTGCCTTGGCCTGTAGTTCCTTGATGTGTACAAACACTGAACTTGTGTTTAGGAGTAAATACCACTGGTTGTGGTTAGATGTAGAGACGACTGGTTGTGTTTAGGGAGCAGAGCAGGTGAGTTTCTCTTAAGGAGAGGTGATGGTGAAGGGATGAGAGCATGAGAGGTTCAGGCTGGCTCCAGAGCAGACCCAGGACCAGAACCTGGTCCTGGGTTAGGGTTATGTACATTATTTTCAATTCAGTAATCAGTGAAAAAGAAAACATGTTTCCATATAACCTTTTTGTCATAGCTATATATATATTTTTTTTTTGTAAAAATAAAAGAAGATTTAAAAACAATTAAGAACATTCATTAAAACATTAAAAAACAGTTAAAAAGCAAAGGATAGATAAATAATTGAATAAAAAATTATCCGTTTCATTCTGAAAAGTCAGCTTTTTCAAAACCAACATGGCTCAGTTCAAAATTCTGTTTCATAACAAAACTCCTGATCTCTTCTAAAAGTAAAAGTAAAAAAAGTAGCTTTTCTTTTTGCGGAGTTGCGCAACACGATTGCTGGTGATGCAAAAAAAACAAAAAACAGACCGAAGCTCAAAGGTTGGGTTAGGGTTTGGGGACCCTCTCTCCTGTAAAAACAGGACAGGGCCCCCGGTGCACGGTCCATCGAGGTCCCGGTCCGAGTCATCCCAGAGCCCGCCTGGAGACCTCAGTCGCTTCCTGATTTCAGTACAGGTGAGTGTGCCCTTGTAAACTGAGTATAATTATTATTATTATTCTTCTTATTATTATTATTACAGTCTTGCACATATAATATTGTCTTTGTGTTGTGTCCTCTTCTTCTCCTCGTCCTCCTCCTCTTCCTCCCAGGTCCTCCTCCGGGTCCGGTTCCGAAGTCGTCTGGGCGGCTCTCACCAGGCAGGCCCGCCGGGTTCCGTGGTCGTGAGCCTCTCCGTCGTCGCGATGGTAGCAGCTAGCAGCTAGCCTGAGACCCCGTTGTGAGCACGTAGCTCGGGGCTGGACCTGATGCGTAATCCCGCCGTTTCGGTCCCGTCCGTGAAGGTGCTCCGTCTGGTCCGGTACCGCGTATATATCAATTATGATATATAGGCTCACCTGTGCCCAGGTGTACATGTAGCAACACACTGGTCAACTAATGGTGCAGAGCTCACCTGTCCCCAGGTGTACATGTTGTTGTGGGTCTGGGACGGGTTCACCTTGGAGAGCAGGAAGCGAGCCTGGAAAGCATCATCATCATCATCATCATCAATAACACTGTGCGCTATATATAGTGAAAAATATTATGTTGTATTGCTACGTTTGCCTCCATTGCCCCTCAACTCTTGTTTTTATTTTTTTGTATGTATTTAGTACATCTAATGCATAGTACATCTAATGTATAGTACATTTAGTAATGTACAGTACATATATTGATGTTTCGTACGGATATTCAAGTACAGGGTCTGAACCCAGGTGGATTGACCAAAACAAACTTCTTGGAGCAAAGAGCGGTTCAGAACTGGAAGTTGGCCTTTTGCTAATCAACACATTCTGGTGGTGACGTCATCAGTTAAATGTTTTTGATGTACACAAGCGATTGTGAACACTTGAGCGGTGACCGAGTCTTTTTTCTTTCTTTTTCAAAAAAAAAAAAAAAAAAAAGCCAGCCATGTGAAGAAGAAACCATTTCAACTTCCACCACTTGAGTTACAGTGCGGAACACACGTACATAACAACACGTACATTTCAAGTTAGGTACAAATATACAGTGGGGGAAAAACTGGTCTCAAATCAGATCCACTGTCTGATATGTATTTGTTCCTTTTTATTTCATTCTGGGGCCAACAGTTTGGAGCTTACGATCCGGGAAATTAAGCGCATTCCCTAAAAGGTCAATCTATTCCTTTAAGTAAAATATGTACAAGATGAAAATCGAAGATTTCATTTCAACTTCCACCACTTGAGTTACAGTGCGGAACACACGTACATAACAACACGTACATTTCAAGTTAGGTACAAATATACAGTGGGGGAAAAACTGGTCTCAAATCAGATCCACTGTCGGCATACAGTTTGACTGATGCTGGTCCACGGAGACCGGCTCACCGGGATAAACCAGCATACTCCAGCTGACAGAACTTCCAGAGGAAAACCTAGGAGATTTAAACAGCTGTTTGGCTCCCAGAAGTGACCTCAGTGACCTCAGTGAGCACCTTGGGGTTCTTCTGGAAGAGCTGGAAAGCAGATACTCTGCTAAGCCTGCTGCCCCCCGACCCGGCGGGAGAGAGAATGGATTGATGTATTGAACACGGTTATTAAATAGTCCACATTTAGAGCTGTAGAGCTTCTTTCATTTTTACTTTATTTTTCTTTCAATTTTTCCGACTGAGTATTTGCTCTTGTATTGAATGTTCACTCCGAAGGTGAATGAAGTTATGTACTGCAGTACAACAACAGGAGATCGTCCATTACAGACTCACTTCTTGAAAAACTACACAAGAAAGTAATCCTGTTTGTACACATTCAGACAGCTGTGTGGTTACGTGTTAGCGCCCCCACCTGGCTGCCTCCGTGCTCCGTGTCGATGTATCTGGGCATCGGGAAGCGAGTGTGCAGCAGCTCCTGAGCGTCGTCCACTGGAGCCTGAAGGAGGTGTCTGAAGTTCTCATATTCAGACATTTCCTGATAACCTGCCTTCCGCCACTGAGCTACAGTCTGACAGACAGAGACCAAGAATTAATAACTAGTTTCCTTCACTGAGCGAGCCTGACAGACAGTGACCAGGGATTATTGTCCAGGTGTGTCACTAAAATAGAGCCTGACAGACGAACAGGAATTCACTACCCTTGTCCTTCACTGAGCCCCTCTGGACCGTGAGGTCATTTTCTCGATTTTACTATATATATTGACTATATATTTGAGTCAAAATATATACTAAAAAGAAGAAAAAAAGTTTTTTGCAGTGTAAGGTGTAATATAGGGGCCTTGTTAGGGCCTCTGACTGAAAGCCAGTGTATTTTTGCAGTGTAGGTGGGTGGGTCCATTTCCTGAGTGTTCATTGTTTCACACAAAATGTTGATGGACACCTGAATCCACAAATCACGGAGAGCTCGACACACTCCACAGGCTGTGAGCTCCTGTGACAGTCACTTAGGGGTTCACAGAGCAAGGGGGCGGGAACTCCAGACTCTGGCGCATCCAGCAACAGCTGATTCATATTTCTGTGCCATTTCTTTGCAGAGTTATTAATAGAAACATCACGTAACATCGTCAAAACACGGATCCGCGTTGGCCGGGTCGACAGTGCTAGACCCTGACAGCCAGAGACCAAAAGATAACCCATATTTAATCTGTAGGGTCTTCTCATTTAAAGGGACAGTAGTAAAACAGACTATGGATCAATGATCAACATGTGGGCATAAGCAACCAGATATTCAGACTAAAACGTTCCGTATAAATGCGTTTTTACTGCTGCCTGAACAACTGTTTTCATTTCAATTTTCAATTTGAACAATTTGAAACGGCAACAGGAATCGCACAATCCCGAGTGTCCAATAACTGTAAAATCCTGAATAAAACATCTTTTCATCTTTACTTACCTCATATAATCACACACATCACTACTGTTTCTTTAAAAAATATAAATGTGTACTCGGGCTTCCTCCAGCATCGGCAATGCCATTGTTTAAAGGGATTTGTTATTATTTATTTATTCAAAATTATTTCACACTTGAAAAATAATCCATCATTTTGACCATATTGTTGTTGTTCATTTATGACCTGTAGAGGTCAGACATCCCCACTTTATTTTATGTTATGTTGTTATGTTATGAGCTTTGTGCCAGTGTTTCTGGTTTTGCTTACTTAATGTTGTATTTCAGTCTGCTTTACAGAATCTGGCAAACAATGAAAAGTCTATTTTTTTTTCATCATTCAAACGTGAATAATGTTATAATAATTTGTTATTATTTATTTATTCAAAATTATTTCACACTTAGTCTTTTGGGCAATTCACTCAAAAGCTTTTTATTTATTGTTTGGGCAATTCACTCAAAAGCTTTTTATTTATTGTTTGAATTTCTTCGTTATTATTTATTTATTCAAAATTATTTCACACTTAGTCTTTTGGGCAATTCACTCAAAAGCTTTTTATTTATTGTTTGAATTACAGTACCGGCTAAGACACACAAACAGCGCATATCCTGATGCTACTCAACACAGAATATTAATAAATCAATACTCTGAGAGAGTTTCAGGAGCAGCACATATATCTATCATGACAATAAAGTACTGACTCAAATCGAAAGATACTGAAATATTCATACCAGGTATGTGTAAATGTTAGGGTTAGGGTTAGGGTTAGGCAAGTTTCAGCAAGTTTCAGCAAGTTTCAACACAATGTGTTGATTAATAATTGGCAGATTGCATGGTTTCAACGCTAACCAACATTCCTGAAGGAGGCAGATTTACCATCATCATGTAAAGTCACCTTTGATACAAGGGCTCATCCATTTCACACAGAATAGACAAAAGGCCTCTTTTAAGAATGTTTTCTCTCTCTTTTTAAAAAACTATGGTCATTTATAGTAACATCCGATACGTTTAGAAAGATTAGGAGGGGAAGCAACTACAACAGCGGCTTATGGCCGTGGATCTAGTCGGCTCCAAAGATGACTGTCGCTTTCATCAGCTGTAGCTAGCTAGCATGAGTTTCACCTGCTGTGTGACTGAAACGCAGTAGGCAAGTCAAGTCAAGTTTATTTGTATAGCACATTTCAACACAAGGCGATTCAAAGTGCTTCACATACAACCATTAAAAGCATAAAAACACAATGCAAAATAAAAGAAGATTTAAAAACAATTAAGAACATTCATTAAAACATTAAAAAACAGTTAAAAAGCAAAGGATAGATAAATAATTGAATAAAAGTTGCAGTGTAGTTTAAGATATAAAATGCAGTAGTAAGATGCAGAATCTGGTTTAATTAAAGACAACAATTAAGCCATGCAAGTCCGGTACAGTGAAACTGCGAATGGCTCATTAAATCAGTTTTAATGAGCCATTCCTCTACACGCGCACTCTTACAATATTTGTAATTCTGTAATTTTGTTACTTAAAGAGACTGCAGCTTTCAGGGACCTTGTTGTGTGGAGCAGAAAAGCTGAACGCTGCCTCTCCGTGTTTAGTTCTGACTCTTGGAACAGAAAGTAGACCCGTCCCAGACGACCTGAGGGGTCGGGATGGTTCGTAAGGCAGCAGCAGATCACTAATGTATTTAGGCCCTAAACCATTCAGTGGTTTATAAACCAGCAGCAGAATTTTAAAGTCAATTCTTTGTTGGACAGGAAGCCAGTGCAAGGACCTCAGAACCGGAGTGATGTGATCCACTTTCCTGGTCTTAGTGAGGACTCGAGCTGCAGCGTTCTGAATCAGCTGCAGCTTTCTGATTGACTTTTTACTGAGACCTGTGAACACACCGTTACAGTAGTCAAGTCTACTGAAGATAAATGACCTGTGAACACACCGTTACAGTAGTCCAGTCTACTGAAGATAAATTACCTGTGAACACACCGTTACAGTAGTCCAGTCTACTGAAGATAAATGACCTGTGAACACACCGTTACAGTAGTCCAGTCTACTGAAGATAAATGACCTGTGAACACACCGTTACAGTAGTCCAGTCTACTGAAGATAAATGACCTGTGAACACACCGTTATAGTAGTCCAGTCTACTGAAGATAAATGACCTGTGAACACACCGTTACAGTAGTCCAGTCTACTGAAGATAAATGACCTGTGAACACACCGTTACAGTAGTCCAGTCTACTGAAGATAAATGACCTGTGAACACACCGTTACAGTAGTCCAGTCTACTGAAGATAAATGACCTGTGAACACACCGTTACAGTAGTCCAGTCTACTGAAGATAAATGACCTGTGAACACACCGTTACAGTAGTCCAGTCTACTGAAGATAAATGACCTGTGAACACACCGTTACAGTAGTCCAGTCTACTGAAGATAAATGACCTGTGAACACACCGTTACAGTAGTCCAGTCTACTGAAGATAAATGACCTTGAACACACCGTTACTGAAGATAAATGACCTTGAACACACCGTTACAGTAGTCCAGTCTACTGAAGATAAATGACCTGTGAACACACCGTTACAGTAGTCCAGTCTACTGAAGATAAATGACCTGTGAACACACCGTTACAGTAGTCCAGTCTACTGAAGATAAATGACCTGTGAACACACCGTTACAGTAGTCCAGTCTACTGAAGATAAATGACCTTGAACACACCGTTACTGAAGATAAATGACCTTGAACACACCGTTACAGTAGTCCAGTCTACTGAAGATAAATGACCTTGAACACACCGTTACAGTAGTCAAGTCTACTGAAGATAAATTACCTTGAACACACTGTTACAGTAGTCAAGTCTACTGAAGATAAATTACCTTGAACACACCGTTACAGTAGTCCAGTCTACTGAAGATAAATGACCTTGAACACACCGTTACAGTAGTCCAGTCTACTGAAGATAAATTACCTTGAACACACCGTTACAGTAGTCAAGTCTACTGAAGATAAATTACCTTGAACACACTGTTACAGTAGTCAAGTCTACTGAAGATAAATTACCTTGAACACACCGTTACAGTAGTCCAGTCTACTGAAGATAAATGACCTTGAACACACCGTTACAGTAGTCCAGTCTACTGAAGATAAATGACCTGTGAACACACCGTTACATGTCACTATCAGGTTAATAATGATGTATTATAAATAGCAACATGTAGTACAAATGTTGAGTTGCAAGACATGTTAATGTTGTTACTCCGGCCTGTGGAGTCTACTGAAGATAGATGACCTGTGAACACACCGTTACAGTAGTCCAGTCTACTGAAGATAAATGACCTTGAACACACCGTTACTGAAGATAAATGACCTTGAACACACCGTTACAGTAGTCCAGTCTACTGAAGATAAATGACCTTGAACACACCGTTACAGTAGTCAAGTCTACTGAAGATAAATTACCTTGAACACACTGTTACAGTAGTCCAGTCTACTTAAGATAAATGACCTGTGTATTTTATTTCAATTTGAGATTTTTATGTATTTGTATGTATTATTGTAGCAAAAGGTGACTTTAAATGGATGAAAAGTGTGCAAAATATGGCCTTTAAATAACAGTGTATTGACTTGGATAAGACGAAGAAACGAAAATGCTCTGAAGATAAATTACCTTGAACACACCGTTACAGTAGTCCAGTCTACTGAAGATAAATGACCTTGAACACACAGTAGTCCAGTCTACTGAAGATAAATTACCTTTTATCTTCAGTAGACTGGGTTACATTTCAATTTCAATCTTGATTTAGATTGATACATAACAAAAAGAAACAAACCAAGTGCAGGGTTTTACTTCACTCTCAATTCATTTAATCAGAGTTAACATTTGACCATGAGACCATGAACTCATGTTTACAATGTCCACTGAGGTAGTGACTGGGAAGTAGGGCTATTTTCTCTTAGACTTCTACACGAAGGAGGGACGACCTCGGCGCTCGGGTCCGGCAGGAGATGTAGCAGAGATGTAGCTGTGCAGAGCGAGGAGACCACCGGGCCGCCCACCCCGAAGGAGGGACGACCTCGGCGCTCGGGTCCGGCAGGTGCGCAGCCCACGCGGGCTCGCTTGCGTCGGCAATGTGTAGCACTGAAACGGGGAACGGAGGCCATCACTTTAAGTCTCACTGCAGTTAATTACAATACTCTTTTCTATCTCCTGATAACGACAACTACACCACAGCAGAGATGTAGCTGTGCAGAGCGAGGAGACCACCGGGCCGCCCACCCCGAAGGAGGGACGACCTCGGCGCTCGGGTCCGGCAGGTGCGCAGCCCACGCGGGCTCGCTTGCGTCGGCAAAGTGTAGCACTGAAACGGGGAACGGAGGCCATCACTTTAAGTCTCACTGCAGTTAATTACAATACTCTTTTCTATCTCCTGATAACGACAACTACACCACAGCAGAGATGTAGCTGTGCAGAGCGAGGAGACCACCGGGCCGCCCACCCCGAAGGAGGGACGACCTCGGCGCTCGGGTCCGGCAGGTGCGCAGCCCACGCGGGCTCGCTTGCGTCGGCAATGTGTAGCACTGAAACGGGGAACGGAGGCCATCACTTTAACAGTCTCACTGCAGTTAATTACAATACTCTTTTCTATCTCCTGATAACGACAACTACACCACAGCAGAGATGTAGCTGTGCAGAGCGAGGAGACCACCGGGCCGCCCACCCCGAAGGAGGGACGACCTCGGCGTTCGGGTCCGGCAGGTGCGCAGCCCACGCGGGCTCGCTTGCGTCGGCAATGTGTAGCACTGAAACGGGGAACGGAGGCCATCACTTTAAGTCTCACTGCAGTTAATTACAATACTCTTTTCTATCTCCTGATAACGACAACTACACCACAGCAGAGATGTAGCTGTGCAGAGCGAGGAGACCACCGGGCCGCCCACCCCGAAGGAGGGACGACCTCGGCGCTCGGGTCCGGCAGGTGCGCAGCCCACGCGGGCTCGCTTGCGTCGGCAAAGTGTAGCACTGAAACGGGGAACGGAGGCCATCACTTTAAGTCTCACTGCAGTTAATTACAATACTCTTTTCTATCTCCTGATAACGACAACTACACCACAGCAGAGATGTAGCTGTGCAGAGCGAGGAGACCACCGGGCCGCCCACCCCGAAGGAGGGACGACCTCGGCGCTCGGGTCCGGCAGGTGCGCAGCCCACGCGGGCTCGCTTGCGTCGGCAAAGTGTAGCACTGAAACGGGGAACGGAGGCCATCACTTTAACAGTCTCACTGCAGTTAATTACAATACTCTTTTCTATCTCCTGATAACGACAACTACACCACAGCAGAGATGTAGCTGTGCAGAGCGAGGAGACCACCGGGCCGCCCACCCCGAAGGAGGGACGACCTCGGCGCTCGGGTCCGGCAGGAGGCCATCACTTTAACAGTCTCACTGCAGTTAATTACAATACTCTTTTCTATCTCCTGATAACGACAACTACACCACAGCAGAGATGTAGCTGTGCAGAGCGAGGAGACCACCGGGCCGCCCACCCCGAAGGAGGGACGACCTCGGCGCTCGGGTCCGGCAGGTGCGCAGCCCACGCGGGCTCGCTTGCGTCGGCAATGTGTAGCACTGAAACGGGGAACGGAGGCCATCACTTTAAGTCTCACTGCAGTTAATTACAATACTCTTTTCTATCTCCTGATAACGACAACTACACCACAGCAGAGATGTAGCTGTGCAGAGCGAGGAGACCACCGGGCCGCCCACCCCGAAGGAGGGACGACCTCGGCGCTCGGGTCCGGCAGGAGGCCATCACTTTAACAGTCTCACTGCAGTTAATTACAATACTCTTTTCTATCTCCTGATAACGACAACTACACCACAGCAGAGATGTAGCTGTGCAGAGCGAGGAGACCACCGGGCCGCCCACCCCGAAGGAGGGACGACCTCGGCGCTCGGGTCCGGCAGGTGCGCAGCCCACGCGGGCTCGCTTGCGTCGGCAAAGTGTAGCACTGAAACGGGGAACGGAGGCCATCACTTTAAGTCTCACTGCAGTTAATTACAATACTCTTTTCTATCTCCTGATAACGACAACTACACCACAGCAGAGATGTAGCTGTGCAGAGCGAGGAGACCACCGGGCCGCCCACCCCGAAGGAGGGACGACCTCGGCGCTCGGGTCCGGCAGGAGGCCATCACTTTAACAGTCTCACTGCAGTTAATTACAATACTCTTTTCTATCTCCTGATAACGACAACTACACCACAGCAGAGATGTAGCTGTGCAGAGCGAGGAGACCACCGGGCCGCCCACCCCGAAGGAGGGACGACCTCGGCGCTCGGGTCCGGCAGGTGCGCAGCCCACGCGGGCTCGCTTGCGTCGGCAATGTGTAGCACTGAAACGGGGAACGGAGGCCATCACTTTAAGTCTCACTGCAGTTAATTACAATACTCTTTTCTATCTCCTGATAACGACAACTACACCACAGCAGAGATGTAGCTGTGCAGAGCGAGGAGACCACCGGGCCGCCCACCCCGAAGGAGGGACGACCTCGGCGCTCGGGTCCGGACAACTAAATAAAGTTATTATTCCCATTTTTAAAATATTAGGTAAAGGCAGCCAAAGAAAGCCAGGTTGACTGAGGGCACAAAAACAAGCTCTCTTTAATTATTTTGTTAATACTGTATTAAAAACTCTATAGTTATAAAAACATTAAAAAAATAATAATAATAATAAATGTACTAATCAATTAAAACCCTTTTTTGTATACTTATTGTGAATTCAGAGCCTCTTGATTTCTTAACTAAATTTACCTGAATTATATTTAAAAGAAATTCAAACAATAAATAAAAAGCTTTTGAGTGAATTGCCCAAAAGACTAAGTGTGAAATAATTTTGAATAAATAAATAATAACAAATCCCTTTAAACAATGGCATTGCCGATGCTGGAGGAAGCCCCGCCCCCGCTCACCTTGATGAAGCTCTCCGCTGCCGGCCGAGCTTCAGCGAGCGGGAGAGCCGTCAGGAACGCCTCCGTGTGGTCTGGAGAACGGGAACGTTACGAATCATCAACATTGATAATCAAAGTATCTTTTACTGCCGGGAATAATATGAATATCAGCGCTCAGACATAATCCAAAGAAGTGCTGGTTTGACTCCTGTATTTATGGCATTTTAACTCCATAAAGTATTGAGAATTGTCTTAATTAATTACGGTGGAAGTGTTTTCTTTACTTACTTCCTGTCTGTTTTTAGGCTTTAATAATAATAAAAAGGACCAAACTGACCCGTGCCGAAGAAAACCACATTGAGCTGGATGTTGTGGTCCAGGGTTCTGAGGACGTGCCGGGCGATGGTCTGGGCCCCGCGGAAACTGTCTTTACCTTCACTGCGGGCCAGGAGCACACGCGCAGGTTTCTGCGACGCTCTGCGACGCTGCACAAAAAGAACAAAACAAGCAATGAACCTTTGCTGTTTGGCAGAGTCTTTTAAAGGAGCGTTCCTCCAGTGAGATACAGAAATTAAACAGACTCTCTGAGCCATTTTTTAAAGTAGTCTACTTCTAATCTAATCTAATCGGAGACGAAGCGGCGATACATTGGTGTCATGATGCTGACACTGACGCCGAGGTAAATGCTTCACAATTTAAACACGAGTGTAGTTACAGCTGAGCTGGCACCACTGTCTAAAACCAGATGCGTTTTGATTGTTTCCATTTGCTTCAGCATCATTGTAGAGTTGAAGTTGAGAGACCCATCCTTCCCAGATGTGACACATGGCATCTTGATTCACAGAGTGATCTTGGGCTCACCGGCCAACAGGTAAGCAGATTCAACGACTATTGATCTAGATGAGTGGTGGATTATCCTTTTTTGCTCTTGAAGTTTTAGTATTGGAGGTGGTGCTTTTCCCTGGTCGCATGGACAATGCGACCAGGGAAAAGCATTTTACACAGTAGGCAAGGAATTTAACTCGTATGATATGTTGCTGCTAACCAACAGTGATGTTGTACTTGTTTCAGAGCTGGCATGCTACCAGGAGACATTGTGGTGGAGATTAACGGAGTGAAGGTGAACTCTTCAGAGGAGCTCTACAAGGCTGTCCGCAGCAGCGACAAAATCACCATGGTTGTGCAGAGAGGAGAATGGGGAGCTGGGATAGCTTTGAATGTGTTGATTGTAAAAAAAAAAAGAAATGTTATTTCTGTCTCATATTGTCTTTATTTGATAGAGACTCTTCTGGGCTCAGACTGCGCAGCTGGAAGTCATCGTCCATGGGGATGTAGGGAGCCAACATCTCCAGATCTAAGTCTTCCATTGCCTTCAGGGGAGAAATAAATGTCTAATGAATGAGAATACAGAGATCCGCTTTCTGTATTCGATCAACTAACTTGATTTAACTGCAATTATATCCACAGTATCTCTCACGTGCAGCTCCGTTGGTGTCCTCCTTCGTCGAGTGATGCACCTGGCTGTGCACGTTGCTCCGGAGTGGAGGCCAGCGGCCTGTACATCCGCCATGCTCCTCGCGCTCATCGACGAGCGACAGTCTACTGTGCGTGGTGGGAGGCCGGGCCCATGCGGGCCCTTAGCCTTTAATTATGAAAAATAATCAGGAAACTTAATAAAGTTTTTACCTTTTATTTTCAGGAAGGTAAGGCAACTTCAAAATCAGAGTATTACTTTACGCTATTTCACCTCCCAACTAAGCTCAACACCTGATACTGACATTTTAATGCAACTGTACATGTGATTGTAGTTCTCCAAGGTCCAACATGGCGGGGGGACCGGATTGACCACCATGTGGTCAATCCGGTGAAGTCATACAAGAGATTGGTTTGAGTAGAGGATAAAGTGGGCGAGGAGGAGGAGGAGGAGGAGAAGGGGCTGGTTGAAGATAGGGCTGGCCATTGTGAAACTGGGAATGATGGAGGACGAGGAAGATGGAAGGAGCTGGATGAAGATAGACTCCCTAGTGAAACTGGGAATGATGGAGGAGGATGGATGGAGCTGGAAACACACACAGGGGTAGGCGTGTCCGTTCCCAAAGATGAACTCTACAAAAAAGGAGAGATAAATGAAACTCAGAGTTTATTTTCTGATCACTGAATTAAAACTAAACGGCCTTTTCCGCACACAGAGCATCAATAACGTCAACATACTGTTACTGATACGCAACGCTGATATGGGATTTATTAACCTATTGTGTGTTCATTATTTGTGTATTTTCTTGAATAACCGACATTAAACTTAATAAAAAAAACGTATTAATAAATGTAATTAATAATTTCAAAAAAGCAGCTCTATTGCCCGCCCTAAAAAATAGTAATAAATATGTAATAAATGAATTAATTAATAATACATAAATAAATGAATGGTAATAAATAAATAAATAAATACTAAATTAATTAATTAATAGTAATAAATACATACTAAATATATATATATATAGAATTAATAGTAATACATAAATAAATAAATACTAAATAAATATATATATAATAAATTAAATAGTAATAATTATGAAACTGCAGTGTGGGACTAACTGCGGATGAAGAACTTAAAGAGCGACGGAGAAACCTAACTGATGCTTTCCCCTACAAGAGAGAGACAGAAGTGACAATTAGTAAATTAGACACAACTAGACGTCCTCTGCCTCCATGAGAACACTTTGCTCTGTGACCTCACCACCATAGGACTACTATCCGAAGACAAACTCATAGCAGGTTTTGCCCGATCTGCATAATAATCATCATCATCATCCTCCTCCAGCTCAGCCCCCTCTTCCTACAACAGAGAGACAAATGCAGCTCATAAACGAGACCACAGCAAAGCATGAGCTCTCCTTTCCCTCCGTGATTACGCTGTGACGTTACCATCTCATATAAGTCCATTTCCATGTCTTCTTCCTCCTCAATGTCCTGAGGAGAGATCCAGCTGATGTAGGGCAGGAAGTCCACGTCTTCCTCTGAGATCAACTTGGGGATGTCGGTGAAGCCGTCCCCGGGTTGCTCCGGGTCCTGAAAACAAGGCAGAGCTGTGTTTTGTTTCTGGCGACGTGGGCGCTGCTCAACAAAGTCCAGGTCCAGGCAGCAAAGGGGCACCGACCCTTTCCTCGACGGCCACGAAGCTGGTGAACTGCGACAGGATGGAGAACTCTTTGCTCAGCTCGATGACGAGGCTCTTCAGCTCCTTCTTCCACTGGAAACGCAAAAAGCAGAAAGGTCAACAGGTGGAGCTCAGCCAACCAGTTCAAAACCAGTTCAATGCCACAGTTTAAGTCAAATAAACGGTTGCTGTTCCCTTCCGGGACCTTATTCACGGCACTCGCCGAACAAAAAGAAGAATCGGCGTTCGGGAAACCCGGCACACACCTCGTGTTCGGCTTCGTTGCTGTCCAGGCTCCCGTCTTCGTAATCCCTGATGAGGGCCCTCGCCGTGAGCTTGTGAAGGAACTGAACACACACACACACACACACACACACACACACACACACACACACACAGTTTTACATTGGTAAACAAAAGCTCAAATCCTGGCTGACATATCTCTGAACCCTGAAGCAGTTTCAGGTTGTTTTTCTCTTTGTGGCCTTGATTTTTACTCCAATAAAAGTTGAATTTCTTTGATAATTAATTTTACAAAAATTGGAAAACAATGGAATCTATATACATATATCCATATATTGCTCAGACTTTTATGTTTTTTACAGAATCTGGTAAAATATCTGGTGAAATTGTCTATTTCTTTAATGAAATATCACAGTTTTAAGCTTTGTTTCGGTTGCTTTTTCTGACTGAGGCGTTTGGTCACACATGATGTGTCCAAGGACCGTCGGTAAGGTGAAAATCTGACGATAATTGTGTCTTTACAGCTTCTGGCTGCGATAAACGGGGCAGATTTGGGGATTGTTTAAATAAAAAAGTTGCTTTTCCATCACACCAGCGGGTTTTGTGGTTCAAAGGACCATTTTTGTTTCTTTTTAAATGTTTTCATATCTTTCTGTTAATACATAAACACCCAGTGGTGTTTCTGTATTAAAATCCGAATTAAAATCCGAACGTTCACATGTTGGCTAAAGTGCGTTTGTCTTTAGCGCTAAAGGGAAAGACAGGGAAAGGGAAAGCATTTTCATCTTTCACAAGAATCTTTATGAATATAGAAAAATAAATCTTCACCTGATGGGTTAAAACTCCCAAAAAGTATGACCAAAATATTTGTTTACGTTAATCTAAAATGTTACATTTGACTTGATGGTAAATAGTTCTGTCTCCATGGGGAGCAACCCGAGCTTCTCGTCCCAGAAAGATGTGAAATGACTAAACCAGTTCCCCACTGACGGAGAGGAACTGGTCCAGAGTCCTCACCTAGAGACTGGATGCCCTTGTTCTTCAGGAACTCGTTGGCAAAGAGGTCCACGTTGAAGTCCAAGAGTTCCCCCAGCTCGGTGGTTAACTCCCAGTAGCCCTCCTGCAGCACAGACACATCTCAGAGTTACGTGAAAAACCAGGTAAAAAACCAGGTGTGTTGAGAAACTCCTCCCACTTCTTCAGATGAATACACTCTTTGATCAGCTGGAAAATGCATCGAAGCTGAAAAGCTGTTCTTTTAAGAGATACAAGATTCTCACAGGACAACAACAACAACAAACATATGATGCATTGATGTGATTAAACAGCCAACGGGATGTAAAGGAGTTACAATGCAACAGGGTTATTAATCCAGAAACATCCGATATGAGAAAGATTTTACTGATCAGTACATATTTTACTTAAACTACTTAAAATACACTTAAAGTTAAATAAAGTTTGTCAAAGGGTTTCTCCTCTTCGTGTACGAGTCGACTAATCGGTTGTTTTGTTCTCAGAATATTGCTAAAACATAAAGAAAGCAGCTTCTGTGCTCGACAGCGTACGTCATTTTATTTCTTATTGTTTTTAATCTTACTGAATGTTGCATCTGGAAGATCTTCATCCATCTGAGCCGCCATGCGTCAGCAGCCGATCCCCCTGCCCTGAAACAAACACAAACACAAACAAGCAGAGACGTCAACACACAGAGACGTCAACACAAACACGCAGAGACGTCAACACAAACACTCAGAGACGTAAACACAAGCAGAGACGTAAACACAAACAAGCAGAGACTAAAACACAAACAAGCAGAGACGTCAACACAAACAAGCAGAGACTAAAACACAAACAAGCAGAGACGTAAACACAAGCAGAGACGTAAACACAAACAAGCAGAGACGTAAACACAAACAAGCAGAGACGTCAACACAAACAAGCAGAGACTAAAACAGAAACAAGCAGAGACGTCAACACAAACAAGCAGAGACGTCAACACAAACAAGCAGAGACGTAAACACAAGCAGAGACGTAAACACAAACAAGCAGAGACGTAAACACAAACAAGCAGAGACGTAAACACAAACAAGCAGAGACGTAAACACAAGCAGTGACGTAAACACAAACACGCAGAGACGTAAACACAAACAGGCAGAGACGTAAACACAAACAAGCAGAGACGTAAACACAAACACTCAGAGAGGTCAACACAAACAGGCAGAGACGTAAACACAAACAGGCAGAGACGTAAACACAAACAGGCAGAGACGTCAACACAAACAAGCAGAGACGTCAACACAAACAAGCAGAGACGTAAACACAAACAAGCAGAGACGTAAACACAAACAAGCAGAGACGTAAACACAAACAAGCAGAGACTAAAACACAAACAAGCAGAGACTAAAACACAAACAAGCAGAGACTAAAACACAAACAAGCAGAGACTAAAACACAAACAAGCAGAGACGTCAACACAAACAAGCAGAGACGTAAACACAAACAAGCAGAGAGGTCAACACAAACACGCAGAGACGTAAACACAAACACGCAGAGACGTAAACACAAACACGCAGAGACGTAAACACAAACAGGCAGAGACGTAAACACAAACAAGCAGAGACGTAAACACAAACACGCAGAGAGGTCAACACAAACACGCAGAGAGGTCAACACAAACACGCAGAGAGGTCAACACAAACACGCAGAGAGGTCAACACAAACACGCAGAGACGTAAACACAAACACGCAGAGACGTCAACACAAACAAGCAGAGACGTAAACACAAACAAGCAGAGACGTAAACACAAACAAGCAGAGACGTGAACACAAACAAGCAGAGACGTGAACACAAACAAGCAGAGACGTCAACACAAGCAGTGACGTCAACACAAACAAGCAGAGACGTAAACACAAACAAGCAGAGACGTAAACACAAACAAGCAGAAACGTAAACACAAACAAGCAGAGACGTAAACACAAACAAGCAGAGACGTAAACACAAGCAGTGACGTCAACACAAGCAGTGACGTCAACACAAGCAGTGACGTCAACACAAGCAGAGACGTCAACACAAGCAGAGACGTCAACACAAACAAGCAGAGACGTCAACACAAACAAGCAGAGACGTCAACACAAACAAGCAGAGACGTCAACACAAACAAGCAGAGACGTCAACACAAACAAGCAGAGACGTAAACACAAACAAGCAGAGACGTAAACACAAACAAGCAGAGACGTCAACACAAACAAGCAGAGACGTCAACACAAACACGCAGAGACGTCAACACAAGCAGAGACGTAAACACAAACAAGCAGAGACTAAAACACAAACAAGCAGAGACTAAAACACAAACAAGCAGAGACGTAAACACAAGCAGAGACGTAAACACAAACAAGCAGAGACGTAAACACAAACAAGCAGAGACGTAAACCCAAACAAGCAGAGACGTCAACACAAACAAGCAGAGACGTCAACACAAACAAGCAGAGACGTCAACACAAACAAGCAGAGACGTAAACACAAACAAGCAGAGACGTAAACACAAACAAGCAGAGACGTAAACACAAACACGCAGAGACGTAAACACAAACACGCAGAGACGTAAACACAAACAAGCAGAGACTAAAACACAAACAAGCAGAGACTAAAACACAAACAAGCAGAGACGTAAACACAAGCAGAGACGTAAACACAAACAAGCAGAGACGTAAACACAAACAAGCAGAGACGTAAACCCAAACAAGCAGAGACGTCAACACAAACAAGCAGAGACGTCAACACAAACAAGCAGAGACGTCAACACAAACAAGCAGAGACGTAAACACAAACAAGCAGAGACGTAAACACAAACAAGCAGAGACGTAAACACAAACACGCAGAGACGTAAACACAAACACGCAGAGACGTAAACACAAACAAGCAGAGACGTCAACACAAACAAGCAGAGACTAAAACACAAACAAGCAGAGACGTCAACACAAACAAGCAGAGACTAAAACACAAACAAGCAGAGACTAAAACACAAACAAGCAGAGACTAAAACACAAACAAGCAGAGACTAAAACACAAACAAGCAGAGACGTCAACACAAACAAGCAGAGACGTCAACACAAACAAGCAGAGACGTAAACACAAGCAGAGACGTAAACACAAGCAGTGACGTAAACACAAACACGCAGAGACGTAAACACAAACAGGCAGAGACGTAAACACAAACAAGCAGAGACGTAAAACAAACACGTAGAGAGGTCAACACAAACACGCAGAGACGTAAACACAAACACGCAGAGACGTAAACACAAACAAGCAGAGACGTAAACACAAGCAGAGACGTAAACACAAACAAGCAGGGACGTAAACACAAGCAGAGACGTAAACACAAACAAGCGACGTCAACACAAACAAGCAGAGAAGTCAACACAAACAAGCAGAGACGTAAACACAAACAAGCCGAAACGTAAACACAAGCAGAGACGTAAACACAAACAAGCAGAGACCTAAACACAAGCAGAGACTAAAACACAAGCAGAGACTAAAACACAAGCAAGCAGAGACTAAAACACAAGCAAGCAGAGACTAAAACACAAACAAGCAGAGACTAAAACACAAACAAGCAGAGACTAAAACACAAACAAGCAGAGACTAAAACACAAACAAGCAGAGACGTAAACACAAACAGGCAGAGACGTAAACACAAACAGGCAGAGACGTAAACACAAACAGGCAGAGACGTAAACACAAACAGGCAGAGACGTAAACACAAACAGGCAGAGACGTAAACACAAACAAGCAGAGACGTAAACACAAACAAGCAGAGACGTCAACACAAACAAGCAGAGACGTAAACACAAACAAGCAGAGACGTAAACACAAACAAGCAGAGACGTAAACACAAACAAGCAGAGACGTAAACACAAACACGCAGAGACGTAAACACAAACACGCAGAGACGTAAACACAAACACGCAGAGACGTAAACACAAACACGCAGAGACGTAAACACAAACAGGCAGAGACGTAAACACAAACAGGCAGAGACGTAAACACAAACAGGCAGAGACGTAAACACAAACAGGCAGAGACGTAAACACAAACAAGCAGAGACGTAAACACAAACAAGCAGAGACGTAAACACAAACACGCAGAGGTCAACACAAACACGCAGAGAGGTCAACACAAACACGCAGAGAGGTCAACACAAACACGCAGAGAGGTCAACACAAACACGCAGAGAGGTCAACACAAACACGCAGAGAGGTCAACACAAACACGCAGAGACGTAAACACAAACACGCAGAGACGTAAACACAAACACGCAGAGACGTAAACACAAACAAGCAGAGACTAAAACACAAACAAGCAGAGACGTCAACACAAACAAGCAGAGACGTAAACACAAGCAGAGACGTGAACACAAACAAGCAGAGACGTAAACACAAGCAGTGACGTGAACACAAACAAGCAGAGACGTCAACACAAACAAGCAGAGACGTCAACACAAACAAGCAGAGACGTAAACACAAACAAGCAGAGACGTAAACACAAACAAGCAGAGACGTAAACACAAACAAGCAGAGACGTAAACACAAACAAGCAGAGACGTAAACACAAACAAGCAGAGACGTAAACACAAGCAGTGACGTCAACACAAACAAGCAGAGACGTCAACACAAACAAGCAGAGACGTAAACACAAACAAGCAGAAACGTAAACACAAACAAGCAGAAACGTAAACACAAACAAGCAGAGACGTAAACACAAACAAGCAGAGACGTCAACACAAACAAGCAGAGACGTCAACACAAACAAGCAGAGACGTAAACACAAACAAGCAGAGACGTAAACACAAACAAGCAGAGACGTAAACACAAGCAGAGACTAAAACACAAGCAGAGACTAAAACACAAACAATCAGAGACTAAAACACAAACAAGCAGAGACTAAAACACAAACAAGCAGAGACTAAAACACAAACAAGCAGAGACGTAAACACAAACAGGCAGAGACGTAAACACAAACAGGCAGAGACGTAAACACAAACAAGCAGAGACGTCAACACAAACAAGCAGAGATGTAAACACAAACAAGCAGAGATGTAAACACAAACAAGCAGAGATGTAAACACAAACAAGCAGAGACGTAAACACAAACAAGCAGAGACGTAAACACAAACAAGCAGAGACGTAAACACAAACAAGCAGAGACGTAAACACAAACAAGCAGAGACGTAAACACAAACAAGCAGAGACGTAAACACAAACAAGCAGAGACGTAAACACAAACAAGCAGAGACGTAAACACAAACAAGCAGAGACGTAAACACAAACAAGCAGAGACGTAAACACAAACACTTTCAGGTCCCGTGCAGATGATTTAGTTTTCATCATGTTTTTGACTCACTGAGCTGGCTGGTGAAATGTTGACGGAGGTTGACGGAGGAGGAAGAGAACAAACATGAAGACATGTTTGTTCTCTTCCTCCCTGCGCCTGTGCGTCCATCATGACTGGAGGCGGGCCCTGAACCGATGGCTCCTCCCCCGTTAGTCGGCGGCTGCTCTGGGTTGTTTCTAGAGCGTCTCCTGACCTTTTAGAAACCCCTGAGAGGGAAAGGAAGTTTCTGTGAGATCTTTGGCAGAGTTTTAGTTCTGCTGGACGATCCAGTCCGACCGGCAGGGATTGAGACGCCTGCATCATGGAACAGTCCTTCAGAAACATATCTGGTTGGGGGCTGCTCTGGGCTGTTCCTGGAAGGTCTTCGGACCTTCGCGAGTAGGAAATGTTTTTTTTCTGAGATTTTAGGAGAGCTTGGTAAAATGATTGAGCTAGTTCTGATTGTGGTGGACGATCCGGTCCAACAGGCAGGGATTGTTGTTGTTGTTGTTGCTGAGAGGCGAAAGGGGAGCCTCCGAGTCTCCGGATCGTACCAGCGGGCGTCTGCTTCACGGAACAGGTCTTCAGATAGCCATCTGGTTGGGGGCTGCTCTGGCTTCTTGATAATGGAAATCCGAATTGAATCTGAGGGCTACAGAAGCTAAAACCTGAATTATAGCGATCGGGGGTCGCAGGTGCTTGTTCTGATTCTGCTCGACGATCCTATCCAAGCTGCAGGGATTGTTGTTGTTGTTGTTGTTGCTGAGAGGCGAAAGGGGAGCCTCCGAGTCTCTGGATCGTACCAGCGGGCATCAAGGCTGAAGATTCTGTTAACAGGTTCACTAATCGACCTCGTGCAGAGACGGCCAAACCTTCACTCACTTTGAGTGCTCCAAGGTCCAACATGGCGGGGGGACCGGATTGACCACCATGTGGTCAATCCAGTGAAGTCATACAAGAGATCGGTTTGAGTAGAGGATAAAGTTGGCGAGGAGGAGAAGGGGCTGGTTGAAGATAGGGCTGGCCATTGTGAAACTGGGAATGATGGAGGAGGATGCCCGAAGAGGGTTGAAGTTTGGAATGTTTCTTGTAAAACTTGGTACTGAGGAGGAGGAGGATGGAAGGAGCCAAATGAAGATAGGACACCCCCCTGTGAAACTGGGAATGATGGAGGACGAGGAAGATGGAAGGAGCTGGATGAAGATAGACTCCCTAGTGAAACTGGGAATGATGGAGGAGGATGGATGGAGCTGGAAACACACACAGGGGTAGGCGTGTCCGTTCCCAAAGATGAACTCTACAAAAAAGGAGAGATAAATGAAACTCAGTTTATTTTCTGATCACTGAATTAAAACTAAACGGCCTTTTCCGCACACAGAGCATCAATAACGTCAACATACTGTTACTGATACGCAACGCTGATATGGGATTTATTAACCTATTGTGTGTTCATTATTTGTGTATTTTCTTGAATAACCGACATTAAACTTAATAAAAAAAACGTATTAATAAATGTAATTAATAATTTTAAAAAAGCAGCTCTATTGCCCGCCCTAAAAAATAGTAATAAATATGTAATAAATAAATTAATTAATAGTAATAAATACATAATAAATATATATATATATATATATATATATATATATATATATATATATATATATATATATATATATATATATATATATATATATATATATATATATATATATAGAATTAATAGTAATACATAAATAAAATAAATGAATGAATTAATAATACATAAATAAATTAATGGTAATAAATAAATAAATACTAAATTAATTAATTAATAGTAATAAATACATACTAAATATATATATATATATATATAGAATTAATAGTAATACATAAATAAATAAATACTAAATAAATATATATATAATAAATTAAATAGTAATAATTATGAAACTGCAGTGTGGGACTAACTGCGGATGAAGAACTTAAAGAGCGACGGAGAAACCTAACTGATGCTTTCCCCTACAAGAGAGAGACAGAAGTGACAATTAGTAAATTAGACACAACTAGACGTCCTCTGCCTCCATGAGAACACTTTGCTCTGTGACCTCACCACCATAGGACTACTATCCGAAGACAAACTCATAGCAGGTTTTGCCCGATCTGCATAATAATCATCATCATCATCCTCCTCCAGCTCAGCCCCCTCTTCCTACAACAGAGAGACAAATGCAGCTCATAAACGAGACCACAGCAAAGCATGAGCTCTCCTTTCCCTCCGTGATTACGCTGTGACGTTACCATCTCATATAAGTCCATTTCCATGTCTTCTTCCTCCTCAATGTCCTGAGGAGAGATCCAGCTGATGTAGGGCAGGAAGTCCACGTCTTCCTCTGAGATCAACTTGGGGATGTCGGTGAAGCCGTCCCCGGGTTGCTCCGGGTCCTGAAAACAAGGCAGAGCTGTGTTTTGTTTCTGGCGACGTGGGCGCTGCTCAACAAAGTCCAGGTCCAGGCAGCAAAGGGGCACCGACCCTTTCCTCGACGGCCACGAAGCTGGTGAACTGCGACAGGATGGAGAACTCTTTGCACAGCTCGATGACGAGGCTCTTCAGCTCCTTCTTCCACTGGAAACGCAAAAAGCAGAAAGGTCAACAGGTGGAGCTCAGCCAACCAGTTCAAAGCCACAGTTTAAGTCAAATAAACGGTTGCTGTTCCCTTCCGGGACCTTATTCACGGCACTCGCCGAACAAAAAGAAGAATCGGCGTTCGGGAAACCCGGCACACACCTCGTGTTCGGCTTCGTTGCTGTCCAGGCTCCCGTCTTCGTAATCCCTGATGAGGGCCCTCGCCGTGAGCTTGTGAAGGAACCACACACACACACACACACACACACAGTTTTACATTGGTAAACAAAAGCTCAAATCCTGGCTGAGATATCTCTGAACCCTGAAGCAGTTTCAGGTTGTTTTTCTCTTTGTGACCTTGATTTTTACTCTAATAAAAGTTGAATTTCTTTGATAATTAATTTTACAAAAATTGGAAAACAATGGAATCTATATACATATATCCATATATTGCTCAGACTTTTATGTTTTTTACAGAATCTGGTAAAATATCTGGTGAAATTGTCTATTTCTTTAATGAAATATCACAGTTTTAAGCTTTGTTTCGGTTGCTTTTTCTGACTGAGGCGTTTGGTCACACATGATGTGTCCAAGGACCGTCGGTAAGGTGAAAATCTGACGATAATTGTGTCTTTACAGCTTCTGGCTGCGATAAACGGGGCAGATTTGGGGATTGTTTAAATAAAAAAGTTGCTTTTCCATCCCACCAGCGGGTTTTGGGGTTCAAAGGACCATTTTTGTTTCTTTTTAAATGTTTTCATATCTTTCTGTTAATACATAAACACCCAGTGGTGTTTCTGTATTAAAATCCGAATTAAAATCCGAACGTTCACATGTTGGCTAAAGTGCGTTTGTCTTTAGCGCTAAAGGGAAAGACAGGGAAAGGGAAAGCATTTTCATCTTTCACAAGAATCTTTATGAATATAGAAAAATAAATCTTCACCTGATGGGTTAAAACTCCCAAAAAGTATGACCAAAATATTTGTTTACGTTAATCTAAAATGTTACATTTGACTTGATGGTAAATAGTTCTGTCTCCATGGGGAGCAACCCGAGCTTCTCGTCCCAGAAAGATGTGAAATGACTAAACCAGTTCCCCACTGACGGAGAGGAACTGGTCCAGAGTCCTCACCTAGAGACTGGATGCCCTTGTTCTTCAGGAACTCGTTGGCAAAGAGGTCCACGTTGAAGTCCAAGAGTTCCCCCAGCTCGGTGGTTAACTCCCAGTAGCCCTCCTGCAGCACAGACACATCTCAGAGTTACGAGAAAAACCAGGTAAAACCAGGTGTGTTGAGAAACTCCTCCCACTTCTTCAGATGAATACACTCTTTGATCAGCTGGAAAATGCATCGAAGCTGAAAAGCTGTTCTTTTAAGAGATACAAGATTCTCACAGGACAACAACAACAACAAACATATGATGCATTGATGTGATTAAACAGCCAACGGGATGTAAAGGAGTTACAATGCAACAGGGTTATTAATCCAGAAACATCCGATATGAGAAAGATTTTACTGATCAGTACATATTTTACTTAAACTACTTAAAATACACTTAAAGTTAAATAAAGTTTGTCAAAGGGTTTCTCCTCTTCGTGTACGAGTCGACTAATCGGTTGTTTTGTTCTCAGAATATTGCTAAAACATAAAGAAAGCAGCTTCTGTGCTCGACAGCGTACGTCATTTTATTTCTTATTGTTTTTAATCTTACTGAATGTTGCATCTGGAAGATCTTCATCCATCTGAGCCGCCATGCGTCAGCAGCCGATCCCCCTGCCCTGAAACAAACACAAACACAAACAAGCAGAGACGTCAACACAAACAAGCAGAGACTAAAACACAAACAAGCAGAGACGTAAACACAAACAAGCAGAGACTAAAACACAAACAAGCAGAGACTAAAACACAAACAAGCAGAGACTACAACACAAACAAGCAGAGACTAAAACACAAACAAGCAGAGACGTCAACACAAACAAGCAGAGACGTAAACACAAGCAGAGACGTAAACACAAACAAGCAGAGACGTCAACACAAACAAGCAGAGACGTAAACACAAACAAGCAGAGACGTAAACACAAACAAGCAGAGACGTAAACACAAGCAGTGACGTAAACACAAACACGCAGAGACGTAAACACAAACAGGCAGAGACGTAAACACAAACAAGCAGAGACGTAAACACAAACACGCAGAGAGGTCAACACAAACAGGCAGAGACGTAAACACAAACAGGCAGAGACGTAAACACAAACAAGCAGAGACGTCAACACAAACAAGCAGAGATGTAAACACAAACAAGCAGAGACGTAAACACAAACAAGCAGAGACTAAAACTAAAACAAGCAGAGACTAAAACACAAACAAGCAGAGACGTCAACACAAACAAGCAGAGACGTCAACACAAACAAGCAGAGACGTCAACACAAACAAGCAGAGACGTCAACACAAACAAGCAGAGACGTAAACACAAGCAGAGACGTAAACACAAACAAGCAGAGACGTAAACACAAGCAGTGACGTAAACACAAACACGCAGAGACGTAAACACAAACAGGCAGAGACGTAAACACAAACAAGCAGAGACGTAAACACAAACACGCAGAGAGGTCAACACAAACACGCAGAGAGGTCAACACAAACACGCAGAGACGTAAACACAAACACGCAGAGACGTAAACACAAACAAGCAGAGACGTAAACACAAGCAGAGACTAAAACACAAACAAGCAGAGACGTAAACACAAACAAGCAGGGACGTAAACACAAGCAGAGACGTAAACACAAACAAGCCGAAACGTAAACACAAGCAGAGACGTAAACACAAACAAGCAGAGACGTAAACACAAACAAGCAGAGACGTAAACACAAGCAGAGACTAAAACACAAGCAGAGACTAAAACACAAACAAGCAGAGACTAAAACACAAACAAGCAGAGACTAAAACACAAACAAGCAGAGACGTAAACACAAACAGGCAGAGACGTAAACACAAACAGGCAGAGACGTAAACACAAACAGGCAGAGACGTAAACACAAACAGGCAGAGACGTAAACACAAACAAGCAGAGACGTCAACACAAACAAGCAGAGACGTAAACACAAACAAGCAGAGACGTAAACACAAACAAGCAGAGACGTAAACACAAACAAGCAGAGACGTAAACACAAACAAGCAGAGACGTAAACACAAGCAGTGACGTAAACACAAACACGCAGAGACGTAAACACAAACACGCAGAGACGTAAACACAAACAGGCAGAGACGTAAACACAAACAAGCAGAGACGTAAACACAAACACGCAGAGAGGTCAACACAAACACGCAGAGAGGTCAACACAAACACGCAGAGACGTAAACACAAACACGCAGAGACGTAAACACAAACAGGCAGAGACGTAAACACAAACAGGCAGAGACGTAAACACAAACACGCAGAGAGGTCAACACAAACACGCAGAGAGGTCAACACAAACACGCAGAGACGTAAACACAAACACGCAGAGACGTAAACACAAACAAGCAGAGACTAAAACACAAACAAGCAGAGACGTCAACACAAACAAGCAGAGACGTAAACACAAGCAGAGACGTGAACACAAACAAGCAGAGACGTAAACACAAGCAGTGACGTCAACACAAACAAGCAGAGACGTCAACACAAACAAGCAGAGACGTAAACACAAACAAGCAGAGACGTAAACACAAGCAGAGACGTAAACACAAACAAGCAGAGACGTAAACACAAGCAGTGACGTCAACACAAACAAGCAGAGACGTCAACACAAACAAGCAGAGACGTAAACACAAACAAGCAGAAACGTAAACACAAACAAGCAGAAACGTAAACACAAACAAGCAGAGACGTAAACACAAACAAGCAGAGACGTCAACACAAACAAGCAGAGACGTAAACACAAACAAGCAGAGACGTAAACACAAGCAGAGACTAAAACACAAACAAGCAGAGACTAAAACACAAACAAGCAGAGACTAAAACACAAACAAGCAGAGACTAAAACACAAACAAGCAGAGACGTAAACACAAACAGGCAGAGACGTAAACACAAACAGGCAGAGACGTAAACACAAACAAGCAGAGACGTCAACACAAACAAGCAGAGATGTAAACACAAACAGGCAGAGACGTAAACACAAACAAGCAGAGACGTAAACACAAACAAGCAGAGACGTAAACACAAACAAGCAGAGACGTAAACACAAACACTTTCAGGTCCCGTGCAGATGATTTAGTTTTCATCATGTTTTTGACTCACTGAGCTGGCTGGTGAAATGTTGACGGAGGAACAAACATGTCTTCATGTTTGTTCTCTTCCTCCCTGCGCCTGTGCGTCCATCATGACTGGAGGCGGGCCCTGAACCGATGGCTCCTCCCCCGTTAGTCGGCGGCTGCTCTGGGTTGTTTCTAGAGCGTCTCCTGACCTTTTAGAAACCTCTGAGAGGGAAAGGAAGTTTCTGTGAGATCTTTGGCAGAGTTTTAGTTCTGCTGGACGATCCAGTCCGACCGGCAGGGATTGAGACGCCTGCATCATGGAACAGTCCTTCAGAAACATATCTGGTTGGGGGCTGCTCTGGGCTGTTCCTGGAAGGTCTTCGGACCTTCGCGAGTAGGAAATGTTTTTTTTCTGAGATTTTAGGAGAGCTTGGTAAAATGATTGAGCTAGTTCTGATTGTGGTGGACGATCCGATCCAACAGGCAGGGATTGTTGTTGTTGTTGTTGCTGAGAGGCGAAAGGGGAGCCTCCGAGTCTCCGGATCGTACCAGCGGGCGTCTGCTTCACGGAACAGGTCTTCAGATAGCCATCTGGTTGGGGGCTGCTCTGGCTTCTTGATAATGGAAATCCGAATTGAATCTGAGGGCTACAGAAGCTAAAACCTGAATTATAGCGATCGGGGGTCGCAGGTGCTTGTTCTGATTCTGCTCGACGATCCTATCCAAGCTGCAGGGATTGTTGTTGTTGTTGTTGTTGTTGTTGCTGAGAGGCGAAAGGGGAGCCTCCGAGTCTCTGGATCGTACCAGCGGGCATCAAGGCTGAAGATTCTGTTAACAGGTTCACTAATCGACCTCGTGCAGAGACGGCCAAACCTTCACTCACTTTGAGTGCTCCAAGGTCCAACATGGCGGGGGGACCGGATTGACCACCATGTGGTCAATCCAGTGAAGTCATACAAGAGATCGGTTTGAGTAGAGGATAAAGTGGGCGAGGAGGAGGAGGAGGAGGAGGAGGAGAAGGGGCTGGTTGAAGATAGGGCTGGCCATTGTGAAACTGGGAATGATGGAGGAGGAGGATGGCCGAAGAGGGTTGAAGTTTGGAATGGTTCTTGTAAAACTTGGTACTGAGGAGGAGGAGGATGGAAGGAGCCAAATGAAGATAGGACACCCCCCTGTGAAACTGGGAATGATGGAGGACGAGGAAGATGGAAGGAGCTGGATGAAGATAGACTCCCTAGTGAAACTGGGAATGATGGAGGAGGATGGATGGAGCTGGAAACACACACAGGGGTAGGCGTGTCCGTTCCCAAAGATGAACTCTACAAAAAAGGAGAGATAAATGAAACTCAGAGTTTATTTTCTGATCACTGAATTAAAACTAAACGGCCTTTTCCGCACACAGAGCATCAATAACGTCAACATACTGTTACTGATACGCAACGCTGATATGGGATTTATTAACCTATTGTGTGTTCATTATTTGTGTATTTTCTTGAATAACCGACATTAAACTTAATAAAAAATAAAAAAAACGTATTAATAAATGTAATTAATAATTTTAAAAAAGCAGCTCTATTGCCCGCCCTAAAAAATAGTAATAAATATGTAATAAATGAATTAATTAATAATACATAAATAAATTAATGGTAATAAATAAATAAATACTAAATAAATTAATTAATAGTAATAAATACATACAAAATATATATATATATATATATATATATATATATATATAGAATTAATAGTAATACATAAATAAATAAATACTAAATAAATATATATATAATAAATTAAATAGTAATAATTATGAAACTGCAGTGTGGGACTAACTGCGGATGAAGAACTTAAAGAGCGACGGAGAAACCTAACTGATGCTTTCCCCTACAAGAGAGAGACAGAAGTGACAATTAGTAAATTAGACACAACTAGACGTCCTCTGCCTCCATGAGAACACTTTGCTCTGTGACCTCACCACCATAGGACTACTATCCGAAGACAAACTCATAGCAGGTTTTGCCCGATCTGCATAATAATCATCATCATCATCCTCCTCCAGCTCAGCCCCCTCTTCCTACAACAGAGAGACAAATGCAGCTCATAAACGAGACCACAGCAAAGCATGAGCTCTCCTTTCCCTCCGTGATTACGCTGTGACGTTACCATCTCATATAAGTCCATTTCCATGTCTTCTTCCTCCTCAATGTCCTGAGGAGAGATCCAGCTGATGTAGGGCAGGAAGTCCACGTCTTCCTCTGAGATCAACTTGGGGATGTCGGTGAAGCCGTCCCCGGGTTGCTCCGGGTCCTGAAAACAAGGCAGAGCTGTGTTTTGTTTCTGGCGACGTGGGCGCTGCTCAACAAAGTCCAGGTCCAGGCAGCAAAGGGGCACCGACCCTTTCCTCGACGGCCACGAAGCTGGTGAACTGCGACAGGATGGAGAACTCTTTGCACAGCTCGATGACGAGGCTCTTCAGCTCCTTCTTCCACTGGAAACGCAAAAAGCAGAAAGGTCAACAGGTGGAGCTCAGCCAACCAGTTCAAAGCCACAGTTTAAGTCAAATAAACGGTTGCTGTTCCCTTCCGGGACCTTATTCACGGCACTCGCCGAACAAAAAGAAGAATCGGCGTTCGGGAAACCCGGCACACACCTCGTGTTCGGCTTCGTTGCTGTCCAGGCTCCCGTCTTCGTAATCCCTTATGAGGGCCCTCGCCGTGAGCTTGTGAAGGAACTGAACACACACACACACACACACACACACACACACACACACACACACACACACACACACACACACACACACACACACACACACACACACACACACACACACACACACACACACACACACACACACACACACACACACACACACACAGTTTTACATTGGTAAACAAAAGCTCAAATCCTGGCTGAGATATCTCTGAACCCTGAAGCAGTTTCAGGTTGTTTTTCTCTTTGTGGCCTTGATTTTTACTCCAATAAAAGTTGAATTTCTTGGATAATTAATTTTACAAAAATTGGAAAACAATGGAATCTATATACATATATCCATATATTGCTCAGACTTTTATGTTTTTTACAGAATCTGGTAAAATATCTGGTGAAATTGTCTATTTCTTTAATGAAATATCACAGTTTTAAGCTTTGTTTCGGTTGCTTTTTCTGACTGAGGCGTTTGGTCACACATGATGTGTCCAAGGACCGTCGGTAAGGTGAAAATCTGACGATAATTGTGTCTTTACAGCTTCTGGCTGCGATAAACGGGGCAGATTTGGGGATTGTTTAAATAAAAAAGTTGCTTTTCCATCCCACCAGCGGGTTTTGGGGTTCAAAGGACCATTTTTGTTTCTTTTTAAATGTTTTCATATCTTTCTGTTAATACATAAACACCCAGTGGTGTTTCTGTATTAAAATCCGAATTAAAATCCGAACGTTCACATGTTGGCTAAAGTGCGTTTGTCTTTAGCGCTAAAGGGAAAGACAGGGAAAGGGAAAGCATTTTCATCTTTCACAAGAATCTTTATGAATATAGAAAAATAAATCTTCACCTGATGGGTTAAAACTCCCAAAAAGTATGACCAAAATATTTGTTTACGTTAATCTAAAATGTTACATTTGACTTGATGGTAAATAGTTCTGTCTCCATGGGGAGCAACCCGAGCTTCTCGTCCCAGAAAGATGTGAAATGACTAAACCAGTTCCCCACTGACGGAGAGGAACTGGTCCAGAGTCCTCACCTAGAGACTGGATGCCCTTGTTCTTCAGGAACTCGTTGGCAAAGAGGTCCACGTTGAAGTCCAAGAGTTCCCCCAGCTCGGTGGTTAACTCCCAGTAGCCCTCCTGCAGCACAGACACATCTCAGAGTTACGAGAAAAACCAGGTAAAACCATGTATCTGGTCCAGGTAAAACCAGGTGTGTTGAGAAACTCCTCCCACTTCTTCAGATGAATACACTCTTTGATCAGCTGGAAAATGCATCGAAGCTGAAAAGCTGTTCTTTTAAGAGATACAAGATTCTCACAGGACAACAACAACAACAAACATATGATGCATTGATGTGATTAAACAGCCAACGGGATGTAAAGGAGTTACAATGCAACAGGGTTATTAATCCAGAAACATCCGATATGAGAAAGATTTTACTGATCAGTACATATTTTACTTAAACTACTTAAAATACACTTAAAGTTAAATAAAGTTTGTCAAAGGGTTTCTCCTCTTCGTGTACGAGTCGACTAATCGGTTGTTTTGTTCTCAGAATATTGCTAAAACATAAAGAAAGCAGCTTCTGTGCTCGACAGCGTACGTCATTTTATTTCTTATTGTTTTTAATCTTACTGAATGTTGCATCTGGAAGATCTTCATCCATCTGAGCCGCCATGCGTCAGCAGCCGATCCCCCTGCCCTGAAACAAACACAAACACAAACAAGCAGAGACGTCAACACACAGAGACGTCAACACAAACACGCAGAGACGTCAACACAAACACGCAGAGACGTAAACACAAACACGCAGAGACGTAAACACAAACAAGCAGAGACGTAAACACAAACAAGCAGAGACTAAAACACAAACAAGCAGAGACTAAAACACAAACAAGCAGAGACGTAAACACAAGCAGAGACGTAAACACAAACAAGCAGAGACTAAAACACAAACAAGCAGAGACTAAAACACAAACAAGCAGAGACGTCAACACAAACAAGCAGAGACGTCAACACAAACAAGCAGAGACTAAAACACAAACAAGCAGAGACGTCAACACAAACAAGCAGAGACGTAAACACAAGCAGAGACGTAAACACAAACAAGCAGAGACGTCAACACAAACAAGCAGAGACGTAAACACAAACAAGCAGAGACGTAAACACAAGCAGTGACGTAAACACAAACACGCAGAGACGTAAACACAAACAGGCAGAGACGTAAACACAAACACGCAGAGAGGTCAACACAAACAGGCAGAGACGTAAACACAAACAGGCAGAGACGTAAACACAAACAGGCAGAGACGTCAACACAAACAAGCAGAGACGTCAACACAAACAAGCAGAGACGTCAACACAAACAAGCAGAGACGTAAACACAAACAAGCAGAGACTAAAACACAAACAAGCAGAGACGTAAACACAAACAAGCAGAGACTAAAACACAAACAAGCAGAGACTAAAACACAAACAAGCAGAGACTAAAACACAAACAAGCAGAGACTAAAACACAAACAAGCAGAGACGTAAACACAAACAAGCAGAGACGTAAACACAAACACGCATAGAGGTCAACACAAACACGCAGAGACGTAAACACAAACACGCAGAGACGTAAACACAAACACGCAGAGACGTAAACACAAACAGGCAGAGACGTAAACACAAACAAGCAGAGACGTAAACACAAACACGCAGAGAGGTCAACACAAACACGCAGAGAGGTCAACACAAACACGCAGAGACGTAAACACAAACACGCAGAGACGTAAACACAAACAAGCAGAGACGTCAACACAAACAAGCAGAGACGTAAACACAAGCAGAGACGTGAACACAAACAAGCAGAGACGTGAACACAAACAAGCAGAGACGTAAACACAAGCAGAGACGTCAACACAAACAAGCAGAGACGTAAACACAAACAAGCAGAGACGTAAACACAAACAAGCAGAGACGTAAACACAAACAAGCAGAGACGTAAACACAAACAAGCAGAGACGTAAACACAAGCAGTGACGTCAACACAAACAAGCAGAGACGTCAACACAAACAAGCAGAGACGTAAACACAAACAAGCAGAAACGTAAACACAAACAAGCAGAGACGTAAACACAAACAAGCAGAGACGTCAACACAAACAAGCAGAGACGTAAACACAAACAAGCAGAGACGTAAACACAAACAAGCAGAGACGTAAACACAAGCAGAGACTAAAACACAAACAAGCAGAGACTAAAACACAAACAAGCAGAGACTAAAACACAAACAAGCAGAGACTAAAACACAAACAAGCAGAGACTAAAACACAAACAAGCAGAGACTAAAACACAAACAAGCAGAGACGTCAACACAAACAAGCAGAGACGTAAACACAAACAAGCAGAGACGTAAACACAAACAAGCAGAGACGTAAACACAAGCAGTGACGTAAACACAAACACGCAGAGACGTAAACACAAACAGGCAGAGACGTAAACACAAACAAGCAGAGACGTAAACACAAACACGCAGAGAGGTCAACACAAACACGCAGAGAGGTCAACACAAACACGCAGAGACGTAAACACAAACACGCAGAGACGTAAACACAAACAAGCAGAGACGTAAACACAAGCAGAGACTAAAACACAAACAAGCAGAGACTAAAACACAAACAAGCAGAGACGTAAACACAAGCAGAGACGTGAACACAAACAAGCAGAGACGTAAACACAAGCAGTGACGTCAACACAAACAAGCACAGACGTCAACACAAACAAGCAGAGACGTCAACACAAACAAGCAGAGACGTAAACACAAGCAGAGACGTAAACACAAACAAGCAGAGACGTAAACACAAACAAGCAGAGACGTAAACACAAGCAGTGACGTCAACACAAACAAGCAGAGACGTCAACACAAACAAGCAGAGACGTAAACACAAACAAGCAGAAACGTAAACACAAGCAGAGACGTAAACACAAACAAGCAGAGACGTCAACACAAACAAGCAGAGACGTCAACACAAGCAGAGACGTAAACACAAGCAGAGACTAAAACACAAACAAGCAGAGACTAAAACACAAACAAGCAGAGACTAAAACACAAACAAGCAGAGACTAAAACACAAACAAGCAGAGACTAAAACACAAACAAGCAGAGACGTAAACACAAACAGGCAAAGACGTAAACACAAACAGGCAGAGACGTAAACACAAACACTTTCAGGTCCCGTGCAGATGATTTAGTTTTCATCATGTTTTTGACTCACTGAGCTGGCTGGTGAAATGTTGACGGAGGAACAAACATGTCTTCATGTTTGTTCTCTTCCTCCCTGCGCCTGTGCGTCCATCATGACTGGAGGCGGGCCCTGAACCGATGGCTCCTCTCCCGTTAGTCGGCGGCTGCTCTGGGTTGTTTCTAGAGCGTCTCCTGACCTTTTAGAAACCCCTGAGAGGGAAAGGAAGTTTCTGTGAGATCTTTGGCAGAGTTTTAGTTCTGCTGGACGATCCAGTCCGACCGGCAGGGATTGAGACGCCTGCATCATGGAACAGTCCTTCAGAAACATATTGGTTGGGGGCTGCTCTGGGCTGTTCCTGGAAGGTCTTCGGACCTTCGCGAGTAGGAAATGTTTTTTTTCTGAGATTTTAGGAGAGCTTGGTAAAATGATTGAGCTAGTTCTGATTGTGGTGGACGATCCGGTCCAACAGGCAGGGATTGTTGTTGTTGTTGTTACTGAGAGGCGAAAGGGGAGCCTCCGAGTCTCCGGATCGTACCAGCGGGCGTCTGCTTCACGGAACAGGTCTTCAGATAGCCATCTGGTTGGGGGCTGCTCTGGCTTCTTGATAATGGAAATCCAAATTGAATCTGAGGGCTACAGAAGCTAAAACCTGAATTATAGCGATCGGGGGTCGCAGGTGCTTGTTCTGATTCTGCTCGACGATCCTATCCAAGCTGCAGGGATTGTTGTTGTTGTTGTTGTTGTTGTTGCTGAGAGGCGAAAGGGGAGCCTCCGAGTCTCTGGATCGTACCAGCGGGCATCAAGGCTGAAGATTCTGTTAACAGGTTCACTATACAATAAGTCCTATAAAATATAAAGAGTCTCACATTTTCTGTGTCGAACATGAACTTTATAAATAAAAAATGGCTGACAGTAAGGAACATTTCAAGCAGCAATGAGGTGATGAATCAAATCATACGGTGACACTATAACTTGCTTTCTTTACTCTGTGTTGTTGAGCTCGTTAGCTAAGTTTCTCTCTTGCTAGCTAACGTTCCCGGCACCAGGAAGGAGGACGTGAGGATTTCCTGCTGGTCGGATTTAATGATTTAAGACAGACAGACAGACAGACAGACACTTGATTTTATATTATGGAACACTGTGACGTCATCAAAGGTTCAACATCAAAGCCACATATGGACTCCACTGGAGCAAGCAAAAAAATAATAGCATGAATTATTATTCTGCTATAAATGACAAACTATTTAAGAGACATCGAATGACGGCCTGTCTTATCTTAGTCTGGGTGACCTTTTGTGCACGTTCGTGTTGTGTCTCAGTTAACTCATTGTATAGTATTATGAATAATTATAATAATTTGGATTGCATTGTGATATAAATCCTAATCAGTGTTTGGTGCCATCACCGTGTCTGTGTTGTGCCTGTTAGCTAAGTTTCTCTCTTGCTAGCTAACGTTCCCGGCACCACTGACGTGTGTTTTCTGAGCTACGTAGCAGGGCAGACTGCAACAGCTGGTATAAACTAGGATACAGTATTGATAACTTAACCCTCCTGTCGTGTTTGGGTCTAATCTGATCGATTTACAACTTTATAAATCAATTAATGATGACTTCTCCTTGACAGGAAGGAGGACGTGAGGATTTCCTGCTGGTCGGATTTAATGATTTAAGACAGACAGACAGACAGATTGTATGCTTGTGCACATAGTACTTCATGCAATGTATATGAATGTATTAAGTGGATAACACCCATCTTTACTAATAAACTGTACACACACATACACAATTTACTCCAAACACTTGATTTCATATTACGGAACAATGAGATGTCATCAAAGGCACAACATCAAAGCCACAATATTCCTAATCAATGTTTGGAGCCAGGCCTAATCAATGTTTGGAGCCAGGCCAGAAGGACTGCAGCTGCGGTGGTCACGGATGCTAAAACTCGGGCATGGGAGGAGTTCGGGGAGGCCATGGAGAAGGACTTTCGGTTGGCCTCAAGGAGGTTCTGGCAAACCATCCGACGACTCAGGAAGGGAAAGCAGGGCCTTCCCCAGGCTGTTATCAGCTGGGGAGGGTTGCTGCTGACCCAGACAGAGGATATCGTCGGGCGGTGGAAGGAGCACTTTGAGGAACTCCTAAACCCGGTCAACATGTCCCCTGAACAGGGGGCAGCGCCTGAAGACTTGGGGTTGGATGAACCCATATCCCTGGCAGAGGCCACTAAGGTTGTCAAAAAGCTCCTTGGTGGCAAGGCGCCGGGGGTGGATGAAATCCGCCCTGAGATGCTGAAGGCGCTGGACTTTGTTGGGCTGTCTTGGCTGACACGCCTCTTCAATGTCGCATGGGGGTCGGGCACAGTGCCCATGGACTGGCAGACCGGGGTGGTGGTTCCCATCTTCAAGAAGGGGGACCGGAGAGTGTGCTCGAATTATCGGGGTATCACACTACTCAGCCTCCCGGGAAAAGCTTATGCCAGGGTGCTGGAACGGAGGCTCCGACCGTTTGTCGAACCTCGGATTCAAGAAGAACAGTGCGGGTTTCGTCCTGGTCGTGGAACAGTGGACCAGCTCTTTACCCTTGCAAGGATACTGGAGGGGTCCTGGGAGTTTGCCCAACCAGTCTACATGTGCTTTGTGGACTTGGAGAAGGCTTTCGACCGGGTCCCTCGGGGCTTTTTGTGGGGGGGGCTGCGGGAGTATGGTGTGCCGGACCCGTTGCAACGGGCCATCCGGTCTCTGTACGCCTGCAGTAGGAGCTGTGTTCGTATCCTCGGCAGTAAGTCAGATACGTTCCCGGTGGGTGTTGGCCTCCGCCAGGGCTGCCCTTTATCACCGGTCCTGTTCGTGACTTTCATGGACAGGATATCTAGGCGCAGCCGTGGGGCGGAGAATGTCAGGTTCGGGGATCTCAGGATAGCCTCTCTGCTGTTTGCAGATGATGTGGTCCTGTTTGCCTCCTCGGACCATGACCTCCAGCATTCACTGGGGCGTTTTGCAGCCGAGTGTGAAGCGGCGGGGATGAGAGTCAGCACCACGAAATCTGAGGCCATGGTGCTCTGCCGGAAACCGGTGGATTGCTCCCTCCGGGTGGGGACAGAGTGCCTACCACAAGCGAAGGAGTTCAAGTATCTCGGGGTCTTGTTCACGAGTGAGGGTAAAATGGAGCGGGAGATTGACAGGCGTATCGGTGCGGCTGCAGCAGTAAAGCAGGCGTTGCACCGGGCCGTCTTGGTGAAGAAGGAGCTGAGCCGGAAGGCGAAGCTCTCAATTTACTGGTCGGTCTACGTCCCAACCCTCACCTATGGTCACGAGCTTTGGATCGTGTCCGAAAGAACGAGGTCGCGGATACAAGCGGCCGAAATGAGTTTCCTCCGTAGAGTGGCCGGGCTCAGCCTTAGAGATAGGGTAAGGAGCTCGGACATAAGGAGGGAGCTTGAAGTTGAGCCGCTACTCCTTCGTGTCGAAAGGAGTCAGCTGAGGTGGTTCGGGCATCTAATTAGGATGCCTCCAGGACGCCTCCCTTTAGAGGTTTTCCAGTGTTAGCATATTCTATATTGGATGCCTGGTAGAAACTCTGGAAGAATTCAGCCCAACAGCTTCTCTCATTTGGTAGGTTTATTTCTCTGGTCACAATCAAAGTACTAGCGCTGCAATTGCAAGAGCAGGGATTCGCTTCATCAACACGCAGGTTGACAGAAAACAGAACTGAACTCCCGTCCAACCGGAAGTCCGGCGGTTTTATACACAGATTCTCGTCACAGGTTTCATCGCATCATCCTAACATCTAATTGGCTCTAACCTTTCAAGGAGGAGGGAAGACACATGTCCTTTCCTTGTCTCTCCAGGCTAGGACGTCCATGGCCAGCCTACTGCAGCTGGTCTAACATAATAATAATAACATATGTGGGTGTTGTGGCGGTGCTCGGCGTGTATCTAGTCTAAACAGTCAGCGGTTCCTCAGGGACCTCTCTGACTCCATGATAACACTATTATTCTGGCCCTGAGCGCCCTGAACTGTTTCATAGACAAGAATGTACAATAATATAACAAACATCATGATTTATATTTTCACCAGGCACGTCCATCTGGTAGGAGGCCCCGGGGAAGACCCAGGACACGCTGGAGGGATTATATCTCCCAGCTGGCCTGGGAACGCCTCGGGATCCCCCAGAATGAGCTGGTAGATGTTGCGGGTGAGAGAGAAGTGTGGGTCAGCCTGCTTGACCTGCTGCCTCCGCGACCCGACCCCGGATAAGCGGTGGAAAATGGATGTATGGATGGATGCTCAGACTTTTATGTTTTTTACAGAATCTGGTAAAATATCTGGTGAAATTGTCTATTTCTTTAATGAAATATCACAGTTTTAAGCTTTGTTTCGGTTGCTTTTTCTGACTGAGGCGTTTGGTCACACATGATGTGTCCAAGGACCGTCGGTAAGGTGAAAATCTGACGATAATTGTGTCTTTACAGCTTCTGGCTGCGATAAACGGGGCAGATTTGGGGATTGTTTAAATAAAAAAGTTGCTTTTCCATCACACCAGCGGGTTTTGGGGTTCAAAGGACCATTTTTGTTTCTTTTTAAATGTTTTCATATCTTTCTGTTAAAATCCGAATTAAAATCCGAACGTTCACATGTTGGCTAAAGTGCGTTTGTCTTTAGCGCTAAAGGGAAAGACAGGGAAAGGGAAAGCATTTTCATCTTTCACAAGAATCTTTATGAATATAGAAAAATAAATCTTCACCTGATGGGTTAAAACTCCCAAAAAGTATGACCAAAATATTTGTTTACGTTAATCTAAAATGTTACATTTGACTTGATGGTAAATAGTTCTGTCTCCATGGGGAGCAACCCGAGCTTCTCGTCCCAGAAAGATGTGAAATGACTAAACCAGTTCC
The DNA here is from genome assembly GCA_023566465.1 of Cottus gobio. Lineage (NCBI taxonomy): Eukaryota > Metazoa > Chordata > Actinopteri > Perciformes > Cottidae > Cottus > Cottus gobio. Next base: position 2,202,792 of record CM042216.1, on the reverse strand, counting down.
CCACTGACGGAGAGGAACTGGTCCAGAGTCCTCACCTAGAGACTGGATGCCCTTGTTCTTCAGGAACTCGTTGGCAAAGAGGTCCACGTTGAAGTCCAAGAGTTCCCCCAGCTCGGTGGTTAACTCCCAGTAGCCCTCCTGCAGCACAGACACATCTCAGAGTTACGAGAAAAACCAGGTAAAACCATGTATCTGGTCCAGGTAAAACCAGGTGTGTTGAGAAACTCCTCCCACTTCTTCAGATGAATACACTCTTTGATCAGCTGGAAAATGCATCGAAGCTGAAAAGCTGTTCTTTTAAGAGATACAAGATTCTCACAGGACAACAACAACAACAAACATATGATGCATTGATGTGATTAAACAGCCAACGGGATGTAAAGGAGTTACAATGCAACAGGGTTATTAATCCAGAAACATCCGATATGAGAAAGATTTTACTGATCAGTACATATTTTACTTAAACTACTTAAAATACACTTAAAGTTAAATAAAGTTTGTCAAAGGGTTTCTCCTCTTCGTGTACGAGTCGACTAATCGGTTGTTTTGTTCTCAGAATATTGCTAAAACATAAAGAAAGCAGCTTCTGTGCTCGACAGCGTACGTCATTTTATTTCTTATTGTTTTTAATCTTACTGAATGTTGCATCTGGAAGATCTTCATCCATCTGAGCCGCCATGCGTCAGCAGCCGATCCCCCTGCCCTGAAACAAACACAAACACAAACAAGCAGAGACGTCAACACAAACAAGCAGAGACTAAAACACAAACAAGCAGAGACTAAAACACAAACAAGCAGAGACGTAAACACAAACAAGCAGAGACTAAAACACAAACAAGCAGAGACTAAAACACAAACAAGCAGAGACGTCAACACAAACAAGCAGAGACGTCAACACAAACAAGCAGAGACGTCAACACAAACAAGCAGAGACGTAAACACAAGCAGAGACGTAAACACAAACAAGCAGAGACGTCAACACAAACAAGCAGAGACGTAAACACAAACAAGCAGAGACGTAAACACAAGCAGTGACGTAAACACAAACACGCAGAGACGTAAACACAAACAGGCAGAGACGTAAACACAAACAAGCAGAGACGTAAACACAAACACGCAGAGAGGTCAACACAAACAAGCAGAGATGTAAACACAAACAAGCAGAGACGTAAACACAAACAAGCAGAGACTAAAACTAAAACAAGCAGAGACTAAAACACAAACAAGCAGAGACGTCAACACAAACAAGCAGAGACTAAAACACAAACAAGCAGAGACGTCAACACAAACAAGCAGAGACGTAAACACAAGCAGAGACGTAAACACAAACAAGCAGAGACGTAAACACAAGCAGTGACGTAAACACAAACACGCAGAGACGTAAACACAAACAGGCAGAGACGTAAACACAAACAAGCAGAGACGTAAACACAAACACGCAGAGAGGTCAACACAAACACGCAGAGAGGTCAACACAAACACGCAGAGACGTAAACACAAACACGCAGAGACGTAAACACAAACAAGCAGAGACGTAAACACAAGCAGAGACTAAAACACAAACAAGCAGAGACGTAAACACAAACAAGCAGGGACGTAAACACAAGCAGAGACGTAAACACAAACAAGCAGAGAAGTCAACACAAACAAGCAGAGACGTAAACACAAACAAGCCGAAACGTAAACACAAGCAGAGACGTAAACACAAACAAGCAGAGACGTAAACACAAACAAGCAGAGACGTAAACACAAGCAGAGACTAAAACACAAGCAGAGACTAAAACACAAACAAGCAGAGACTAAAACACAAACAAGCAGAGACTAAAACACAAACAAGCAGAGACGTAAACACAAACAGGCAGAGACGTAAACACAAACAGGCAGAGACGTAAACACAAACAGGCAGAGACGTAAACACAAACAGGCAGAGACGTAAACACAAACAAGCAGAGACGTCAACACAAACAAGCAGAGATGTAAACACAAACAAGCAGAGACGTAAACACAAACAAGCAGAGACGTAAACACAAACAAGCAGAGACGTAAACACAAACAAGCAGAGACGTAAACACAAACAAGCAGAGACGTAAACACAAGCAGTGACGTAAACACAAACACGCAGAGACGTAAACACAAACACGCAGAGACGTAAACACAAACAGGCAGAGACGTAAACACAAACAAGCAGAGACGTAAACACAAACACGCAGAGAGGTCAACACAAACACGCAGAGAGGTCAACACAAACACGCAGAGACGTAAACACAAACACGCAGAGACGTAAACACAAACAGGCAGAGACGTAAACACAAACAAGCAGAGACGTAAACACAAACACGCAGAGAGGTCAACACAAACACGCAGAGAGGTCAACACAAACACGCAGAGACGTAAACACAAACACGCAGAGACGTAAACACAAACAAGCAGAGACTAAAACACAAACAAGCAGAGACTAAAACACAAACAAGCAGAGACGTCAACACAAACAAGCAGAGACGTAAACACAAGCAGAGACGTGAACACAAACAAGCAGAGACGTAAACACAAGCAGTGACGTCAACACAAACAAGCAGAGACGTCAACACAAACAAGCAGAGACGTAAACACAAACAAGCAGAGACGTAAACACAAGCAGAGACGTAAACACAAACAAGCAGAGACGTAAACACAAGCAGTGACGTCAACACAAACAAGCAGAGACGTCAACACAAACAAGCAGAGACGTAAACACAAACAAGCAGAAACGTAAACACAAACAAGCAGAAACGTAAACACAAACAAGCAGAGACGTAAACACAAACAAGCAGAGACGTCAACACAAACAAGCAGAGACGTAAACACAAACAAGCAGAGACGTAAACACAAGCAGAGACTAAAACACAAACAAGCAGAGACTAAAACACAAACAAGCAGAGACTAAAACACAAACAAGCAGAGACTAAAACACAAACAAGCAGAGACTAAAACACAAACAAGCAGAGACGTAAACACAAACAGGCAGAGACGTAAACACAAACAGGCAGAGACGTAAACACAAACAAGCAGAGACGTCAACACAAACAAGCAGAGATGTAAACACAAACAGGCAGAGACGTAAACACAAACAAGCAGAGACTAAAACACAAACAAGCAGAGACTAAAACACAAACAAGCAGAGACGTAAACACAAACAGGCAGAGACGTAAACACAAACAGGCAGAGACGTAAACACAAACAAGCAGAGACGTCAACACAAACAAGCAGAGATGTAAACACAAACAGGCAGAGACTTAAACACAAACAGGCAGAGACGTAAACACAAACAAGCAGAGACGTCAACACAAACAAGCAGAGATGTAAACACAAACAGGCAGAGACGTAAACACAAACAGGCAGAGACGTAAACACAAACAAGCAGAGACGTAAACACAAACAAGCAGAGACGTAAACACAAACAAGCAGAGACGTAAACACAAACAAGCAGAGACGTAAACACAAACAAGCAGAGACGTAAACACAAACAAGCAGAGACGTAAACACAAACAAGCAGAGATGTAAACACAAACAAGCAGAGACGTAAACACAAACACTTTCAGGTCCCGTGCAGATGATTTAGTTTTCATCATGTTTTTGACTCACTGAGCTGGCTGGTGAAATGTTGACGGAGGAACAAACATGTCTTCATGTTTGTTCTCTTCCTCCCTGCGCCTGTGCGTCCATCATGACTGGAGGCGGGCCCTGAACCGATGGCTCCTCCCCCGTTAGTCGGCGGCTGCTCTGGGTTGTTTCTAGAGCGTCTCCTGACCTTTTAGAAACCTCTGAGAGGGAAAGGAAGTTTCTGTGAGATCTTTGGCAGAGTTTTAGTTCTGCTGGACGATCCAGTCCGACCGGCAGGGATTGAGACGCCTGCATCATGGAACAGTCCTTCAGAAACATATCTGGTTGGGGGCTGCTCTGGGCTGTTCCTGGAAGGTCTTCGGACCTTCGCGAGTAGGAAATGTTTTTTTTCTGAGATTTTAGGAGAGCTTGGTAAAATGATTGAGCTAGTTCTGATTGTGGTGGACGATCTGGTCCAACAGGCAGGGATTGTTGTTGTTGTTGTTGCTGAGAGGCGAAAGGGGAGCCTCCGAGTCTCCGGATCGTACCAGCGGGCGTCTGCTTCACGGAACAGGTCTTCAGATAGCCATCTGGTTGGGGGCTGCTCTGGCTTCTTGATAATGGAAATCCAAATTGAATCTGAGGGCTACAGAAGCTAAAACCTGAATTATAGCGATCGGGGGTCGCAGGTGCTTGTTCTGATTCTGCTCGACGATCCTATCCAAGCTGCAGGGATTGTTGTTGTTGTTGTTGTTGTTGTTGTTGCTGAGAGGCGAAAGGGGAGCCTCCGAGTCTCTGGATCGTACCAGCGGGCATCAAGGCTGAAGATTCTGTTAACAGGTTCACTAATCGACCTCGTGCAGAGACGGCCAAACCTTCACTCACTTTGAGTGCTCCAAGGTCCAACATGGCGGGGGGACCGGATTGACCACCATGTGGTCAATCCAGTGAAGTCATACAAGAGATCGGTTTGAGTAGAGGATAAAGTGGGCGAGGAGGAGGAGGAGGAGGAGGAGGAGAAGGGGCTGGTTGAAGATAGGGCTGGCCATTGTGAAACTGGGAATGATGGAGGAGGAGGATGGCCGAAGAGGGTTGAAGTTTGGAATGGTTCTTGTAAAACTTGGTACTGAGGAGGAGGAGGATGGAAGGAGCCAAATGAAGATAGGACACCCCCCTGTGAAACTGGGAATGATGGAGGACGAGGAAGATGGAAGGAGCTGGATGAAGATAGACTCCCTAGTGAAACTGGGAATGATGGAGGAGGATGGATGGAGCTGGAAACACACACAGGGGTAGGCGTGTCCGTTCCCAAAGATGAACTCTACAAAAAAGGAGAGATAAATGAAACTCAGAGTTTATTTTCTGATCACTGAATTAAAACTAAACGGCCTTTTCCGCACACAGAGCATCAATAACGTCAACATACTGTTACTGATACGCAACGCTGATATGGGATTTATTAACCTATTGTGTGTTCATTATTTGTGTATTTTCTTGAATAACCGACATTAAACTTAATAAAAAATAAAAAAAACGTATTAATAAATGTAATTAATAATTTTAAAAAAGCAGCTCTATTGCCCGCCCTAAAAAATAGTAATAAATATGTAATACATTAATTAATTAATAATACATGAATAAATTAATGGTAATAAATAAATAAATACTAAATAAATTAATTAATAGTAATAAATACATACTAAATATATATATATATATATATATATAGAATTAATAGTAATACATAAATAAATAAATACTAAATAAATATATATATAATAAATTAAATAGTAATAATTATGAAACTGCAGTGTGGGACTAACTGCGGATGAAGACCTTAAAGAGCGACGGAGAAACCTAACTGATGCTTTCCCCTACAAGAGAGAGACAGAAGTGACAATTAGTAAATTAGACACAACTAGACGTCCTCTGCCTCCATGAGAACACTTTGCTCTGTGACCTCACCACCATAGGACTACTATCCGAAGACAAACTCATAGCAGGTTTTGCCCGATCTGCATAATAATCATCATCATCATCCTCCTCCAGCTCAGCCCCCTCTTCCTACAACAGAGAGACAAATGCAGCTCATAAACGAGACCACAGCAAAGCATGAGCTCTCCTTTCCCTCCGTGATTACGCTGTGACGTTACCATCTCATATAAGTCCATTTCCATGTCTTCTTCCTCCTCAATGTCCTGAGGAGAGATCCAGCTGATGTAGGGCAGGAAGTCCACGTCTTCCTCTGACATCAACTTGGGGATGTCGGTGAAGCCGTCCCCGGGTTGCTCCGGGTCCTGAAAACAAGGCAGAGCTGTGTTTTGTTTCTGGCGACGTGGGCGCTGCTCAACAAAGTCCAGGTCCAGGCAGCAAAGGGGCACCGACCCTTTCCTCGACGGCCACGAAGCTGGTGAACTGCGACAGGATGGAGAACTCTTTGCTCAGCTCGATGACGAGGCTCTTCAGCTCCTTCTTCCACTGGAAACGCAAAAAGCAGAAAGGTCAACAGGTGGAGCTCAGCCAACCAGTTCAAAACCAGTTCAATGCCACAGTTTAAGTCAAATAAACGGTTGCTGTTCCCTTCCGGGACCTTATTCACGGCACTCGCCGAACAAAAAGAAGAATCGGCGTTCGGGAAACCCGGCACACACCTCGTGTTCGGCTTCGTTGCTGTCCAGGCTCCCGTCTTCGTAATCCCTGATGAGGGCCCTCGCCGTGAGCTTGTGAAGGAACTGAACACACACACACACACACACACACACACACACACACACACACACACACACACACACACACACACACACACACACACACACACACACACACACACACACACACACACACACACACACACACACACACACACACACACACACAGTTTTACATTGGTAAACAAAAGCTCAAATCCTGGCTGAGATATATCTGAACCCTGAAGCAGTTTCAGGTTGTTTTTCTCTTTGTGGCTGTAAAGGACCACTTTGGGAGTTTAAGGGCTTGGTAAATATGTGTAAACGTTCGTAATTTATTAAATAATTCTTATTTAAATAATTATATATTTCGTATGTGCGTCAATGTTATTTGCACGTGATTGACCGGAAGTTCCGCGCACCTGCGGTGTCGGGGTTTGTCCTTTTTCTGTCGCCGTAGTTTGCACGGGTTAAAATGAACTCTTATGGTGACGGTCTGGCAAAGGACACGCAGCTGCGTTTGAGCTTATATGTATTTTATCTGAAGTTGTTATAGATGGACTTAAACAACTCGACGCCCGTTTCATAACGGAAGAAAGGACTATCTTATATTGTTTACATTCCTTGGTGAGCGCAGCGAGGTATGATATGTTTTACTTCGTTGGCACATATGTATGTCTCATCTTTCCATGTAATAAATGTTTGTGTACTTAATGACTTTGTAACCGGGAGAACAAGTGTGTGAAATGATTGTTGTGTGTACGTTTTCAATACAGTTTTCACGGTGCAAAGGTGATGATGAAGTAAAAGGACGAACGTCATGCTGGTTTGACGAACGAAATAAAGAACACCTTATGCATCAGTCGAGACTCTCTTTTTGGACCCAAGGGCTGTTACAGTGGCCTTGATTTTTACTCCAATAAAAGTTGAATTTCTTTGATAATTAATTTTACAAAAATTGGAAAACAATGGAATCTATATACATATATCCATATATTGCTCAGACTTTTATGTTTTTTACAGAATCTGGTAAAATATCTGGTGAAATTGTCTATTTCTTTAATGAAATATCACAGTTTTAAGCTTTGTTTCGGTTGCTTTTTCTGACTGAGGCGTTTGGTCACACATGATGTGTCCAAGGACCGTCGATAAGGTGAAAATCTGACGATAATTGTGTCTTTACAGCTTCTGGCTGCGATAAACGGGGCAGATTTGGGGATTGTTTAAATAAAAAAGTTGCTTTTCCATCCTACCAGCGGGTTTTGGGGTTCAAAGGACCATTTTTGTTTCTTTTTAAATGTTTTCATATCTTTCTGTTAATACATAAACACCCAGTGGTGTTTCTGTATTAAAATCCGAATTAAAATCCGAACGTTCACATGTTGGCTAAAGTGCGTTTGTCTTTAGCGCTAAAGGGAAAGACAGGGAAAGGGAAAGCATTTTCATCTTTCACAAGAATCTTTATGAATATAGAAAAATAAATCTTCACCTGATGGGTTAAAACTCCCAAAAAGTATGACCAAAATATTTGTTTACGTTAATCTAAAATGTTACATTTGACTTGATGGTAAATAGTTCTGTCTCCATGGGGAGCAACCCGAGCTTCTCGTCCCAGAAAGATGTGAAATGACTAAACCAGTTCCCCACTGACGGAGAGGAACTGGTCCAGAGTCCTCACCTAGAGACTGGATGCCCTTGTTCTTCAGGAACTCGTTGGCAAAGAGGTCCACGTTGAAGTCCAAGAGTTCCCCCAGCTCGGTGGTTAACTCCCAGTAGCCCTCCTGCAGCACAGACACATCTCAGAGTTACGAGAAAAACCAGGTAAAACCATGTATCTGGTCCAGGTAAAACCAGGTGTGTTGAGAAACTCCTCCCACTTCTTCAGATGAATACACTCTTTGATCAGCTGGAAAATGCATCGAAGCTGAAAAGCTGTTCTTTTAAGAGATACAAGATTCTCACAGGACAACAACAACAACAAACATATGATGCATTGATGTGATTAAACAGCCAACGGGATGTAAAGGAGTTACAATGCAACAGGGTTATTAATCCAGAAACATCCGATATGAGAAAGATTTTACTGATCAGTACATATTTTACTTAAACTACTTAAAATACACTTAAAGTTAAATAAAGTTTGTCAAAGGGTTTCTCCTCTTCGTGTACGAGTCGACTAATCGGTTGTTTTGTTCTCAGAATATTGCTAAAACATAAAGAAAGCAGCTTCTGTGCTCGACAGCGTACGTCATTTTATTTCTTATTGTTTTTAATCTTACTGAATGTTGCATCTGGAAGATCTTCATCCATCTGAGCCGCCATGCGTCAGCAGCCGATCCCCCTGCCCTGAAACAAACACAAACAAGCAGAGACGTCAACACAAACAAGCAGAGACTAAAACACAAACAAGCAGAGACTAAAACACAAACAAGCAGAGACTAAAACACAAACAAGCAGAGACGTAAACACAAGCAGAGACGTAAACACAAACAAGCAGAGACGTAAACACAAAAAAGCAGAGACTAAAACACAAACAAGCAGAGACTAAAACACAAACAAGCAGAAACGTCAACACAAACAAGCAGAGACGTAAACACAAGCAGAGACGTAAACACAAACAAGCAGAGACGTAAACACAAGCAGTGACGTAAACACAAACACGCAGAGACGTAAACACAAACAGGCAGAGACGTAAACACAAACAAGCAGAGACGTAAACACAAACACGCAGAGAGGTCAACACAAACACGCAGAGAGGTCAACACAAACACGCAGAGACGTAAACACAAACACGCAGAGACGTAAACACAAACAAGCAGAGACGTAAACACAAGCAGAGACTAAAACACAAACAAGCAGAGACTAAAACACAAACAAGCAGAGACGTAAACACAAGCAGAGACGTGAACACAAACAAGCAGAGACGTAAACACAAGCAGTGACGTCAACACAAACAAGCACAGACGTCAACACAAACAAGCAGAGACGTCAACACAAACAAGCAGAGACGTAAACACAAGCAGAGACGTAAACACAAACAAGCAGAGACGTAAACACAAGCAGTGACGTCAACACAAACAAGCAGAGACGTCAACACAAACAAGCAGAAACGTAAACACAAGCAGAGACGTAAACACAAGCAGAGACGTAAACACAAGCAGAGACTAAAACACAAACAAGCAGAGACTAAAACACAAACAAGCAGAGACTAAAACACAAACAAGCAGAGACGTAAACACAAACAGGCAAAGACGTAAACACAAACAGGCAGAGACGTAAACACAAACAGGCAGAGACGTAAACACAAACAAGCAGAGACGTCAACACAAACAAGCAGAGACGTAAACACAAACAAGCAGAGACGTAAACACAAACAAGCAGAGACGTAAACACAAACAAGCAGAGACGTCAACACAAACAAGCAGAGACGTAAACACAAACAAGCAGAGACTAAAACACAAAGCAGAGACTAAAACACAAACAAGCAGAGACTAAAACACTAACAAGCAGATACTAAAACACAAACAAGCAGAGACTAAAACACAAACAAGCAGAGACTAAAACACAAACAAGCAGAGACTAAAACACAAACAGGCAGAGACGTAAACACAAACAAGCAGAGACGTCAACACAAACAAGCAGAGATGTAAACACAAACAAGCAGAGATGTAAACACAAACAGGCAGAGACGTAAACACAAACAAGCAGAGACGTAAACACAAACAAGCAGAGACGTAAACACAAACAAGCAGAGATGTAAACACAAACAAGCAGAGACGTAAACACAAACACTTTCAGGTCCCGTGCAGATGATTTAGTTTTCATCATGTTTTTGACTCACTGAGCTGGCTGGTGAAATGTTGACGGAGGAACAAACATGTCTTCATGTTTGTTCTCTTCCTCCCTGCGCCTGTGCGTCCATCATGACTGGAGGCGGGCCCTGAACCGATGGCTCCTCTCCCGTTAGTCGGCGGCTGCTCTGGGTTGTTTCTAGAGCGTCTCCTGACCTTTTAGAAACCCCTGAGAGGGAAAGGAAGTTTCTGTGAGATCTTTGGCAGAGTTTTAGTTCTGCTGGACGATCCAGTCCGACCGGCAGGGATTGAGACGCCTGCATCATGGAACAGTCCTTCAGAAACATATCTGGTTGGGGGCTGCTCTGGGCTGTTCCTGGAAGGTCTTCGGACCTTCGCGAGTAGGAAATGTTTTTTTTCTGAGATTTTAGGAGAGCTTGGTAAAATGATTGAGCTAGTTCTGATTGTGGTGGACGATCCGGTCCAACAGGCAGGGATTGTTGTTGTTGTTGTTGCTGAGAGGCGAAAGGGGAGCCTCCGAGTCTCCGGATCGTACCAGCGGGCGTCTGCTTCACGGAACAGGTCTTCAGATAGCCATCTGGTTGGGGGCTGCTCTGGCTTCTTGATAATGGAAATCCAAATTGAATCTGAGGGCTACAGAAGCTAAAACCTGAATTATAGCGATCGGGGGTCGCAGGTGCTTGTTCTGATTCTGCTCGACGATCCTATCCAAGCTGCAGGGATTGTTGTTGTTGTTGTTGTTGTTGTTGTTGCTGAGAGGCGAAAGGGGAGCCTCCGAGTCTCTGGATCGTACCAGCGGGCATCAAGGCTGAAGATTCTGTTAACAGGTTCACTAATCGACCTCGTGCAGAGACGGCCAAACCTTCACTCACTTTGAGTGCTCCAAGGTCCAACATGGCGGGGGGACCGGATTGACCACCATGTGGTCAATCCAGTGAAGTCATACAAGAGATCGGTTTGAGTAGAGGATAAAGTGGGCGAGGAGGAGGAGGAGGAGGAGAAGGGGCTGGTTGAAGATAGGGCTGGCCATTGTGAAACTGGGAATGATGGAGGAGGAGGATGGCCGAAGAGGGTTGAAGTTTGGAATGGTTCTTGTAAAACTTGGTACTGAGGAGGAGGAGGATGGAAGGAGCCAAATGAAGATAGGACACCCCCCTGTGAAACTGGGAATGATGGAGGACGAGGAAGATGGAAGGAGCTGGATGAAGATAGACTCCCTAGTGAAACTGGGAATGATGGAGGAGGATGGATGGAGCTGGAAACACACACAGGGGTAGGCGTGTCCGTTCCCAAAGATGAACTCTACAAAAAAGGAGAGATAAATGAAACTCAGAGTTTATTTTCTGATCACTGAATTAAAACTAAACGGCCTTTTCCGCACACAGAGCATCAATAACGTCAACATACTGTTACTGATACGCAACGCTGATATGGGATTTATTAACCTATTGTGTGTTCATTATTTGTGTATTTTCTTGAATAACCGACATTAAACTTAATAAAAAATAAAAAAACTTATTAATAAATGTAATTAATAATTTTAAAAAAGCAGCTCTATTGCCCGCCCTAAAAAATAGTAATAAATATGTAATTAATTAATTAATTAATAATACATAAATAAATTAATGGTAATAAATAAATAAATACTAAATAAATTAATTAATAGTAATAAATACATACAAAATATATATATATATATATATATATATATATATATATATATAGAATTAATAGTAATACATAAATAAATAAATACTAAATAAATATATATATAATAAATTAAATAGTAATAATTATGAAACTGCAGTGTGGGACTAACTGCGGATGAAGAACTTAAAGAGCGACGGAGAAACCTAACTGATGCTTTCCCCTACAAGAGAGAGACAGAAGTGACAATTAGTAAATTAGACACAACTAGACGTCCTCTGCCTCCATGAGAACACTTTGCTCTGTGACCTCACCACCATAGGACTACTATCCGAAGACAAACTCATAGCAGGTTTTGCCCGATCTGCATAATAATCATCATCATCATCCTCCTCCTCCAGCTCAGCCCCCTCTTCCTACAACAGAGAGACAAATGCAGCTCATAAACGAGACCACAGCAAAGCATGAGCTCTCCTTTCCCTCCGTGATTACGCTGTGACGTTACCATCTCATATAAGTCCATTTCCATGTCTTCTTCCTCCTCAATGTCCTGAGGAGAGATCCAGCTGATGTAGGGCAGGAAGTCCACGTCTTCCTCTGAGATCAACTTGGGGATGTCGGTGAAGCCGTCCCCGGGTTGCTCCGGGTCCTGAAAACAAGGCAGAGCTGTGTTTTGTTTCTGGCGACGTGGGCGCTGCTCAACAAAGTCCAGGTCCAGGCAGCAAAGGGGCACCGACCCTTTCCTCGACGGCCACGAAGCTGGTGAACTGCGACAGGATGGAGAACTCTTTGCTCAGCTCGATGACGAGGCTCTTCAGCTCCTTCTTCCACTGGAAACTCAAAAAGCAGAAAGGTCAACAGGTGGAGCTCAGCCAACCAGTTCAAAACCAGTTCAATGCCACAGTTTAAGTCAAATAAACGGTTGCTGTTCCCTTCCGGGACCTTATTCACGGCACTCGCCGAACAAAAAGAAGAATCGGCGTTCGGGAAACCCGGCACACACCTCGTGTTCGGCTTCGTTGCTGTCCAGGCTCCCGTCTTCGTAATCCCTTATGAGGGCCCTCGCCGTGAGCTTGTGAAGGAACTGAACACACACACACACACACACACACACACACACACACACACACACACACACACACACACACACAATTTTACATTGGTAAACAAAAGCTCAAATCCTGGCTGAGATATCTCTGAACCCTGAAGCAGTTTCAGGTTGTTTTTCTCTTTGTGGCCTTGATTTTTACTCCAATAAAAGTTGAATTTCTTGGATAATTAATTTTACAAAAATTGGAAAACAATGGAATCTATATACATATATCCATATATTGCTCAGACTTTTATGTTTTTTACAGAATCTGGTAAAATATCTGGTGAAATTGTCTATTTCTTTAATGAAATATCACAGTTTTAAGCTTTGTTTCGGTTGCTTTTTCTGACTGAGGCGTTTGGTCACACATGATGTGTCCAAGGACCGTCGGTAAGGTGAAAATCTGACGATAATTGTGTCTTTACAGCTTCTGGCTGCGATAAACGGGGCAGATTTGGGGATTGTTTAAATAAAAAAGTTGCTTTTCCATCCCAAATTTTGGGGTTCAAAGGACCATTTTTGTTTCTTTTTAAATGTTTTCATATCTTTCTGTTAATACATAAACACCCAGTGGTGTTTCTGTATTAAAATCCGAATTAAAATCCGAACGTTCACATGTTGGCTAAAGTGCGTTTGTCTTTAGCGCTAAAGGGAAAGACAGGGAAAGGGAAAGCATTTTCATCTTTCACAAGAATCTTTATGAATATAGAAAAATAAATCTTCACCTGATGGGTTAAAACTCCCATAAAGTATGACCAAAATATTTGTTTACGTTAATCTAAAATGTTACATTTGACTTGATGGTAAATAGTTCTGTCTCCATGGGGAGCAACCCGAGCTTCTCGTCCCAGAAAGATATGAAATGACTAAACCAGTTCCCCACTGACGGAGAGGAACTGGTCCAGAGTCCTCACCTAGAGACTGGATGCCCTTGTTCTTCAGGAACTCGTTGGCAAAGAGGTCCACGTTGAAGTCCAAGAGTTCCCCCAGCTCGGTGGTTAACTCCCAGTAGCCCTCCTGCAGCACAGACACATCTCAGAGTTACGAGAAAAACCAGGTAAAACCATGTATCTGGTCCAGGTAAAACCAGGTGTGTTGAGAAACTCCTCCCACTTCTTCAGATGAATACACTCTTTGATCAGCTGGAAAATGCATCGAAGCTGAAAAGCTGTTCTTTTAAGAGATACAAGATTCTCACAGAACAACAACAACAACAAACATATGATGCATTGATGTGATTAAACAGCCAACGGGATGTAAAGGAGTTACAATGCAACAGGGTTATTAATCCAGAAACATCCGATATGAGAAAGATTTTACTGATCAGTACATATTTTACTTAAACTACTTAAAATACACTTAAAGTTAAATAAAGTTTGTCAAAGGGTTTCTCCTCTTCGTGTACGAGTCGACTAATCGGTTGTTTTGTTCTCAGAATATTGCTAAAACATAAAGAAAGCAGCTTCTGTGCTCGACAGCGTACGTCATTTTATTTCTTATTGTTTTTAATCTTACTGAATGTTGCATCTGGAAGATCTTCATCCATCTGAGCCGCCATGGGTCAGCAGCCGATCCCCCTGCCCTGAAACAAACACAAACACAAACAAGCAGAGACGTCAACACACAGAGACGTCAACACAAACAAGCAGAGACTAAAACACAAACAAGCAGAGACGTCAACACAAACAAGCAGAGACTAAAACACAAACAAGCAGAGACGTAAACACAAGCAGAGACGTAAACACAAACAAGCAGAGACGTAAACACAAACAAGCAGAGACGTCAACACAAGCAGAGACGTAAACACAAACAAGCAGAGACGTAAACACAAGCAGTGACGTAAACACAAACAGGCAGAGACGTAAACACAAACAAGCAGAGACGTAAACACAAACACGCAGAGAGGTCAACACAAACACGCAGAGAGGTCAACACAAACACGCAGAGACGTAAACACAAACACGCAGAGACGTAAACACAAACAAGCAGAGACGTAAACACAAACACGCAGAGACGTAAACACAAACAAGCAGAGACTAAAACACAAACAAGCAGAGACGTAAACACAAGCAGAGACGTGAACACAAACAAGCAGAGACGTAAACACAAGCAGTGACGTCAACACAAACAAGCAGAGACGTCAACACAAACAAGCAGAGACGTAAACACAAACAAGCAGAGACGTAAACACAAGCAGAGACGTAAACACAAACAAGCAGAGACGTAAACACAAACAAGCAGAGACGTAAACACAAACAAGCAGAGACGTAAACACAAGCAGTGACGTCAACACAAACAAGCAGAGACGTCAACACAAACAAGCAGAGACGTAAACACAAACAAGCAGAAACGTAAACACAAGCAGAGACGTAAACACAAACAAGCAGAGACGTAAACACAAACAAGCAGAGACGTCAACACAAACAAGCAGAGACGTAAACACAAGCAGAGACTAAAACACAAGCAGAGACTAAAACACAAACAAGCAGAGACTAAAACACAAACAAGCAGAGACGTAAACACAAACAAGCAGAGATGTAAACACAAACAGGCAGAGACGTAAACACAAACAAGCAGAGACGTAAACACAAACAAGCAGAGACGTAAACACAAACAGGCAGAGACGTCAACACAAACAAGCAGAGACGTAAACACAAACAAGCAGAGACGTAAACACAAACAAGCAGAGACGTCAACACAAACAAGCAGAGACGTAAACACAAGCAGAGACTAAAACACAAAGCAGAGACTAAAACACAAACAAGCAGAGACTAAAACACTAACAAGCAGATACTAAAACACAAACAAGCAGAGACTAAAACACAAACAAGCAGAGACTAAAACACAAACAAGCAGAGACGTAAACACAAACAGGCAGAGACGTAAACACAAACAAGCAGAGACGTCAACACAAACAAGCAGAGATGTAAACACAAACAAGCAGAGATGTAAACACAAACAGGCAGAGATGTAAACACAAACAAGCAGAGACGTAAACACAAACAAGCAGAGACGTAAACACAAACAAGCAGAGACGTAAACACAAACAAGCAGAGACGTAAACACAAACAAGCAGAGATGTAAACACAAACAAGCAGAGACGTAAACACAAACACTTTCAGGTCCCGTGCAGATGATTTAGTTTTCATCATGTTTTTGACTCACTGAGCTGGCTGGTGAAATGTTGACGGAGGAACAAACATGTCTTCATGTTTGTTCTCTTCCTCCCTGCGCCTGTGCGTCCATCATGACTGGAGGCGGGCCCTGAACCGATGGCTCCTCCCCCGTTAGTCGGCGGCTGCTCTGGGTTGTTTCTAGAGCGTCTCCTGACCTTTTAGAAACCCCTGAGAGGGAAAGGAAGTTTCTGTGAGATCTTTGGCAGAGTTTTAGTTCTGCTGGACGATCCAGTCCGACCGGCAGGGATTGAGACGCCTGCATCATGGAACAGTCCTTCAGAAACATCCGAACGTTCACATGTTGGCTAAAGTGCGTTTGTCTTTAGCGCTAAAGGGAAAGACAGGGAAAGGGAAAGCATTTTCATCTTTCACAAGAATCTTTATGAATATAGAAAAATAAATCTTCACCTGATGGGTTAAAACTCCCATAAAGTATGACCAAAATATTTGTTTACGTTAATCTAAAATGTTACATTTGACTTGATGGTAAATAGTTGATAAGCAGCCCACGGAATGTAGCTACCTCGCCCGGACCAGGGAAACCGGGGCACCCTCCCGGAGCCAGACCCGGGAGGCGAGCTCGTCGGCGAGCGTCTGGTGGCCGGGCTTTCGCCCATGGGGCCCGGTCGGGCTCAGCCCGAAGAAACATCATGGTGCAGCCACCCTGTGGACCCACCACCCGCAGGGACAGACATCGGGGTCGGGTGCTATGTAGACCGGGCGGCGGGCCGGGCAGGGGGCCTGGGCGAGCCGATCGCCGGCGACATAGACTAGCTCTAGGGACGTGGAACGTCACCTCGCTAGCGGGGAAGGAGCCGGAGCTGGTGAGGGAGGTGGAGCGGTACCAGCTAGATATAGTTGGGCTCACCTCCACGCACAGCGCTGGCTCTGGAACCAAACTCCTGGAGAAGGGTTGGACTTTGTTCTTTTCTGGAGTCGCCCAGGGTGAGAGGCGCCGGGCGGGAGTGGGGATACTCACGAGTCCCCGGCTGAGCGCCGCCGTGTTGGAGTTTTCCCCGGAGAACGAGAGGGTCGCCTCCCTGCGCCTACGGGTTGCGGGGAGTAAGGCTCTGACTGTTGTTTGTGCTTATGCACCAAACAGCATTTCAGAGTATCCGGCCTTCTTGGAGTTGGTGGGAGGGGTCCTGGAAAGGGCGCCGCCTGCCGACTCCATAGTTCTCCTGGGAGACTTCAACGCTCACGTGGGCGACGACAGAGAAACCTGGCGGGGAGTGATTGGGAGGAACGGCTTGCCTGATCTGAACCCGAGCGGTGTTTCGTTGTTGGACTTCTGTGCTAGCCACAGTTTGTCCATAACAAACACCATGTTTGAACATAAGGTGGCTCATAAGTGTACCTGGTACCAGAGCACCTTAGGCCGGAGATCAATGATCGACTTTGTAATCGTATCATCTGATCTGCGGCCGTATGTTTTGGACACTCGGGTGAAGAGAGGAGCAGAGCTGTCAACTGATCACCACCTGGTGGTGAGTTGGATCAGATGGCGGGGGAGTCGGCCAGAAAGACCTGGCAAGCCCAAACGTGTAGTGAGGGTGAACTGGGAACGTCTGGCGGAGGATCCTGTCCGGGAGGTCTTCAACTCCCACCTCCGGAAGGACTTCTCACACATCCCGAGGGAGGTTGGGGACATGGAATCCGAGTGGATCATGTTCAAAGCCTCTATTGTGGACGCGGCCGCTAGGAGCTGTGGTCGGAAGGTCATCGGTGCCTGTCGTGGCGGCAACCCGAGAACCCGGTGGTGGACACCGGGGGTGAGGGAAGCCGTCAAGCTGAAGAAGGAGGCCTTTCGGGCTTGGTTGGCCCAGGGGTCTCCTGAAGCAGCTGACAGGTACAGGCAGGCCAGAAGGACTGCAGCTGCGGTGGTCACGGATGCTAAAACTCGGGCATGGGAGGAGTTCGGGGAGGCCATGGAGAAGGACTTTCGGTTGGCCTCAAGGAGGTTCTGGCAAACCATCCGACGACTCAGGAAGGGAAAGCAGGGCCTTCCCCAGGCTGTTATCAGCGGGGGAGGGTTGCTGCTGACCCAGACAGAGGATATCGTCGGGCGGTGGAAGGAGCACTTTGAGGAACTCCTAAACCCGGTCAACATGTCCCCTGAACAGGGGGCAGCGCCTGAAGACTTGGGGTTGGATGAACCCATATCCCTGGCAGAGGCCACTAAGGTAGTCAAAAAGCTCCTTGGTGGCAAGGCGCCGGGGGTGGATGAAATCCGCCCTGAGATGCTGAAGGCGCTGGACTTTGTTGGGCTGTCTTGGCTGACACGCCTCTTCAATGTCGCATGGGGGTCGGGCACAGTGCCCATGGACTGGCAGACCGGGGTGGTGGTTCCCATCTTCAAGAAGGGGGACCGGAGAGTGTGCTCGAATTATCGGGGTATCACACTACTCAGCCTCCCGGGAAAAGCTTATGCCAGGGTGCTGGAACGGAGGCTCCGACCGTTTGTCGAACCTCGGATTCAAGAAGAACAGTGCGGGTTTCGTCCTGGTCGTGGAACAGTGGACCAGCTCTTTACCCTTGCAAGGATACTGGAGGGGTCCTGGGAGTTTGCCCAACCAGTCTACATGTGCTTTGTGGACTTGGAGAAGGCTTTCGACCGGGTCCCTCGGGGCTTTTTGTGGGGGGTGCTGCGGGAGTATGGTGTGCCGGACCCGTTGCAACGGGCCATCCGGTCTCTGTACGCCGGCAGTAGGAGCTGTGTTCGTATTCTCGGCAGTAAGTCAGATACGTTCCCGGTGGGTGTTGGCCTCCGCCAGGGCTGCCCTTTATCACTGGTCCTGTTCGTGACTTTCATGGACAGGATATCTAGGCGCAGCCGTGGGGCGGAGAATGTCAGGTTCGGGGATCTCAGGATAGCCTCTCTGCTGTTTGCAGATGATGTGGTCCTGTTTGCCTCCTCGGACCATGACCTCCAGCATTCACTGGGGCGTTTTGCAGCCGAGTGTGAAGCGGCGGGGATGAGAGTCAGCACCACGAAATCTGAGGCCATGGTGCTCTGCCGGAAACCGGTGGATTGCTCCCTCCGGGTGGGGACAGAGTGCCTACCACAAGCGAAGGAGTTCAAGTATCTCGGGGTCTTGTTCACGAGTGAGGGTAAAATGGAGCGGGAGATCGACAGGCGTATCGGTGCGGCTGCAGCAGTAAAGCAGGCGTTGCACCGGGCCGTCTTGGTGAAGAAGGAGCTGAGCCGGAAGGCGAAGCTCTCAATTTACTGGTCGGTCTACGTCCCAACCCTCACCTATGGTCACGAGCTTTGGATCGTGTCCGAAAGAACGAGGTCGCGGATACAAGCGGCCGAAATGAGTTTCCTCCGTAGAGTGGCCGGGCTCAGCCTTAGAGATAGGGTGAGGAGCTCGGACATCAGGAGGGAGCTTGAAGTCGAGCCGCTACTCCTTCGTGTCGAAAGGAGTCAGCTGAGGTGGTTCGGGCATCTAATTAGGATGCCTCCAGGACGCCTCCCTTTAGAGGTTTTCCAGGCACGTCCAACTGGTAGGAGGCCCCGGGGAAGACCCAGGACACGCTGGAGGGATTATATCTCCCAGCTGGCCTGGGAACGCCTCGGGATCCCCCAGAATGAGCTGGTAGATGTTGCGGGTGAGAGAGAAGTCTGGGTCAGCCTGCTTGACCTGCTGCCTCCGCGACCCGACCTCGGATAAGCGGTGGAAAATGGATGGATGGATGGATGGTAAATAGTTCTGTCTCCATGGGGAGCAACCCGAGCTTCTCGTCCCAGAAAGATGTGAAATGACTAAACCAGTTCCCCACTGACGGAGAGGAACTGGTCCAGAGTCCTCACCTAGAGACTGGATGCCCTTGTTCTTCAGGAACTCGTTGGCAAAGAGGTCCACGTTGAAGTCCAAGAGTTCCCCCAGCTCAGTGGTTAACTCCCAGTAGCCCTCCTGCAGCACAGACACATCTCAGAGTTACGAGAAAAACCAGGTAAAACCATGTATCTGGTCCAGGTAAAACCAGGTGTGTTGAGAAACTCCTCCCACTTCTTCAGATGAATACACTCTTTGATCAGCTGGAAAATGCATCGAAGCTGAAAAGCTGTTCTTTTAAGAGATACAAGATTCTCACAGAACAACAACAACAACAAACATATGATGCATTGATGTGATTAAACAGCCAACGGGATGTAAAGGAGTTACAATGCAACAGGGTTATTAATCCAGAAACATCCGATATGAGAAAGATTTTACTGATCAGTACATATTTTACTTAAACTACTTAAAATACACTTAAAGTTAAATAAAGTTTGTCAAAGGGTTTCTCCTCTTCGTGTACGAGTCGACTAATCGGTTGTTTTGTTCTCAGAATATTGCTAAAACATAAAGAAAGCAGCTTCTGTGCTCGACAGCGTACGTCATTTTATTTCTTATTGTTTTTAATCTTACTGAATGTTGCATCTGGAAGATCTTCATCCATCTGAGCCGCCATGCGTCAGCAGCCGATCCCCCTGCCCTGAAACAAACACAAACACAAACAAGCAGAGACGTCAACACACAGAGACGTCAACACAAACAAGCAGAGACTAAAACACAAACAAGCAGAGACGTCAACACAAACAAGCAGAGACTAAAACACAAACAAGCAGAGACGTAAACACAAGCAGAGACGTAAACACAAACAAGCAGAGACGTAAACACAAACAAGCAGAGACGTAAACACAAACAAGCAGAGACTAAAACACAAACAAGCAGAGACGTCAACACAAGCAGAGACGTAAACACAAACAAGCAGAGACGTAAACACAAGCAGTGACGTAAACACAAACAGGCAGAGACGTAAACACAAACAAGCAGAGACGTAAACACAAACACGCAGAGAGGTCAACACAAACACGCAGAGAGGTCAACACAAACACGCAGAGACGTAAACACAAACAAGCAGAGACGTAAACACAAACACGCAGAGACGTAAACACAAACAAGCAGAGACTAAAACACAAACAAGCAGAGACGTAAACACAAGCAGAGACGTGAACACAAACAAGCAGAGACGTAAACACAAGCAGTGACGTCAACACAAACAAGCAGAGACGTCAACACAAACAAGCAGAGACGTAAACACAAACAAGCAGAGACGTAAACACAAGCAGAGACGTAAACACAAACAAGCAGAGACGTAAACACAAACAAGCAGAGACGTAAACACAAGCAGTGACGTCAACACAAACAAGCAGAGACGTCAACACAAACAAGCAGAGACGTAAACACAAACAAGCAGAAACGTAAACACAAGCAGAGACGTAAACACAAACAAGCAGAGACGTAAACACAAACAAGCAGAGACGTCAACACAAACAAGCAGAGACGTAAACACAAGCAGAGACTAAAACACAAGCAGAGACTAAAACACAAACAAGCAGAGACTAAAACACAAACAAGCAGAGACGTAAACACAAACAAGCAGAGATGTAAACACAAACAGGCAGAGACGTAAACACAAACAAGCAGAGACGTAAACACAAACAATTCAATTCAATTCAATTCAATTCAATTCAATTCAATTCAATTCAGTTTATTTTGTATAGCCCAAAATCACAAATACAAATTTGCCTCTAAGGGCTTCACAATCTGTACACATACGACATCCCTGTCCCGGAACCTCACATCGGATCAGGAAAAACTCCCTCTAGAAAACAAGGGGAAGAAACCTGAGGGAGAGCAACAGAGGAGGATCCCTCTCCCCGGATGGACAGATGCAATAGATGTCATGTGTACAGAATCAGCATAACAGAGTTACAGCACATTCAATGGATGTCACAGAAATTATTCATGAGTAGTAGGCATGGCCACGACCCAGATGACTGTGATCCATGACAGCAGACGAAGGTAAAGATGAAGGGCATCAGCAGGGCCGCCATGGAAGGGAACAGGACCCGCTTCAGACAGCCACGATCCATGGACGCTTGAGGAGAGGAAGCACAAAGGCTCCCGAGAGGAAGTAGAGTTAGTAGTGAGCATTAAAGAGACATTCATTAATTTATCTAGAAGTATAGAGAGGAGAAAAATGAGAGCGAGAAGAAGATATAAATCCCTCGGTGTTTCCCCAAGGCGCTCCCCGGAAACACAAGTCCATAGGAGCACCCCAGGAGCACCTGAGGAAGGGAAGAGGAGGAGAGAGAGAGGCCAGGAGAGAGGAGCTCATTGTATCCTAAAATGTTCCCCAGCAGTCTAAGCCTATGGCAGCATATCTAGGGGCTGGACCCTAGGTCCGCTGAGCCAGCCCTAACCATACGTACTGTCAAAGAGAAAAGTCTTAAGTCTACTCTTAAATGAGGTGACTGTGTCTGCTCCCCGAACCGAAAGCGGAAGCTGGTTCCACAGAAAGGGAGCTTGATAACTGAAGGCTCTGGCCCCCATCCTACTTTTTAAGACTCTAGGAACCACAAGTAGCCCCGCATTCATTGAGCGCAGCTCTCTGGTGGGACAATATGGTGCTATAAGCTCCCTAAGATATGATGGTGCATTACCAATTAAGGCTTTATATGTAAGAAGAAGGACTTTAAATGCAATTCTCTGTCTTACAGGAAGCCAGTGGAGATCAACCAATACAGGAGTAATGTGATCTCTCCTCTTAACTCTCGCTAGCACACGGGCTGCAGCATTCTGTATCAACTGTAGAGACCTGAGAGACCCAGCAGAGCAGCCTGATAATACAGAGTTACAGTAGTCCAGTCTTGAGGTAACAAATGCGTGGATCAATGTTTCTGCATCCCTTCGAGACAGGATGTGCCGGATCTTTGCGATGTTGCGTAGGTGGAAAAAGGCAGTCCTTGAGATCTGTTTCACGTGGGAACCGAAGGACAAGTCTTGGTCAAAGACAACTCCCAGGTTCCTCACGGTGGTGGTTGACGCCAGTGCAATGCCATCAAGAGAAACAATATCATTAGATAATTGATTTCTCAGTGGCTCTGGGCCAAGCAAAATAACCTCAGTCTTGTCCGAGTTCAGCATCAGGAAGTTGCAGGTCATCCAGGTTTGTATGTCTTTAAGACATGCTTGAAGTTTAGCCACCTGGCTGGTTTCATCTGGCTTGATCGATATATATAGCTGGGTATCATCGGCGTAGAAATGAAATTTTATTGAGTGTTTCCTGATAATATTGCCTAACGGAAGCATATAAAGGGTGAACAAAATTGGACCAAGGACGGAGCCCTGTGGTACCCCATTTTTAACACCCGTGCTCACCGAGGCCACATCATTTACATATACAAACTGAGATCGATCTGATAGATACGATCCAAACCAGCTTAGTGCTGTACCCCTAATACCAATCAACTGTTCTAGCCTTTCTAATAAAATGTCATGGTCAATGGTGTCGAATGCAGCACTAAGGTCTAACAGAACTAAAACGGTTACAAGTCCCCTATCTGATGCAACTAAAAGGTCGTTCGTAATTGTCACTAAAGCTGTCTCTGTGCTATGGTGCTTTCTAAATCCGGACTGAAAGTCCTCAAATAAACTATTGCTATCTAAAAAGTCACATAACTGATTTGTAACTACTTTCTCCAGAATTTTAGACAGGAAGGGCAGGTTAGAGATAGGTCTATAGTTAGCCAACACTTCTGGATCGAGAGTTGGCTTCTTGAGTAGAGGTTTAATTACAGCCATTTTGAACGACTGTGGCACATAACCAGTTAGTAAAGAACCGTTAATAATATCCAGCAAAGAGGTGCCAACCAAGGGCAACACCTCCTTCAGCAATGTCGTTGGGATGGGGTCCAGGAGACAGGTAGACGATTTGGAAGCCGAAACGGTTGAAGACAGTTGGTCCAGGCTTATGGGGAGAAAGCCATCCAAACACACATCAGGGCCCACAGCCGCCGCCGCCGAGGCCAGTCCACTTGAGGATAAACAGCCAGTAGCTGGGGGCAGGAGATCGCCAATCCTGCCTCTGATGGCCAGAATCTTGTCATTGAAGAAGGTCATGAAGTCATCACTGCTGAGGTCCGTAGGAATACACGGCTTCACAGAGCTGTGACTCTCCGTTAGCCTGGCCACAGTACTGAACAGAAACCTGGGGTTGTTCTTGTTCCTCTCTATTACTGATGAATAGTAGGCTCCTCTGGCATTACGGAGGGCCTTCTTGTAGGTGGTCAGACTGTCCCGCCAGACTAACCAGGATTCCTCTAGCTTGTTGGAACGCCATAAACCTTCCAGCTTCCGTGATGCTTGCTTCAGTATGCGGGTCTGAGGGCTATACCATGGAGCGAGCCTTCTTTGTTTGATGATCCTCTTCTTTAGAGGGGCTATCGAGTCCAGTGTCGTTTTCAGTGAGCTTGTAGCACTATCAACTAAATGATCAATCTGGGATGGACTGCAGTTAGCAACATAGTTATTCATTATATTGAGGCATGGTAATGAATTAAATACAAAAGGAATCACTTTCTTATATTCATCAATAACAACATCAGTTATACCTCTGGTGTAAAAACTTCTGTCAGAGAGCACACACACCGGCAGCACAAACTCAAAAGTTATAAGACAATGGTCCGACAAAACAGGGTTCTGCGGAAAAACCACCAAATGCTCTACATCAACACCATATGTAAGAACAAGGTCGAGGGTGTGGCTAAAGCAGTGAGTCGGCCTATGTACTCTTTGACAGAAGCCAATCGAATCCAACAGTGACATAAATACAATACTAAGGCTATCATTGCTAACATCCACATGAATATTAAAGTCACCTACAATAATAACTTTGTCAGTCTTAAGGACCAAACTTGTCAAAAACTCAGAAAAGTCAGATAGAAACTGTGAATACGGACCAGGTGCCCGGTATACTACAGCAAACAGAGTTGGCTGCGCCGTTTTACAGCTCGGATGTGAAAGGCTCAAAACAAGGCTCTCAAACGAGCTGCAGTTCAAACCAGGCTTAGGGCCTATTAACAGGCCCGAGTCAAATATGGCAGCTACTCCACCACCTCGACCGGTGCCTCGAGGAATGTGAGTATTTAAATGACCTTGAGGAGTTGATTCATTCAGGCTAACATATTCCCCAGGTCTCAGCCAGGTCTCAGTCAGACAGAATACGTCAATGTGACCGTCTGATATTAACTCATTTACTAAAACAGCTTTTGAAGACAGAGACCTAACATTCAGGAGTCCACATTTAATCCTCCTACCATGTTGCACTGTTGCAATGGTGGTGTTAACCTTTATAAGGTTATGTTCTATAACACCCCTATTAGTTACTTTTACATTAAAAAGTGGTCGTGGAACAGACACAGTCTCTATAGAGTTTAAGGTGGGCAACTGCCCTAAAGGAAATGCAGAGAAGGGTGTAAGACTACAACTCTGCATCCTTGTCTGAATTCTAAATAGTCATGGACAAAGTTGACCAATAAACTTGGCCATATTTGCCGAAAGGAGACGTGCTCCATCCAGAGTGGGATGAATGCCGTCTCTCCTGATCAGACCAGGGTTCTCCCAGAATGTCTGCCAGTTATCCACGAAGCCCACATCGTTTGCCGGGCACCACCTTGACAACCAACGGTGGAGTGATGACATGCGGCTATACATCTCATCAGTGACCGCATTTGGGAGAGGGCCAGAGAAAACTACGGAGTCAGAGATTGTTTTGGCGTAAGCACACACCGATTCCACATTGATTTTAGTGACCTCCGAGTGGCGAAGTCGGGAGTCATTACCACCGACGTGTATTACAATCTTACTGTATTTATGTTTATTCTTACCCAGCAGCTTTAAATAAGACTCAACGTCGCCCGCCCTGGCCCCAGAAATACATTTGACCGTGGTCCCCGGCTTTGCCACCTTCACGCCCCTGACCACGGAGCTGCCGATAACCAAAGTTGGTTTCTCAGCGAGTGTATCGCTGAGCGGGGAGAACCGGTCAGAGACGCGAAGCGGCCGCCGGTGTCCAGAGGGCCGCTTGGACCTCTGCTTCCTTCGTTCAGTCACCCAGCGTCCCGGCTGCTCGGGGGCTGCCGGGGAACGGCTCAAGCTAACAGAGGCTAAAGCTAGTTGGTCCGCACCGACTAGGGAGGGGGGGCTGGCTAATGTAGCTAAAATCTGAGCTTCGATGGTGCGGAGCCGTGTATCTAACCCACTAAGACCTGCCTCCAACCTAGCAAATAAACTACACTTATTACATGTACCGCTATCATTAAAGGAGGCAGGCGAATAGCTAAACATGCGACACACTGAGCAAGAAAGAGTAGAAAGTGGAGAAGAAGACATTGCCAGCAGCTAAGCTAAAGCAGGGTAGCTAGCGTCAGCTGAACTAACGATGTGAAAATATGATTTAAGCAATGAGTCGATAAAAGAAGAGAGTCGAGTGTTTTAAACTCTAGAGATGTTCAGCAGTTGTGCGAACTCTAGAGATGTTCACACAATTTAGCTGGAGCTGAGACAAATAAGTTATCGACTACACACAGTGTCAACCGGAAGTGATTCAATACGCTTACCGTCTAAGCAGCCGTCTCATGTTAGATCAATGTCATGTGTTCGTACGTCACAGGTATCTAACCAAGCAACCAACAAGCAGAGACGTAAACACAAACAGGCAGAGACGTCAACACAAACAAGCAGAGACGTAAACACAAACAAGCAGAGACGTAAACACAAACAAGCAGAGACGTCAACACAAACAAGCAGAGACGTAAACACAAACAAGCAGAGACGTAAACACAAGCAGAGACGTAAACACAAGCAGAGACTAAAACACAAAGCAGAGACTAAAACACAAACAAGCAGAGACTAAAACACTAACAAGCAGATACTAAAACACAAACAAGCAGAGACTAAAACACAAACAAGCAGAGACTAAAACACAAACAAGCAGAGACGTAAACACAAACAGGCAGAGACGTAAACACAAACAAGCAGAGACGTCAACACAAACAAGCAGAGATGTAAACACAAACAAGCAGAGATGTAAACACAAACAGGCAGAGATGTAAACACAAACAAGCAGAGACGTAAACACAAACAAGCAGAGACGTAAACACAAACAAGCAGAGACGTAAACACAAACAAGCAGAGACGTAAACACAAACAAGCAGAGATGTAAACACAAACAAGCAGAGACGTAAACACAAACACTTTCAGGTCCCGTGCAGATGATTTAGTTTTCATCATGTTTTTGACTCACTGAGCTGGCTGGTGAAATGTTGACCCTGCGCCTGTGCGTCCATCATGACTGGAGGCGGGCCCTGAACCGATGGCTCCTCTCCCGTTAGTCGGCGGCTGCTCTGGGTTGTTTCTAGAGCGTCTCCTGACCTTTTAGAAACCCCTGAGAGGGAAAGGAAGTTTCTGTGAGATCTTTGGCAGAGTTTTAGTTCTGCTGGACGATCCAGTCCGACCGGCAGGGATTGAGACGCCTGCATCATGGAACAGTCCTTCAGAAACATATCTGGTTGGGGGCTGCTCTGGGCTGTTCCTGGAAGGTCTTCGGACCTTCGCGAGTAGGAAATGTTTTTTTTCTGAGATTTTAGGAGAGCTTGGTAAAATGATTGAGCTAGTTCTGATTGTGGTGGACGATCCGGTCCAACAGGCAGGGATTGTTGTGTTATGATGTGGTGTGTTCAGGAACCCAAATGCAGCAACAGGACAGCGGAGTTCCTTCTTAATAGTGGTTTTATTGCAGGACTTTACACAGGGAAAACAGACTAGATCCAAATGCAGGACGACACTGACAAGAAACAGGAGGAACAGTAAATAAGGACCTGTGCCCGCGCTCCGCACAGCGGCTGACGGGAACTGCAGCAATCTGTCAATCAAACGGGAGCGCGCACCCGCGCTCCGCTCCGGGCCGGAAAGTGGCCTGCGCTCCGCTCCGGGCCGGAAGGTGGCCGCTAACGAGGTGTACTCCTCCCTGGTCCAAGCCGGAAAGGTGGCATTTGCCGGCGGGCAGACGGTCGGGCACGATCCGTTGTGTGACGCCCGAGGCTCGACACAAGAACTAAAAGTCTCACCGCTGATCTCCGTGGAACGAGCGGGAGGTCCTCTTCTCGCAGGTGAAAACCCGAGGCTCGACACTGACGAGAAGGGGGGAACAAACAAACTGGTAATCCAACAGGAAACTCACAGAACTCACGTGCTACTCACGGGCGAGGAAGCCAGGTTGGCAAACGGACGGACTGACAGCGGAGACGAGGACGACAGGAGAATTTAACCGCCGACGCTGATCACTGGCGATAGGAATCAGCTGTGCTCCCGAAGAGAGGTGCGGCTGTGGGCGGAACTCACAAAAAGAACACAGGTTAGGTCACAACCCTCACATGTTGTTGTTGTTGTTGTTGCTGAGAGGCGAAAGGGGAGCCTCCGAGTCTCCGGATCGTACCAGCGGGCGTCTGCTTCACGGAACAGGTCTTCAGATAGCCATCTGGTTGGGGGCTGCTCTGGCTTCTTGATAATGGAAATCCGAATTGAATCTGAGGGCTACAGAAGCTAAAACCTGAATTATAGCGATCGGGGGTCGCAGGTGCTTGTTCTGATTCTGCTCGACGATCCTATCCAAGCTGCAGGGATTGTTGTTGTTGTTGTTGTTGCTGAGAGGCGAAAGGGGAGCCTCCGAGTCTCTGGATCGTACCAGCGGGCATCAAGGCTGAAGATTCTGTTAACAGGTTCACTAATCGACCTCGTGCAGAGACGGCCAAACCTTCACTCACTTTGAGTGCTCCAAGGTCCAACATGGCGGGGGGACCGGATCCCTACAAGAGTCATACAAGAGATCGGTTTGAGTAGAGGATAAAGTGGGCGAGGAGGAGGAGGAGGAGGAGGAGGAGGAGGAGGAGGAGGAGGAGGAGGAGAAGGAGAAGGGGCTGGTTGAAGATAGGGCTGGCCATTGTGAAACTGGGAATGATGGAGGAGGAGGATGGCCGAAGAGGGTTGAAGTTTGGAATGGTTCTTGTAAAACTTGGTACTGAGGAGGAGGAGGATGGAAGGAGCCAAATGAAGATAGGACACCCCCCTGTGAAACTGGGAATGATGGAGGATGAGGAAGATGGAAGGAGCTGGATGAAGATAGACTCCCTAGTGAAACTGGGAATGATGGAGGAGGATGGATGGAGCTGGAAACACACACAGGGGTAGGCGTGTCCGTTCCCAAAGATGAACTCTACAAAAAAGGAGAGATAAATGAAACTCAGAGTTTATTTTCTGATCACTGAATTAAAACTAAACGGCCTTTTCCGCACACAGAGCATCAATAACGTCAACATACTGTTACTGATACGCAACGCTGATATGGGATTTATTAACCTATTGTGTGTTCATTATTTGTGTATTTTCTTGAATAACCGACATTAAACTTAATAAAAAATAAAAAAAAGTATTAATAAATGTAATTAATAATTTTAAAAAAGCAGCTCTATTGCCCGCCCTAAAAAAATAGTAATAAATATGTAATAAATGAATTAATTAATAATACATAAATAAATTAATGGTAATAAATAAATAAATACTAAATAAATTAATTAATAGTAATAAATACATACTAAATATATATATATATATATATATATATATATATATATATATATATATATATATATATATATATATAGAATTAATAGTAATACATAAATAAATAAATACTAAATAAATATATATATAATAAATTAAATAGTAATAATTATGAAACTGCAGTGTGGGACTAACTGCGGATGAAGAACTTAAAGAGCGACGGAGAAACCTAACTGATGCTTTCCCCTACAAGAGAGAGACAGAAGTGACAATTAGTAAATTAGACACAACTAGACGTCCTCTGCCTCCATGAGAACACTTTGCTCTGTGACCTCACCACCATACGACTACTATCCGAAGACAAACTCATAGCAGGTTTTGCCCGATCTGCATAATAATCATCATCATCCTCCTCCAGCTCAGCCCCCTCTTCCTACAACAGAGAGACAAATGCAGCTCATAAACGAGACCACAGCAAAGCATGAGCTCTCCTTTCCCTCCGTGATTACGCTGTGACGTTACCATCTCATATAAGTCCATTTCCATGTCTTCTTCCTCCTCAATGTCCTGAGGAGAGATCCAGCTGATGTAGGGCAGGAAGTCCACGTCTTCCTCTGAGATCAACTTGGGGATGTCGGTGAAGCCGTCCCCGGGTTGCTCCGGGTCCTGAAAACAAGGCAGAGCTGTGTTTTGTTTCTGGCGACGTGGGCGCTGCTCAACAAAGTCCAGGTCCAGGCAGCAAAGGGGCACCGACCCTTTCCTCGACGGCCACGAAGCTGGTGAACTGCGACAGGATGGAGAACTCTTTGCTCAGCTCGATGACGAGGCTCTTCAGCTCCTTCTTCCACTGGAAACGCAAAAAGCAGAAAGGTCAACAGGTGGAGCTCAGCCAACCAGTTCAAAGCCACAGTTTAAGTCAAATAAACGGTTGCTGTTCCCTTCCGGGACCTTATTCACGGCACTCGCCGAACAAAAAGAAGAATCGGCGTTCGGGAAACCCGGCACACACCTCGTGTTCGGCTTCGTTGCTGTCCAGGCTCCCGTCTTCGTAATCCCTGATGAGGGCCCTCGCCGTGAGCTTGTGAAGGAACTGAACACACACACACACACACACACACACACACACACACACACACACACACACACACACACACACACACACACACACACACACACACAGATCCATCTTCACATGAAGGACTCGAGGATTTAAACTTGAATGATAGTTATTATACGTGTATGTGTGTGTGTGCTTTTAACAGCCTGATAACTCTTTTCGGAGCATAAAAAGTGCAAATGCATCTAAATGCAGTAAAGTGATAGAAAAGTCACAATTGAATAATAGAATAGCATGAATCTTCTTTACCTGTGGTTCTGAGACCACTACTTGTCCCGCTTGAGAATTTGAACTCTGGTACCAGAAAGGAAGTCTCTTCTTTGTTTTGTTTTTTTCAGTTTGCTCGGCACAACACTGCCACCTCCTGGAGAAATGTGGGAAATGCCGGTATACTGCCTGAAACATCCGTTTAAAATATGATAAAAAAGCAAAAAAGTTACAAGCAAATTTTGTTTAGTTATCAAACGTATAAATTAGCGTATAAAAAGCGTAGAAATTAATAAGCGTAGAAATTCAAGCGAAAACGTTAAAGCGCCAATATAAAGAGCTTCAAAGGTGACGTTACGTTTGCGATGGGCAGAACGCTTAAGAAAAAAAACTATCTTCGCTCTGATTGGCTGAGAGGTACATCCGGTCACGCACATTAGCCAATCACACGGCTTCCGCTGCTGTGTTTTGGATCCGGGTACTTTTTAACCGTCAGCCAGCCACAGCTCGCGGTGCCTTTGAGAGTAAAACGTGTGTATCGCGGATTTCTTCCCACAAAACGGAATAAACTATCACGCCGAGATGGATTTGGACTCCATGAAATATGCAGAGTTGAGGAGCCTCGCTAAGGCGCACGGGCTAAAGGCAAATATGAAGGTAACATTAACGTAGATTTATATTTTAGAATGAATTCAGAAATACTTCTCAGGTTATTGTCCAACTGTGCTACGCTAACTATAATTATGCCAACTAGCGTTTGCATTTGGCGAAATCTGCTCAAACAGCTCACATTATTTTCTCCAAAAATAGGCCGATAAACTCCTGAAAGCGATCAAGCAGTATTATCAACGAGAAAAGGACACACAGGAGGAAATACAGGTACCGTGACCCTGACCAACGATACCGTTTCACTGCAAACCTAATTTGAAACCATGCATTTTTGATTAATACCGTATGTGTATACATGTGTATTAATGTGGCGATTTCCAGGGTAAGGAGAACGATGTCTCTGCCGTTCAAATAGACAAAACTGCGACACAAGACGCTGCTCAGGAAAAAAAAGAGCTTTTCAGCCCAGCTGTGTTTGTGAACACACGCAGAGGAAGAGGAAACTGTACCAAGAGGAAGATCTCTGATCCCGCACCAGCCAAACGGTGTGATGCCAGGTCACCTCCGAGTGCTACAGAGGTACAGCACGTCGTAACATACTCACTTTTATGTATATACAAAGATATAAAGCTTGGTCTCTATGCACAGGGTTTCTTTGCTGCATTGTCGATGCTTTGCATTCAGGAGACTGAACCACTGTTGTTCCTTTTTAAAGGGTGATACTGAAGTTGCTGCATCTGGTCCACCCAGTGGTGCTCAGGGTGCCAAGAAGAGAAAAGTGTCCTCTACCAAGGATTCTGACAGAAGTGAACCTGAGCCTCCTCAGGAGCCCCAGGCCACTGGCAGTGAGCAGCAGCAGCAGCAGCAGCAGCCTGACATTAAGGATGAAGCACCCATGCAGAGTGACACAAGTCAGTAGTACAAATGTGTTAATATATATTAATATCTTCTGCTTTGCATAGCTTGTTCCATCTGGAGCCTAATGTGTTGCTGCAGCCGAATTATTGGCTTCAACACAGATGTGATCACATGCTAATCTATCAGTTAACATGCATTTTTAAATGTCTGCGTCCAGACAAAGCACCCAGATTGACCCGGGGCGGTAAAATCCCTCGTTTCCAAGGAAACCAGCAGAAGAACAAGCCGGTGTTGAACCCCGTCACCCCGAGTAAGTAATTTTGTAGTTGCTCCCTCCCAATCTTCTTTTAAACCAAAGATTCAGAGACCACGTCCCAGTAAGGCAGAGGTTCTCCCACACAAACTAATCATATAATAAATCATCTTTTACAGACTTCAAAAAAATCCACGAGGCAAATTTTAAGCAGATGGAGACTTCCAAAAGTTCAGTTAAAAACCCAAAGGTACTCACTGCTTACAGTTTTCTTTATCCAGAAATATTCTAGTTCCGTTTGTGAACTTGTTTTGTTTGTTCTTTTCATTTATGTTCTGTTTTTGTTTTTTAGAGGCTTTCAGCCAGAACTAAACCGCAGCCAGTTGAGGGCAAAACTCAAGTGGTGGGTATCCTCACCAGTTTCAGTATATTGAGGACATCCAGAGTGCAGTGAAGGTGACGGACTGAATTCATGTGTTCTACAGAAGGAGAATCGGAGCCTCGCGTCCATATTCAGCCCCGTCCCGGTGGCCAAGAGACCGGCCGGGGACAGACGCACGCTGCCCTCGGCCAGCAAAGCTCCTCCAACCAAACCGGCAGTGAAGGAAGCCGCTCCGTTCAGACAGTCTGTCCTTTCCTCTCGCAGGATCAATGTTCGGTGAGTCGCTTTTGGTCTCAGGCGACTCTCATATGGACAAATGGTTTCCTGCCTTGACCTTCTCGTGTCATAACTTGGTCGAGCTCAATTAAAAAAATAAATAAAATACATGTTTGCATAAGAGACTGTCCACCGCTTCTATCTATATGAGTGAAAGCAGCGTAAACATTCACTCCTCTTTTCAATTTGGACCATTTTATAATGATTGCTGTCAGATGAGAAACACAAAATGTATTTTTGATTCAATATTGTGAAACACGAAAACTTCCACGGGGGTCGAATGCATCTCTTTGGCATCGCTATGTGACGCTTTAACAGCCACACGTGTTTGCAGGTTCACAGAAGCCACTCGCGACAACAAGAACCAGAGCTCCTTGGTGAAGACGCCGGCACGCATGTCCCGCGGCGTGACCTCCAGCACCCCCAAAGGACAGGCCGCTGGTGGAGGAAAGCCCAAAAATGTCAAGATTTCGACTTGCTCTGCCACAAAATCTCCAGGTACCGTTTGCCCTTTTTAATCCTCGGAAATATATCTTCACTTGCCGAAATATGTGCGTAAAGATTACATTTATTTCTCCCCGCTTACTTCCAAAGGAGCATTTGTTTTCACCGGCAACACAAGTACTTTAACAAGTACTGCAAAGAAGTCGGGCTTTGATCTGAAAGCGAGTCTTTCTCGTCCCCTCGCCTACAAGCCTCATGCAGGTACAACACGTTTTAACTTCTCTGCTTCCCTGAAATATACTGTTGGGAATCCTACATTTAATGACTCACTGCCAGACTGAGATATCTTGTATCAAAAGTATTTAATTACTAAACTAAGCAGAGCAATGCATTCCGGGCATTTATACGTGCACGGTCCTGATGGGGACGTCTGACTAGTTCAGAGGTCCCTGTAACAAAAGGCGCTTAAACAGAGTGCGCAGCGTGTACATTGGATTCTCCTTGTGGAGCCCATTGGTCAACTCTACAAAGAGGCGGAGTCCTTTGCATAGTTTTCAGTCTTCTGGTTGGAGCACTGGGTATTCTCCACCCACTCTGGCTCATGAATCTTGAATCCGGTTCGACTCTCTTCCGCTATTACTTCCTGTGTCATTTGGTATTTGAGTTTCAAAGTAAAACGAAAAATGGAGGAAAACCGGATGTTGTTGCATTTCCTATCAGGGCGCTCCAGCTGTCGTTATGTTATTATCTCTATGTGTTAATGTTGACTGTGCTCTCTGATATATATATCTAGTTATTTCCTACAATACTATCATATAGACGGACATGTACCTGATTTATTTTCTTATATATTTGTAGGTAAACTCAAGCCGTTTGGAGACGACCAAGAAAACACGGCGGCAAACAAGTCACTGGTTTCTAACTCTCATCAGAAGAATTACAAACCGCACCAAGTCCAGACGAGGTAGGTTTCAACTGAAAGCACACACCGGCTGAGGTAAATGGGTTTCCCATTAGAAATCAGTCTCTTATGGATGTTTCTGTATCTTATTTTTAGGGGGGAGAGAACAAAACACGTTGAGGACCGGAAGCAGAAGAAAGAGAATATGCTCGGGGCAAGACGAGGCCTCGTCATGATGTAAAAAAATACCGCGCTCGCTTGGCGACGTTTTGTACAGCCTGCTCTTCCAGTGTAAATATTTTGTTGCCGGCAGCTGACACTTTCATTTCTGTAGTCTTTTATTCTGCTGTCATCTATTTCTGCTTTTCATCAATAACGTCAACATACTGTTACTGATACGCAACGCTGATATGGGATTTATTAACCTATTGTGTGTTCATTATTTGTGTATTTTCTTGAATAACCGACATTAAACTTAATAAAAAATAAAAAAAACGTATTAATAAATGTAATTAATAATTTTAAAAAAGCAGCTCTATTGCCCGCCCTAAAAAATAGTAATAAATATGTAATACATTAATTAATTAATAATACATAAATAAATTAATGGTAATAAATAAATAAATACTAAATAAATTAATTAATAGTAATAAATACATACTAAATATATATATATATATATATATATAGAATTAATAGTAATACATAAATAAATAAATACTAAATAAATATATATATAATAAATTAAATAGTAATAATTATGAAACTGCAGTGTGGGACTAACTGCGGATGAAGACCTTAAAGAGCGACGGAGAAACCTAACTGATGCTTTCCCCTACAAGAGAGAGACAGAAGTGACAATTAGTAAATTAGACACAACTAGACGTCCTCTGCCTCCATGAGAACACTTTGCTCTGTGACCTCACCACCATAGGACTACTATCCGAAGACAAACTCATAGCAGGTTTTGCCCGATCTGCATAATAATCATCATCATCATCCTCCTCCAGCTCAGCCCCCTCTTCCTACAACAGAGAGACAAATGCAGCTCATAAACGAGACCACAGCAAAGCATGAGCTCTCCTTTCCCTCCGTGATTACGCTGTGACGTTACCATCTCATATAAGTCCATTTCCATGTCTTCTTCCTCCTCAATGTCCTGAGGAGAGATCCAGCTGATGTAGGGCAGGAAGTCCACGTCTTCCTCTGACATCAACTTGGGGATGTCGGTGAAGCCGTCCCCGGGTTGCTCCGGGTCCTGAAAACAAGGCAGAGCTGTGTTTTGTTTCTGGCGACGTGGGCGCTGCTCAACAAAGTCCAGGTCCAGGCAGCAAAGGGGCACCGACCCTTTCCTCGACGGCCACGAAGCTGGTGAACTGCGACAGGATGGAGAACTCTTTGCTCAGCTCGATGACGAGGCTCTTCAGCTCCTTCTTCCACTGGAAACGCAAAAAGCAGAAAGGTCAACAGGTGGAGCTCAGCCAACCAGTTCAAAACCAGTTCAATGCCACAGTTTAAGTCAAATAAACGGTTGCTGTTCCCTTCCGGGACCTTATTCACGGCACTCGCCGAACAAAAAGAAGAATCGGCGTTCGGGAAACCCGGCACACACCTCGTGTTCGGCTTCGTTGCTGTCCAGGCTCCCGTCTTCGTAATCCCTGATGAGGGCCCTCGCCGTGAGCTTGTGAAGGAACTGAACACACACACACACACACACACACACACACACACACACACACACACACACACACACACACACACACACACACACACACACACACACACACACACACACACACACACACACACACACACACACACACACACACACACACACACACACACACACAGTTTTACATTGGTAAACAAAAGCTCAAATCCTGGCTGAGATATATCTGAACCCTGAAGCAGTTTCAGGTTGTTTTTCTCTTTGTGGCTGTAAAGGACCACTTTGGGAGTTTAAGGGCTTGGTAAATATTTGTAAACGTTCGTAATTTATTAAATAATTCTTATTTAAATAATTATATATTTCGTATGTGCGTCAATGTTATTTGCACGTGATTGACCGGAAGTTCCGCGCACCTGCGGTGTCGGGGTTTGTCCTTTTTCTGTCGCCGTAGTTTGCACGGGTTAAAATGAACTCTTATGGTGACGGTCTGGCAAAGGACACGCAGCTGCGTTTGAGCTTATATGTATTTTATCTGAAGTTGTTATAGATGGACTTAAACAACTCGACGCCCGTTTCATAACGGAAGAAAGGACTATCTTATATTGTTTACATTCCTTGGTGAGCGCAGCGAGGTATGATATGTTTTACTTCGTTGGCACATATGTATGTCTCATCTTTCCATGTAATAAATGTTTGTGTACTTAATGACTTTGTAACCGGGAGAACAAGTGTGTGAAATGATTGTTGTGTGTACGTTTTCAATACAGTTTTCACGGTGCAAAGGTGATGATGAAGTAAAAGGACGAACGTCATGCTGGTTTGACGAACGAAATAAAGAACACCTTATGCATCAGTCGAGACTCTCTTTTTGGACCCAAGGGCTGTTACAGTGGCCTTGATTTTTACTCCAATAAAAGTTGAATTTCTTTGATAATTAATTTTACAAAAATTGGAAAACAATGGAATCTATATACATATATCCATATATTGCTCAGACTTTTATGTTTTTTACAGAATCTGGTAAAATATCTGGTGAAATTGTCTATTTCTTTAATGAAATATCACAGTTTTAAGCTTTGTTTCGGTTGCTTTTTCTGACTGAGGCGTTTGGTCACACATGATGTGTCCAAGGACCGTCGATAAGGTGAAAATCTGACGATAATTGTGTCTTTACAGCTTCTGGCTGCGATAAACGGGGCAGATTTGGGGATTGTTTAAATAAAAAAGTTGCTTTTCCATCCTACCAGCGGGTTTTGGGGTTCAAAGGACCATTTTTGTTTCTTTTTAAATGTTTTCATATCTTTCTGTTAATACATAAACACCCAGTGGTGTTTCTGTATTAAAATCCGAATTAAAATCCGAACGTTCACATGTTGGCTAAAGTGCGTTTGTCTTTAGCGCTAAAGGGAAAGACAGGGAAAGGGAAAGCATTTTCATCTTTCACAAGAATCTTTATGAATATAGAAAAATAAATCTTCACCTGATGGGTTAAAACTCCCAAAAAGTATGAGCAAAATATTTGTTTACGTTAATCTAAAATGTTACATTTGACTTGATGGTAAATAGTTCTGTCTCCATGGGGAGCAACCCGAGCTTCTCGTCCCAGAAAGATGTGAAATGACTAAACCAGTTCCCCACTGACGGAGAGGAACTGGTCCAGAGTCCTCACCTAGAGACTGGATGCCCTTGTTCTTCAGGAACTCGTTGGCAAAGAGGTCCACGTTGAAGTCCAAGAGTTCCCCCAGCTCGGTGGTTAACTCCCAGTAGCCCTCCTGCAGCACAGACACATCTCAGAGTTACGAGAAAAACCAGGTAAAACCATGTATCTGGTCCAGGTAAAACCAGGTGTGTTGAGAAACTCCTCCCACTTCTTCAGATGAATACACTCTTTGATCAGCTGGAAAATGCATCGAAGCTGAAAAGCTGTTCTTTTAAGAGATACAAGATTCTCACAGGACAACAACAACAACAAACATATGATGCATTGATGTGATTAAACAGCCAACGGGATGTAAAGGAGTTACAATGCAACAGGGTTATTAATCCAGAAACATCCGATATGAGAAAGATTTTACTGATCAGTACATATTTTACTTAAACTACTTAAAATACACTTAAAGTTAAATAAAGTTTGTCAAAGGGTTTCTCCTCTTCGTGTACGAGTCGACTAATCGGTTGTTTTGTTCTCAGAATATTGCTAAAACATAAAGAAAGCAGCTTCTGTGCTCGACAGCGTACGTCATTTTATTTCTTATTGTTTTTAATCTTACTGAATGTTGCATCTGGAAGATCTTCATCCATCTGAGCCGCCATGCGTCAGCAGCCGATCCCCCTGCCCTGAAACAAACACAAACACAAACAAGCAGAGACGTCAACACACAGAGACGTCAACACAAACAAGCAGAGACTAAAACACAAACAAGCAGAGACGTCAACACAAACAAGCAGAGACGTAAACACAAACAAGCAGAGACGTAAACACAAGCAGTGACGTAAACACAAACACGCAGAGACGTAAACACAAACAGGCAGAGACGTAAACACAAACACGCAGAGAGGTCAACACAAACACGCAGAGAGGTCAACACAAACACGCAGAGAGGTCAACACAAACACGCAGAGACGTAAACACAAACACGCAGAGACGTAAACACAAACAAACAGAGACGTAAACACAAGCAGAGACGTGAACACAAACAAGCAGAGACGTAAACACAAGCAGTGACGTCAACACAAACAAGCAGAGACGTCAACACAAACAAGCAGAGACGTAAACACAAACAAGCAGAGACGTAAACACAAGCAGAGACGTAAACACAAACAAGCAGAGACGTAAACACAAGCAGTGACGTCAACACAAACAAGCAGAGACGTCAACACAAACAAGCAGAGACGTAAACACAAACAAGCAGAAACGTAAACACAAGCAGAGACGTAAACACAAACAAGCAGAGACGTCAACACAAACAAGCAGAGACGTAAACACAAACAAGCAGAGACGTAAACACAAGCAGTGACGTCAACACAAACAAGCAGAGACGTCAACACAAACAAGCAGAGACTAAAACACAAACAAGCAGAGACGTAAACACAAGCAGAGACGTAAACACAAACAAGCAGAGACGTAAACACAAGCAGAGACGTAAACACAAACACGCAGAGACGTAAACACAAACAGGCAGAGACGTAAACACAAACAAGCAGAGACGTAAACACAAACACGCAGAGAGGTCAACACAAACACGCAGAGACGTAAACACAAACACGCAGAGACGTAAACACACAGAGACGTCAACACAAACACGCAGAGACGTCAACACAAACACTCAGAGACGTAAACACAAGCAGAGACGTAAACACAAACAAGCAGAGACGTAAACACAAACAAGCAGAGACTAAAACACAAACAAGCAGAGACTAAAACACAAACAAGCAGAGACGTCAACACAAACAAGCAGAGACGTAAACACAAGCAGAGACGTAAACACAAACAAGCAGAGACGTAAACACAAGCAGAGACGTAAACACAAACAAGCAGAGACTAAAACACAAACAAGCAGAGACGTCAACACAAACAAGCAGAGACGTCAACACAAGCAGAGACGTAAACACAAACACGCAGAGACGTAAACACAAACACGCAGAGACGTAAACACAAACAGGCAGAGACGTAAACACAAACAAGCAGAGACGTAAACACAAACACGCAGAGAGGTCAACACAAACACGCAGAGAGGTCAACACAAACACGCAGAGACGTAAACACAAACACGCAGAGACGTAAACACAAACAGGCAGAGACGTAAACACAAACAAGCAGAGACGTAAACACAAACACGCAGAGAGGTCAACACAAACACGCAGAGACGTAAACACAAACACGCAGAGACGTAAACACAAACACGCAGAGACGTAAACACAAACAAGCAGAGACTAAAACACAAACAAGCAGAGACGTCAACACAAACAAGCAGAGACGTAAACACAAGCAGAGACGTGAACACAAACAAGCAGAGACGTAAACACAAGCAGTGACGTCAACACAAACAAGCAGAGACGTCAACACAAACAAGCAGAGACGTAAACACAAACAAGCAGAGACGTAAACACAAACAAGCAGAGACGTAAACACAAGCAGTGACGTAAATACAAACAAGCAGAGACGTAAACACAAGCAGTGACGTCAACACAAACAAGCAGAGACGTCAACACAAACAAGCAGAGACGTAAACACAAACAAGCAGAAACGTAAACACAAACAAGCAGAAACGTAAACACAAACAAGCAGAAACGTAAACACAAACAAGCAGAGACGTAAACACAAACAAGCAGAGACGTCAACACAAACAAGCAGAGACGTAAACACAAACAAGCAGAGACGTAAACACAAGCAGAGACTAAAACACAAACAAGCAGAGACTAAAACACAAACAAGCAGAGACTAAAACACAAACAAGCAGAGACTAAAACACAAACAAGCAGAGACTAAAACACAAACAAGCAGAGACGTAAACACAAACAGGCAGAGACGTAAACACAAACAAGCAGAGACGTCAACACAAACAAGCAGAGACGTCAACACAAACAAGCAGAGACGTAAACACAAACAGGCAGAGACGTAAACATTAAACTTAATAAAAAATAAAAAAAACGTATTAATGAATGTAATTAATAATTTTAAAAAAGCAGCTCTATTGCCCGCCCTAAAAAATAGTAATAAATATGTAATAAATGAATTAATTAATAATACATAAATAAATGAATGGTAATAAATAAATAAATACTAAATTAATTAATTAATAGTAATAAATACATACTAAATATATATATATATAGAATTAATAGTAATACATAAATAAATAAATACTAAATAAATATATATATAATAAATTAAATAGTAATAATTATGAAACTGCAGTGTGGGACTAACTGCGGATGAAGAACTTAAAGAGCGACGGAGAAACCTAACTGATGCTTTCCCCTACAAGAGAGAGACAGAAGTGACAATTAGTAAATTAGACACAACTAGACGTCCTCTGCCTCCATGAGAACACTTTGCTCTGTGACCTCACCACCATAGGACTACTATCCGAAGACAAACTCATAGCAGGTTTTGCCCGATCTGCATAATAATCATCATCATCAATGCAGCTCATAAACGAGACCACAGCAAAGCATGAGCTCTCCTTTCCCTCCGTGATTACGCTGTGACGTTACCATCTCATATAAGTCCATTTCCATGTCTTCTTCCTCCTCAATGTCCTGAGGAGAGATCCAGCTGATGTAGGGCAGGAAGTCCACGTCTTCCTCTGAGATCAACTTGGGGATGTCGGTAAAGCCGTCCCCGGGTTGCTCCGGGTCCTGAAAACAAGGCAGAGCTGTGTTTTGTTTCTGGCGACGTGGGCGCTGCTCAACAAAGTCCAGGTCCAGGCAGCAAAGGGGCACCGACCCTTTCCTCGACGGCCACGAAGCTGGTGAACTGCGACAGGATGGAGAACTCTTTGCAAATACTCAATTTAAGTGCAAGTACCTAAAGGTTTTTCTCAAATATAGTATCTTGTTAGATTCAAAACCTGCTAGAACAAGAGCACACAGTTCTTATTAAAGTTTCTCTATTCTGTGGATGACACTACAGTATGAGCAGTTATTACATTATGAGTTGCTACACATGTTTTGTCTCCTATATATATGAAGTTATGTAATGAAATTACTTAATTTTGATTATTAAACAGGATGACAGGGGAGTATGAAAAGACAGGTGAGAGGAGAGTCAAAATTCTTGATTAATTTGATTAAACTTAACTCAACATCTACAACAGAACAACTGTCAGAAACCCATCTCATGTCAGTGGACTCGCTAAATAACTTTCAAAATACCCCACGCACTGAACCCCAGGGGAGAAACTGAATACACTTTGAACAGATTACCTTTTGTTGTGTGTGATTTGCCAGAGACCTCCCCAACCAGCGGCATCTTTTCATCCGACGAACCTATTAAGGCGCAAGCAAAGTGAGAATAAAAGCC
The DNA here is from genome assembly GCA_023566465.1 of Cottus gobio. Taxonomy (NCBI): domain Eukaryota; kingdom Metazoa; phylum Chordata; class Actinopteri; order Perciformes; family Cottidae; genus Cottus; species Cottus gobio. The sequence goes on along the minus strand of CM042216.1, from coordinate 2,160,603 downwards.
TTTTAATATATTTAATACAAGCACTTAATGTTCATAAATGTCCAGACAAAACAATAACAACTAGACTAAAACTAGAAAAGGCCATTTTTTAAACTTGACTACAGAACAACATTCACAGTGTGCATACTTCAAAATCTTGAGAGAGAGAGATATCTTTATGAAGGCAAATCCCTGTCATAATTGGAGAGCGCAAATGAGCTCTACGAGCGCGCACAAATCAAACAGCCACGCGCGTAATTTACGTTGACGAGTGCTTTTACATCACTCCGTGAGTAAAAGTTCCTCTCGCGCATTATTAACCTGCTCGCTCGCGAAGCTTCAATCTGCGCTCGTGTCTGTAACCTGCTCGCTCTTGAGTAGATTTAGATGGGCGGAGCCAGTCACCATCGTATTGGTTACAATCCTCGTCTTTGGATTGGCTGGATATCACATACATACACATCCAGGAAGAGACAGATGAACCCAGTCTACAGCACCCAGTAGAGACTGAGCCATGTCTTTGTATGTGGGTCTACAGACATGTGGGTGTTAATGTGGGTGTGACCCAGTATACAGCACGTTATCTCCGTGTTCCGGGGCTTGTTACCACGAGGTGGGCTATGAGGAAGCTAATGTGTGTGTGTGTGTCTGTTACGTTGCCAGTACGTAATCTCTGTGCCACAAGTCTACTGGAGCTTTCTGCCTGTTTAAACAGCCGGTTGGAGCCAATACAAGATCAAGTGTGACTGAATTAATAACACAACGCAAGAGGGAGGGAGTACACAACCGCTACAGTGGATACATATACACAGTGGGTACATATACACAGTTGATCAGGGGCGGACTGGGGGAATGTGTGTGTCTGTTACGTTGCCAGTACGTTATCTCCGTGTTCCGGGGCTTGTTACCACGAGGTGGGCTATGAGGAAGCTAATGTGTGTGTGTGTGTCTGTTACGTTGCCAGTACGTAATCTCTGTGCCACAAGTCTACTGGAGCTTTCTGCCTGTTTAAACAGCCGGTTGGAGCCAATACAAGATCAAGTGTGACTGAATTAATAACACAACGCAAGAGGGAGGGAGTACACAACCGCTACAGTGGATACATATACACAGTGGGTACATATACACAGTTGATCAGGGGCGGACTGGGGGAATGTGTGTGTCTGTTACGTTGCCAGTACGTTATCTCCGTGTTCCGGGGCTTGTTACCACGAGGTGGGCTATGAGGAAGCTAATGTGTGTGTGTGTGTCTGTTACGTTGCCAGTACGTAATCTCTGTGCCACAAGTCTACTGGAGCTTTCTGCCTGTTTAAACAGCCGGTTGGAGCCAATACAAGATCAAGTGTGACTGAATTAATAACACAACGCAAGAGGGAGGGAGTACACAACCGCTACAGTGGATACATATACACAGTGGGTACATATACACAGTTGATCAGGGGCGGACTGGGGGAAAAAGTGACCCGGGAGTTACTGTCAGACTGGCCCACTCATTACACTGTGCGTTATATTTGTGTCCTCTGTGTATAAGACTGGGTTCATCCGTCTCTTCCTGGATGTGATATCCAGCCAATCCAAAGACAAGGATTGTAACCAATTAGATGTTGAGATACGATGGAGACTGGCTGCGCCCACTTATTGTCAGATTGAAGCTTCGCGAGCGAGCAGGTTAAACATTCGCGAGAGAGAGACATTTGCTCGCGGAGTGACGTAAAAGCGCTCGTCAAAGTAAATTACGCGCGCAGTTTGGGATTTGCACGCGCGCGTGGAGCTCATTTGCGCTCTCCAATTATGACAGGGATTGGCCTTCATAGATCTTATATTACGTTTTAGCCAGGTATTGGCCTGATATATAATAGAAGTACCATGACATCTGTTAAAGAGAGTCACGACGGTCATCTATTGATGTGAGATTCACAGCATTACTTTCTTACACTGAATATGTGTTATTCTTATTGCCAAAGTCAATGCAAAGACGCAAATGGACGCAAGTAGACACAGGGGCAGCAAACTGCTGTGAAGGCATTTTGCAACACCAGTTTGACTTTTCTATAAAAAATGTGGCTGTTACTTTGTATTCACTGTGTCTTCGATGCAGGAAAATACCCTGATTGCAGTAAATCTGGCCCTTCTCATGTTAGAATGTAAAGTTTTGCAAATAAACTTACAATTACACTGTCGGTTCTCCTGAGCTCTGGAACACTGATGTCCTCATCAACATCATCTGGAGTGGGGTCAAGAATAATGGTACTGTCACTGGACCACTGGTTTTCTTCCTTAAAAAGAAACATCAGAAAATGTTTAGACAGGCTACCTACCTACAAAATTAAAAATAAGCTGTTGCATGGAGGCCTCAATCAGATTTTATTTAACAGACTTTACTCAGGCAGGCTGCTCAGGTTTATTAACAGCCACTAGGCCACAAATAATCAAATTATGTGGAAAACATTGCTTATTCTTGTGTATGTATGCTGTTTTACATAAATAATCAAAGAATAAACTCTACAACTTATATTACATCCAACATTAGGAATAAGTGGCTCCAATGCAAACAATTGAATTATTAATCAAATGACCATTTTTGTTTCTTTTTAAATGTTTTCATATCTTTCTGTTAATACATAAACACCCAGTGGTGTTTCTGTATTAAAATCCGAATTAAAATCCGAACGTTCACATGTTGGCTAAAGTGCGTTTGTCTTTAGCGCTAAAGGGAAAGACAGGGAAAGGGAAAGCATTTTCATCTTTCACAAGAATCTTTATGAATATAGAAAAATAAATCTTCACCTGATGGGTTAAAACTCCCAAAAAGTATGACCAAAATATTTGTTTACGTTAATCTAAAATGTTACATTTGACTTGATGGTAAATAGTTCTGTCTCCATGGGGAGCAACCCGAGCTTCTCGTCCCAGAAAGATGTGAAATGACTAAACCAGTTCCCCACTGACGGAGAGGAACTGGTCCAGAGTCCTCACCTAGAGACTGGATGCCCTTGTTCTTCAGGAACTCGTTGGCAAAGAGGTCCACGTTGAAGTCCAAGAGTTCCCCCAGCTCGGTGGTTAACTCCCAGTAGCCCTCCTGCAGCACAGACACATCTCAGAGTTACGAGAAAAACCAGGTAAAACCATGTATCTGGTCCAGGTAAAACCAGGTGTGTTGAGAAACTCCTCCCACTTCTTCAGATGAATACACTCTTTGATCAGCTGGAAAATGCATCGAAGCTGAAAAGCTGTTCTTTTAAGAGATACAAGATTCTCACAGGACAACAACAACAACAAACATATGATGCATTGATGTGATTAAACAGCCAACGGGATGTAAAGGAGTTACAATGCAACAGGGTTATTAATCCAGAAACATCCGATATGAGAAAGATTTTACTGATCAGTACATATTTTACTTAAACTACTTAAAATACACTTAAAGTTAAATAAAGTTTGTCAAAGGGTTTCTCCTCTTCGTGTACGAGTCGACTAATCGGTTGTTTTGTTCTCAGAATATTGCTAAAACATAAAGAAAGCAGCTTCTGTGCTCGACAGCGTACGTCATTTTATTTCTTATTGTTTTTAATCTTACTGAATGTTGCATCTGGAAGATCTTCATCCATCTGAGCCGCCATGCGTCAGCAGCCGATCCCCCTGCCCTGAAACAAACACAAACACAAACAAGCAGAGACGTCAACACACAGAGACGTCAACACAAACACGCAGAGACGTCAACACAAACACTCAGAGACGTAAACACAAACAAGCAGAGACTAAAACACAAACAAGCAGAGACGTCAACACAAACAAGCAGAGACTAAAACACAAACAAGCAGAGACGTAAACACAAGCAGAGACGTAAACACAAACAAGCAGAGACGTAAACACAAACAAGCAGAGACGTAAACACAAACAAGCAGAGACGTAAACACAAACAAGCAGAGACTAAAACACAAACAAGCAGAGACGTCAACACAAACAAGCAGAGACGTCAACACAAACAAGCAGAGACTAAAACACAAACAAGCAGAGACTAAAACACAAACAAGCAGAGACGTCAACACAAACAAGCAGAGACGTAAACACAAGCAGAGACGTAAACACAAACAAGCAGAGACGTCAACACAAACAAGCAGAGACGTAAACACAAACAAGCAGAGACGTAAACACAAGCAGTGACGTAAACACAAACACGCAGAGACGTAAACACAAACAGGCAGAGACGTAAACACAAACAAGCAGAGACGTAAACACAAACACTCAGAGAGGTCAACACAAACAGGCAGAGACGTAAACACAAACAGGCAGAGACGTAAACACAAACAGGCAGAGACGTCAACACAAACAGGCAGAGATGTAAACACAAACAAGCAGAGATGTAAACACAAACAAGCAGAGATGTAAACACAAACAAGCAGAGACGTAAACACAAACAAGCAGAGACGTAAACACAAACAAGCAGAGACTAAAACACAAACAAGCAGAGACTAAAACACAAACAAGCAGAGACTAAAACACAAACAAGCAGAGACTAAAACACAAACAAGCAGAGACGTCAACACAAACAAGCAGAGACGTAAACACAAACAAGCAGAGACGTAAACACAAACACGCAGAGAGGTCAACACAAACACGCAGAGAGGTCAACACAAACACGCAGAGACGTAAACACAAACACGCAGAGACGTAAACACAAACAGGCAGAGACGTAAACACAAACAAGCAGAGACGTAAACACAAACACGCAGAGAGGTCAACACAAACACGCAGAGAGGTCAACACAAACACGCAGAGAGGTCAACACAAACACGCAGAGAGGTCAACACAAACACGCAGAGACGTAAACACAAACACGCAGAGACGTAAACACAAACAAGCAGAGACGTCAACACAAACAAGCAGAGACGTAAACACAAACAAGCAGAGACGTAAACACAAGCAGAGACGTGAACACAAACAAGCAGAGACGTCAACACAAGCAGTGACGTCAACACAAACAAGCAGAGACGTAAACACAAACAAGCAGAGACGTAAACACAAACAAGCAGAAACGTAAACACAAACAAGCAGAAACGTAAACACAAACAAGCAGTGACGTCAACACAAGCAGTGACGTCAACACAAGCAGTGACGTCAACACAAGCAGAGACGTCAACACAAACAAGCAGAGACGTCAACACAAACAAGCAGAAACGTAAACACAAACAAGCAGAAACGTAAACACAAACAAGCAGAGACGTAAACACAAACAAGCAGAGACGTCAACACAAACAAGCAGAGACGTAAACACAAACAAGCAGAGACGTAAACACAAGCAGAGACTAAAACACAAACAAGCAGAGACTAAAACACAAACAAGCAGAGACTAAAACACAAACAAGCAGAGACTAAAACACAAACAAGCAGAGACTAAAACACAAACAAGCAGAGACGTAAACACAAACAGGCAGAGACGTAAACACAAACAAGCAGAGACGTCAACACAAACAAGCAGAGATGTAAACACAAACAGGCAAAGACGTAAACACAAACAGGCAAAGACGTAAACACAAACAAGCAGAGACGTAAACACAAACAAGCAGAGACGTAAACACAAACAAGCAGAGACGTAAACACAAACAAGCAGAGACGTAAACACAAACAGGCAGAGACGTAAACACAAACAAGCAGAGACGTCAACACAAACAAGCAGAGACGTAAACACAAACAAGCAGAGACGTAAACACAAACAAGCAGAGATGTAAACACAAACAAGCAGAGACGTAAACACAAACAAGCAGAGACGTAAACACAAACAAGCAGAGACGTAAACACAAACAAGCAGAGATGTAAACACAAACAAGCAGAGACGTAAACACAAACACTTTCAGGTCCCGTGCAGATGATTTAGTTTTCATCATGTTTTTGACTCACTGAGCTGGCTGGTGAAATGTTGACGGAGGAACAAACATGTCTTCATGTTTGTTCTCTTCCTCCCTGCGCCTGTGCGTCCATCATGACTGGAGGCGGGCCCTGAACCGATGGCTCCTCTCCCGTTAGTCGGCGGCTGCTCTGGGTTGTTTCTAGAGCGTCTCCTGACCTTTTAGAAACCCCTGAGAGGGAAAGGAAGTTTCTGTGAGATCTTTGGCAGAGTTTTAGTTCTGCTGGACGATCCAGTCCGACCGGCAGGGATTGAGACGCCTGCATCATGGAACAGTCCTTCAGAAACATATCTGGTTGGGGGCTGCTCTGGGCTGTTCCTGGAAGGTCTTCGGACCTTCGCGAGTAGGAAATGTTTTTTTTCTGAGATTTTAGGAGAGCTTGGTAAAATGATTGAGCTAGTTCTGATTGTGGTGGACGATCCGGTCCAACAGGCAGGGATTGTTGTGTTATGATGTGGTGTGTTCAGGAACCCAAATGCAGCAACAGGACAGCGGAGTTCCTTCTTAATAGTGGTTTTATTGCAGGACTTTACACAGGGAAAACAGACTAGATCCAAATGCAGGACGACACTGACAAGAAACAGGAGGAACAGTAAATAAGGACCTGTGCCCGCGCTCCGCACAGCGGCTGACGGGAACTGCAGCAATCTGTCAATCAAACGGGAGCGCGCACCCGCGCTCCGCTCCGGGCCGGAAAGTGGCCTGCGCTCCGCTCCGGGCCGGAAGGTGGCCGCTAACGAGGTGTACTCCTCCCTGGTCCAAGCCGGAAAGGTGGCATTTGCCGGCGGGCAGACGGTCGGGCACGATCCGTTGTGTGACGCCCGAGGCTCGACACAAGAACTAAAAGTCTCACCGCTGATCTCCGTGGAACGAGCGGGCCGCTGATCTCCGTGGAACGAGCGGGAGGTCCTCTTCTCGCAGGTGAAAACCCGAGGCTCGACACTGACGAGAAGGGGGGAACAAACAAACTGGTAATCCAACAGGAAACTCACAGAACTCACGTGCTACTCACGGGCGAGGAAGCCAGGTTGGCAAACGGACGGACTGACAGCGGAGACGAGGACGACAGGAGAATTTAACCGCCGACGCTGATCACTGGCGATAGGAATCAGCTGTGCTCCCGAAGAGAGGTGCGGCTGTGGGCGGAACTCACAAAAAGAACACAGGTTAGGTCACAACCCTCACAGTACCCCCCCCTCAACGGGAGCCTCCCGGCGAACCGCCAGGCTTATCGGGGTGCAGGCGATAGTAGGTGCGGAGAAGCTCAGGATCCATAATCCGGGAGCGCGGAACCCAGCAACGGTCCTCCGGACCATACCCCACCCAATCAACGAGGTATTGGTAACCTTTACCCCGCCGGCGAACATCCAGAAGACGGTCGACAGTGTATACCGGCCCGCCGTCAATGAGCCGGGGGGGTGGCGGGGGTTCGGCCGGAGGGTTCAATGGACTGGAGTGTACTGGTTTGAGCAGAGATACATGAAAAACAGGATGGACCTTCCAGGCAAGCGGGAGCTTGAGCCTCACTGAGACAGGGTTAATAACTGAAACAATGGGAAACGGACCAACGTACCGAGGGGAGAGTTTCTTGGATACCGTGTGCAGCGCAATGTCCTTGGCGGAAAGCCAGACTTGTTGGCCGACACGATAGGGTGGGGCAGGCGTGCGACGGCGGTCAGCCCAATGCTTGTTCTGGTCGGCAGACCGAAGAAGTGCGGCGCGAGTCTGTTCCCACACTCTCCTGCATCGCCGATGGTGGCCCCGGATGGAGGGGACGGCACTCTCAACCTCCTGGCTAGGAAGCAGGGGCGGCTGGAAGCCAATGGATGCTTCAAAGGGAGAGAGACCCGTTGCCGTGGAGGTGTGACTGTTGTGTGCATATTCAATCCATGCCAGGTGGCGACTCCAAGAGGATGGATTGGCTGCTGTCAAGCAACGGAGCATGGCCTCCAGCTCCTGGTTTAGCCTCTCAGTCTGCCCATTGGTTTGAGGATGGAAGCCAGAGGAGAGGCTAGCGGTGGCGCCGAGGCTGCGGCAAAATGCCTTCCATACTTTGGAGATGAACTGGGGGCCTCGATCAGACACAATGTCCACAGGAATACCGTGCAGCCGGAAGACATGCTGGACCAACAAGTCTGTAGTCTCGCGGGCAGACGGGAGCTTCGGAAGGGGGACGAAGTGAGCCGCTTTGGAGAAACGGTCTACGACAGTTAGGATGACTGTATTGCCCTCGGAGGGGGGAAAGCCAGTGACGAAATCCAAGGCCACATGTGACCAAGGCCTGTGGGGAATGGGCAGTGGTCGTAACAGACCGACGGGGGCTTTGTGCGAGGCCTTGTTGCGCGCACAAGTGTGACAGGCTAGGACGTAAGCTCGGGTGTCATTGTCCAGGGAGGGCCACCAGAATGAGCGCCGGAGCCAGTTAATAGTGCGTCTTATTCCTGGGTGGCCAGAGAGTCGGGAGTCGTGAGCCCACTGCAGGACACGGGAACGAACAGGAAGGGGAACAAACAGGCGACCAGGCGGACCACCTCCAGGGTCAGGCTGGGCCTGCTGAGCCTCTCGCACTGCAGATTCAACCTCCCAGGTGAGCACCCCGAGGACACAGGTGGATGGAACAATCGTGTCAGAGGCTGGGTCCACCTCGTCCGAGGAAAACTGACGAGAGAGGGAGTCAGGCTTGACGTTCTTACCTCCCGGGCGGTAGGTGATGGAGAAATTAAACCGGGAGAAGAACAGTGCCCAACGTGCTTGGCGGGAGTTGAGGCGCCGGGCGGAATGAATGTACTCGAGATTTCGGTGGTCGGTCCACACGATGAATGGGTGGACTGACCCCTCCAACCAATGTCTCCACTCCTCCAGGGCTAGCTTGACGGCCAATAACTCCCGGTTGCCCACATCATAGTTCCGCTCGGCCGGGGAAAGGCGGCGGGAGAAAAAAGCGCACGGACGAAGCCGAGAGTCAGTGGCTGAGCGTTGAGACAACACCGCTCCTACTCCGGTGTCAGAGGCGTCCACCTCGACCACAAACTGGCGAGTCTCGTCCGGTTGGACAAGGATGGGGGCTGAAGTGAACAGTTCCTTGAGGGTGTTGAACGCACGGTTGGCCTCGGGAGACCAGGAGAAGATTACCTTTGAGGAGGTGAGTCTGGTTAGGGGTGATGCCGTCTGGCTGAAGTTCCGAATGAACCGTCGGTAGAAGTTTGCAAAACCGAGGAACTGCTGTAGTTTCTTCCGGTTGAGGGGAACCGGCCACTCGGCGACCGCCTTAACCTTCTCCGGGTCCTTGCGAATCTGCCCCTCCTCAATGATAAACCCGAGGAACTGCACGGAGGTGACATGAAATTCGCACTTCTCGGCCTTGACGAAGAGCTGGTTCTCCAGTAGGCGTTGGAGAACCTGACGGACGTGGAGGCGATGTTCCTGCAGACTTGAGGAGTAGATCAGAATGTCGTCAAGGTAGACAAACACAAAACGGTTGAGGAAGTCCCTGAGCACATCGTTCACCAAAGCTTGGAAAACGGCTGGTGCGTTGGTAAGGCCAAAGGGCATGACTAGGTATTCAAAATGTCCCAGAGGGGTGTTGAAGGCCGTCTTCCACTCGTCACCCTCCCGTATCCGAACCAGGTGGTAAGCGTTGCGGAGGTCAAGCTTGGTGAAGACCGTGGCACCGGGTAGGGATTCAAAAGCTGAGTCGAGTAGAGGTAGGGGGTACTTGTTCCGAGTGGTGATCTGGTTTAACCCTCGGTAGTCGATGCATGGGCGGAGACTCTTGTCCTTCTTTGCCACAAAGAAGAACCCCGCTCCCACTGGGGAGGATGACGGGCGGATAATTCCGGCAGCGAGGGAGTCGGTGATATAGGTCTCCATTGCCAAGCGTTCCGGACGGGAAAGGTTGTACAAGCGACTGGAGGGCAAGGCGGCACCAGATAACAGTTCAATGGCACAGTCGTAGGGTCGGTGGGGTGGCAAGGAAAGGGCTCGCTCCTTGCTGAACGCCTCGCTGAGATCAGCATACTCCACTGGGACCGAGGTGAGATCGGTGCCAGGGGTTGGCGTGCCGGGGAACGAGGCTTGCCGGGGAACGGCGGATTTGAGGCACCTCGAGAGACACTTGGGGCTCCAACCACTTATTCTACCTCCTGCCCAGTCAATCTGAGGGTTGTGGTCCCGGAGCCAGGGGTGACCCAGGACCAAAGGAGTCTGGGGCATTGGGAAGATGTAGAGACGGATCTCTTGCCGGTGGTTCCCGGACACGAGCAGGGTTATAGGACAAGTTCGGTGAGTGATGTCTGTCAGAGGGCTTCCACCCAGGGCGTTTGCCCGCAGGGGGCAATCCAACTCCTCCAAAGGAATCTTATGGGCCGAAGCAAAGGAGGAGTCCAAAAAGCTCTGTTCCGCTCCAGAGTCAATGAGCGCCAGGACCGGGAGTGAACCAGACGGAAGGCAGAGCTTAGCCGGAAGAGTGAGACGGGGCTGGAGGAAACAGAGCCGGGCGGAGTTGCTCGTCAGTACTCCCACTCCTACTGACGAGCTCTCTCTTTTGGGCGCACAGGGCAAACGGAGATACGGTGACCCGACTCACCGCAGTATAGGCAGGCACCGGAACGGACTCTGCGCTCTCTCTCTCCCTGGGACAGATGGAAGCGGCCCAACTGCATGGGTTCATCCCGATCCTCGGAAGCGAAGTCCGGAAGAGGTGAGTGCTGAGAACCTGGGCTGCGGCGACGTGGAGAAACTGGAGACCGGAACCCGGAACCGGTTAAGGGCTGGCGAGCCCGTGCTGAGAATCGACTACTCTGCTCTCCCCGACGCTCCCGCAACCGAGTGTCCAGTCGAATGGAGAGAGCAATCAGGTCCTCCAGAGTGGTGGTCTCATCCCGAACTAGAAGCTCGTCCTTCAAAACGTCCGAAAGACTGCTGAGGAAAACCCCCCTCAGCGCCCCCTCCTCCCAACCGGACTCGGCTGCCAGGATCCGAAAGTCAATGGAATGCTCGGCGGCGCTAGCAGAGCCCTGGCGGAGGCGGAGAAGGTGTTGAACCGCATCCTGAGAATAGGAAGGCTGGTCGAAAGCGCACTTAAATGCGCCCAGGAATTGTTCATAGGAGACAGTGTCCAACGGGTTCTGTGTGAACCAGGCCTGGGCCCAGTCGAGAGCACGACCCTGTAACAACCCGGTCAGGTAGGCCATCCTTGAACTATCTGATGCATAGGTGCGGGGCTGTTGGCTGAACACAAACGCCGTCTGGAGTAGGAACCCCCTACATCCCCTTGTGTCCCCGCGGAAAGGTGCAGGAGACGGAACGAAGGACTCACGGGCTGGTTGCTCGGTCTCCGCAGTCTGATCCCCGGGAGAGGAGCGGTGTAGAGGGGAGCGGGGTAAAGAGAGACCTTGCATCATGCAGCCGAGCTCGGACATCTCCGCTCTGAGAGCCTGCTGTGAGCCCCGCAGCTCGTGCAGCAGGTGGCCCTGTTGTCCCAGCAGAACTCCTTGGTTGGAGATCGCCGTCCGGAGAAGCTCTATAGAAGGTGACTCCATTGCAGCTGCTGGGTCCATAATGTGGTCAGTCCGTTCTGTTATGATGTGGTGTGTTCAGGAACCCAAATGCAGCAACAGGACAGCGGAGTTCCTTCTTAATAGTGGTTTTATTGCAGGACTTTACACAGGGAAAACAGACTAGATCCAAATGCAGGACGACACTGACAAGAAACAGGAGGAACAGTAAATAAGGACCTGTGCCCGCGCTCCGCACAGCGGCTGACGGGAACTGCAGCAATCTGTCAATCAAACGGGAGCGCGCACCCGCGCTCCGCTCCGGGCCGGAAAGTGGCCTGCGCTCCGCTCCGGGCCGGAAGGTGGCCGCTAACGAGGTGTACTCCTCCCTGGTCCAAGCCGGAAAGGTGGCATTTGCCGGCGGGCAGACGGTCGGGCACGATCCGTTGTGTGACGCCCGAGGCTCGACACAAGAACTAAAAGTCTCACCGCTGATCTCCGTGGAACGAGCGGGCCGCTGATCTCCGTGGAACGAGCGGGAGGTCCTCTTCTCGCAGGTGAAAACCCGAGGCTCGACACTGACGAGAAGGGGGGAACAAACAAACTGGTAATCCAACAGGAAACTCACAGAACTCACGTGCTACTCACGGGCGAGGAAGCCAGGTTGGCAAACGGACGGACTGACAGCGGAGACGAGGACGACAGGAGAATTTAACCGCCGACGCTGATCACTGGCGATAGGAATCAGCTGTGCTCCCGAAGAGAGGTGCGGCTGTGGGCGGAACTCACAAAAAGAACACAGGTTAGGTCACAACCCTCACATGTTGTTGTTGTTGTTGTTGCTGAGAGGCGAAAGGGGAGCCTCCGAGTCTCCGGATCGTACCAGCGGGCGTCTGCTTCACGGAACAGGTCTTCAGATAGCCATCTGGTTGGGGGCTGCTCTGGCTTCTTGATAATGGAAATCCGAATTGAATCTGAGGGCTACAGAAGCTAAAACCTGAATTATAGCGATCGGGGGTCGCAGGTGCTTGTTCTGATTCTGCTCGACGATCCTATCCAAGCTGCAGGGATTGTTGTTGTTGTTGTTGTTGCTGAGAGGCGAAAGGGGAGCCTCCGAGTCTCTGGATCGTACCAGCGGGCATCAAGGCTGAAGATTCTGTTAACAGGTTCACTAATCGACCTCGTGCAGAGACGGCCAAACCTTCACTCACTTTGAGTGCTCCAAGGTCCAACATGGCGGGGGGACCGGATCCCTACAAGAGTCATACAAGAGATCGGTTTGAGTAGAGGATAAAGTGGGCGAGGAGGAGGAGGAGGAGGAGGAGGAGGAGGAGGAGGAGGAGGAGGAGGAGAAGGAGAAGGGGCTGGTTGAAGATAGGGCTGGCCATTGTGAAACTGGGAATGATGGAGGAGGAGGATGGCCGAAGAGGGTTGAAGTTTGGAATGGTTCTTGTAAAACTTGGTACTGAGGAGGAGGAGGATGGAAGGAGCCAAATGAAGATAGGACACCCCCCTGTGAAACTGGGAATGATGGAGGATGAGGAAGATGGAAGGAGCTGGATGAAGATAGACTCCCTAGTGAAACTGGGAATGATGGAGGAGGATGGATGGAGCTGGAAACACACACAGGGGTAGGCGTGTCCGTTCCCAAAGATGAACTCTACAAAAAAGGAGAGATAAATGAAACTCAGAGTTTATTTTCTGATCACTGAATTAAAACTAAACGGCCTTTTCCGCACACAGAGCATCAATAACGTCAACATACTGTTACTGATACGCAACGCTGATATGGGATTTATTAACCTATTGTGTGTTCATTATTTGTGTATTTTCTTGAATAACCGACATTAAACTTAATAAAAAATAAAAAAAAGTATTAATAAATGTAATTAATAATTTTAAAAAAGCAGCTCTATTGCCCGCCCTAAAAAAATAGTAATAAATATGTAATAAATGAATTAATTAATAATACATAAATAAATTAATGGTAATAAATAAATAAATACTAAATAAATTAATTAATAGTAATAAATACATACTAAATATATATATATATATATATATATATATATATATATATATATATATATATATATATATATATATATATATAGAATTAATAGTAATACATAAATAAATAAATACTAAATAAATATATATATAATAAATTAAATAGTAATAATTATGAAACTGCAGTGTGGGACTAACTGCGGATGAAGAACTTAAAGAGCGACGGAGAAACCTAACTGATGCTTTCCCCTACAAGAGAGAGACAGAAGTGACAATTAGTAAATTAGACACAACTAGACGTCCTCTGCCTCCATGAGAACACTTTGCTCTGTGACCTCACCACCATACGACTACTATCCGAAGACAAACTCATAGCAGGTTTTGCCCGATCTGCATAATAATCATCATCATCCTCCTCCAGCTCAGCCCCCTCTTCCTACAACAGAGAGACAAATGCAGCTCATAAACGAGACCACAGCAAAGCATGAGCTCTCCTTTCCCTCCGTGATTACGCTGTGACGTTACCATCTCATATAAGTCCATTTCCATGTCTTCTTCCTCCTCAATGTCCTGAGGAGAGATCCAGCTGATGTAGGGCAGGAAGTCCACGTCTTCCTCTGAGATCAACTTGGGGATGTCGGTGAAGCCGTCCCCGGGTTGCTCCGGGTCCTGAAAACAAGGCAGAGCTGTGTTTTGTTTCTGGCGACGTGGGCGCTGCTCAACAAAGTCCAGGTCCAGGCAGCAAAGGGGCACCGACCCTTTCCTCGACGGCCACGAAGCTGGTGAACTGCGACAGGATGGAGAACTCTTTGCTCAGCTCGATGACGAGGCTCTTCAGCTCCTTCTTCCACTGGAAACGCAAAAAGCAGAAAGGTCAACAGGTGGAGCTCAGCCAACCAGTTCAAAGCCACAGTTTAAGTCAAATAAACGGTTGCTGTTCCCTTCCGGGACCTTATTCACGGCACTCGCCGAACAAAAAGAAGAATCGGCGTTCGGGAAACCCGGCACACACCTCGTGTTCGGCTTCGTTGCTGTCCAGGCTCCCGTCTTCGTAATCCCTGATGAGGGCCCTCGCCGTGAGCTTGTGAAGGAACTGAACACACACACACACACACACACACACACACACACACACACACACACACACACACACACACACACACACACACACACACACACACACACACACACACACAGATCCATCTTCACATGAAGGACTCGAGGATTTAAACTTGAATGATAGTTATTATACGTGTATGTGTGTGTGTGCTTTTAACAGCCTGATAACTCTTTTCGGAGCATAAAAAGTGCAAATGCATCTAAATGCAGTAAAGTGATAGAAAAGTCACAATTGAATAATAGAATAGCATGAATCTTCTTTACCTGTGGTTCTGAGACCACTACTTGTCCCGCTTGAGAATTTGAACTCTGGTACCAGAAAGGAAGTCTCTTCTTTGTTTTGTTTTTTTCAGTTTGCTCGGCACAACACTGCCACCTCCTGGAGAAATGTGGGAAATGCCGGTATACTGCCTGAAACATCCGTTTAAAATATGATAAAAAAGCAAAAAAGTTACAAGCAAATTTTGTTTAGTTATCAAACGTATAAATTAGCGTATAAAAAGCGTAGAAATTAATAAGCGTAGAAATTCAAGCGAAAACGTTAAAGCGCCAATATAAAGAGCTTCAAAGGTGACGTTACGTTTGCGATGGGCAGAACGCTTAAGAAAAAAAACTATCTTCGCTCTGATTGGCTGAGAGGTACATCCGGTCACGCACATTAGCCAATCACACGGCTTCCGCTGCTGTGTTTTGGATCCGGGTACTTTTTAACCGTCAGCCAGCCACAGCTCGCGGTGCCTTTGAGAGTAAAACGTGTGTATCGCGGATTTCTTCCCACAAAACGGAATAAACTATCACGCCGAGATGGATTTGGACTCCATGAAATATGCAGAGTTGAGGAGCCTCGCTAAGGCGCACGGGCTAAAGGCAAATATGAAGGTAACATTAACGTAGATTTATATTTTAGAATGAATTCAGAAATACTTCTCAGGTTATTGTCCAACTGTGCTACGCTAACTATAATTATGCCAACTAGCGTTTGCATTTGGCGAAATCTGCTCAAACAGCTCACATTATTTTCTCCAAAAATAGGCCGATAAACTCCTGAAAGCGATCAAGCAGTATTATCAACGAGAAAAGGACACACAGGAGGAAATACAGGTACCGTGACCCTGACCAACGATACCGTTTCACTGCAAACCTAATTTGAAACCATGCATTTTTGATTAATACCGTATGTGTATACATGTGTATTAATGTGGCGATTTCCAGGGTAAGGAGAACGATGTCTCTGCCGTTCAAATAGACAAAACTGCGACACAAGACGCTGCTCAGGAAAAAAAAGAGCTTTTCAGCCCAGCTGTGTTTGTGAACACACGCAGAGGAAGAGGAAACTGTACCAAGAGGAAGATCTCTGATCCCGCACCAGCCAAACGGTGTGATGCCAGGTCACCTCCGAGTGCTACAGAGGTACAGCACGTCGTAACATACTCACTTTTATGTATATACAAAGATATAAAGCTTGGTCTCTATGCACAGGGTTTCTTTGCTGCATTGTCGATGCTTTGCATTCAGGAGACTGAACCACTGTTGTTCCTTTTTAAAGGGTGATACTGAAGTTGCTGCATCTGGTCCACCCAGTGGTGCTCAGGGTGCCAAGAAGAGAAAAGTGTCCTCTACCAAGGATTCTGACAGAAGTGAACCTGAGCCTCCTCAGGAGCCCCAGGCCACTGGCAGTGAGCAGCAGCAGCCTGACATTAAGGATGAAGCACCCATGCAGAGTGACACAAGTCAGTAGTACAAATGTGTTAATATATATTAATATCTTCTGCTTTGCATAGCTTGTTCCATCTGGAGCCTAATGTGTTGCTGCAGCCGAATTATTGGCTTCAACACAGATGTGATCACATGCTAATCTATCAGTTAACATGCATTTTTAAATGTCTGCGTCCAGACAAAGCACCCAGATTGACCCGGGGCGGTAAAATCCCTCGTTTCCAAGGAAACCAGCAGAAGAACAAGCCGGTGTTGAACCCCGTCACCCCGAGTAAGTAATTTTGTAGTTGCTCCCTCCCAATCTTCTTTTAAACCAAAGATTCAGAGACCACGTCCCAGTAAGGCAGAGGTTCTCCCACACAAACTAATCATATAATAAATCATCTTTTACAGACTTCAAAAAAATCCACGAGGCAAATTTTAAGCAGATGGAGACTTCCAAAAGTTCAGTTAAAAACCCAAAGGTACTCACTGCTTACAGTTTTCTTTATCCAGAAATATTCTAGTTCCGTTTGTGAACTTGTTTTGTTTGTTCTTTTCATTTATGTTCTGTTTTTGTTTTTTAGAGGCTTTCAGCCAGAACTAAACCGCAGCCAGTTGAGGGCAAAACTCAAGTGGTGGGTATCCTCACCAGTTTCAGTATATTGAGGACATCCAGAGTGCAGTGAAGGTGACGGACTGAATTCATGTGTTCTACAGAAGGAGAATCGGAGCCTCGCGTCCATATTCAGCCCCGTCCCGGTGGCCAAGAGACCGGCCGGGGACAGACGCACGCTGCCCTCGGCCAGCAAAGCTCCTCCAACCAAACCGGCAGTGAAGGAAGCCGCTCCGTTCAGACAGTCTGTCCTTTCCTCTCGCAGGATCAATGTTCGGTGAGTCGCTTTTGGTCTCAGGCGACTCTCATATGGACAAATGGTTTCCTGCCTTGACCTTCTCGTGTCATAACTTGGTCGAGCTCAATTAAAAAAATAAATAAAATACATGTTTGCATAAGAGACTGTCCACCGCTTCTATCTATATGAGTGAAAGCAGCGTAAACATTCACTCCTCTTTTCAATTTGGACCATTTTATAATGATTGCTGTCAGATGAGAAACACAAAATGTATTTTTGATTCAATATTGTGAAACACGAAAACTTCCACGGGGGTCGAATGCATCTCTTTGGCATCGCTATGTGACGCTTTAACAGCCACACGTGTTTGCAGGTTCACAGAAGCCACTCGCGACAACAAGAACCAGAGCTCCTTGGTGAAGACGCCGGCACGCATGTCCCGCGGCGTGACCTCCAGCACCCCCAAAGGACAGGCCGCTGGTGGAGGAAAGCCCAAAAATGTCAAGATTTCGACTTGCTCTGCCACAAAATCTCCAGGTACCGTTTGCCCTTTTTAATCCTCGGAAATATATCTTCACTTGCCGAAATATGTGCGTAAAGATTACATTTATTTCTCCCCGCTTACTTCCAAAGGAGCATTTGTTTTCACCGGCAACACAAGTACTTTAACAAGTACTGCAAAGAAGTCGGGCTTTGATCTGAAAGCGAGTCTTTCTCGTCCCCTCGCCTACAAGCCTCATGCAGGTACAACACGTTTTAACTTCTCTGCTTCCCTGAAATATACTGTTGGGAATCCTACATTTAATGACTCACTGCCAGACTGAGATATCTTGTATCAAAAGTATTTAATTACTAAACTAAGCAGAGCAATGCATTCCGGGCATTTATACGTGCACGGTCCTGATGGGGACGTCTGACTAGTTCAGAGGTCCCTGTAACAAAAGGCGCTTAAACAGAGTGCGCAGCGTGTACATTGGATTCTCCTTGTGGAGCCCATTGGTCAACTCTACAAAGAGGCGGAGTCCTTTGCATAGTTTTCAGTCTTCTGGTTGGAGCACTGGGTATTCTCCACCCACTCTGGCTCATGAATCTTGAATCCGGTTCGACTCTCTTCCGCTATTACTTCCTGTGTCATTTGGTATTTGAGTTTCAAAGTAAAACGAAAAATGGAGGAAAACCGGATGTTGTTGCATTTCCTATCAGGGCGCTCCAGCTGTCGTTATGTTATTATCTCTATGTGTGCTCTCTGATATATATATCTAGTTATTTCCTACAATACTATCATATAGACGGACATGTACCTGATTTATTTTCTTATATATTTGTAGGTAAACTCAAGCCGTTTGGAGACGACCAAGAAAACACGGCGGCAAACAAGTCACTGGTTTCTAACTCTCATCAGAAGAATTACAAACCGCACCAAGTCCAGACGAGGTAGGTTTCAACTGAAAGCACACACCGGCTGAGGTAAATGGGTTTCCCATTAGAAATCAGTCTCTTATGGATGTTTCTGTATCTTATTTTTAGGGGGGAGAGAACAAAACACGTTGAGGACCGGAAGCAGAAGAAAGAGAATATGCTCGGGGCAAGACGAGGCCTCGTCATGATGTAAAAAAATACCGCGCTCGCTTGGCGACGTTTTGTACAGCCTGCTCTTCCAGTGTAAATATTTTGTTGCCGGCAGCTGACACTTTCATTTCTGTAGTCTTTTATTCTGCTGTCAGTAAGCTCTCACTTACTTCCATCTAACCTTTTGTCTTTTTAGATTTGACTTATGGTGTGGCGTTAACGCCTTACAGCTTAGAATGAAGCTTTTTTGTAGAGAATCAATCTCGTGTTTTGCTGCATTTAAAACTGTAATTTTGTGCTTTGTTTTAACTTTTTTGGAAAGACTGATGAAAATAATCCCTTGTCTGCATTGTCAATTTTTAAGTGAAAATTGCTATTGCAGTTTAGTCTTTATATAATTAAATCTGTTCCACAAAACAAGTCACATTAAGTGTTTTTTATTGTTAATTGTTCTATTTTTAGATCTATTGTGAGGAAAATGTGCCACACAGGAAGATAAACATTTTTTATATAAAGCACAAAGATGGTCTCAGTTAATGTCCTGTAATTAAAATATTGGAGATGTCACCTGCTACCATTATCATTATTCTTCAACTACTCCCGAATTTTTACTGAAGTATCCAAGCCCATGTGCTAGAATCCAAATATACAGTGTCTTTTATTTTTTTTTAAAAACGCATTACCAGGAATGATGGATAAGGTATAACCTCGCCATTATTCAATAACTGTTCATTAGCAGTTGCTCTCAAACTTCAGGATTTCTCTTGTACATCTCGTAGGCAAACTCCTCGGTGTGAGCATAGTCTTTGCAGACGGCAACAAAATCAATCTCCAGCTGGAACGGACCGTCTGCTTTATCCCCCAATGTAAATCCAATGGTGTTGATCTGTAAATACAAAAAGATGTGGGAAACGTAAACTAATTAGCGCATACGGTGATGAAGGAATTGGCCAAATGGAATGTAATGTCAAAGGTTAAAAGACAATGAGGCAATTGCTACTTTGTCATGGCTTCATCTATTTCTGCTTTTGATGCCACGTTAGTGAGACTTGAACTCTACCTTGTCCAGCCAGAGAGGATGCTGGTCGTCTTGTATCCTCCCACGATGTGTGAGGAAGAACTTGGAGAACGGTATCTGTAGATGAGTAAGAAGTGTTAAAGAAAACAAAACGGCTTCTTCCTCAAAGCAAAGAAACATCCATCCATCCATCCATTTTCCACCGCTTATCCGGGGTCGGGTCGCGGAGGCAGCAGGTCAAGCAGGCTGACCCAGACTTCTCTCTCACCCGCAACATCTACCAGCTCATTCTGGGGGATCCCGAGGCGTTCCCAGGCCAGCTGGGAGATATAATCCCTCCAGCGTGTCCTGGGTCTTCCCCGGGGCCTCCTACCAGATGGACGTGCCTGGAAAACCTCTAAAGGGAGGCGTCCTGGAGGCAGCAAAGAAACAATGTTCTCTAAATTCTGTGCCGTTTATTTCTTTTCTGACGTCTATATCACGGCACTTCTCGGTTAGTTTCTGCTCACCTTGACATCTTGCCAGTAGGGTCCTCCCCTGGTATACAGGAAGTAATTGTAAATGTCATCTTTCTGGTGAGAGTAGTAAGTTTCTGTGGCGATGCTGATCATCCACGGACGTCCATCACCGCGGACTCGCAAATGCAGAGTGTTGAAACTGGACAGATCATGGTGCTTTTTTCTATCGAATGAAGCCTAGGAGAGAAAACGTTTTGGGGTTACGTGCCGGTCAAGAGCAGCTGTATCAGCCAGCTAATTTAAGATTATAATTTAAGAATTTCTAGACCCTGGGTGTGTGCAGGTTTGCATTGTGATACAGAAGCCAACAAAGGATCAACATAGCAGCACTAGGAGGAACTAGTCAGTATTGGAAATTAATAATGATGGCAGTTGGTACAGATATTTGGCTCCCTGCCAAAGTGGCTGGAGGTAGATCTAGGAGCATGTGACAAAAAAGTTCCACAATTATCAATACATGTCCAAATATCTATTTACTTGGCAAAAAATACCTCTTAAATTGTCTTGAGTGTTAATTCACTAAAACTTCCTAATATTTAAAAATATGACGATCAATGCAACATTTCCTGGCTCCTGCTCGAGGAGAAAAACCCAGATACAGGCAAATGCAGAATCATCGATTTAAATTTTCTGTGTGTTTTATTTTCCAAAGCTTAGCCAAGCTTAGGTTGGAAAATACTGAATCCTATATTTATGTATGTATTGGGCTAAAGTAGGAATATTTAAATATATTGAGTTGTGAAATTAGCCTCTGACAAAAGATGCATTTACAGAGAACATGACCCCAGTGACCTCAATGGTCCAGGATTATATTCCAGTAACTCCCCAACCTCATCAGAAGTGAATGTATGAGTTCTAAAACTGACCCGTGGTTTCTGTGAGCGCATGGTGCAGTAGCCGCTGTAGCGTGTTTCTCCATCCCTCGGAGGAGTCGAGCTCAGAGTCCCATACAGAAAACAGATATTATTGTTTTTGCCGAGCTTCAGGTGAACTTCGCTTTGGCCTCCTATCTCCCGATCCGAGGACACCGTCCACCGTCTCCAGCTACAGGAGAGATTGTGGTGGACGATCCGGTCCAACAGGCAGGGATTGTTGTTGTTGTTGTTGCTGAGAGGCGAAAGGGGAGCCTCCGAGTCTCTGGATCGTACCAGCGGGCATCAAGGCTGAAGATTCTGTTAACAGGTTCACTAATCGACCTCGTGCAGAGACGGCCAAACCTTCACTCACTTTGAGTGCTCCAAGGTCCAACATGGCGGGGGGACCGGATCCCTACAAGAGTCATACAAGAGATCGGTTTGAGTAGAGGATAAAGTGGGCGAGGAGGAGGAGGAGGAGGAGAAGGGGCTGGTTGAAGATAGGGCTGGCCATTGTGAAACTGGGAATGATGGAGGAGGAGGATGGCCGAAGAGGGTTGAAGTTTGGAATGGTTCTTGTAAAACTTGGTACTGAGGAGGAGGAGGATGGAAGGAGCCAAATGAAGATAGGACACCCCCCTGTGAAACTGGGAATGATGGAGGACGAGGAAGATGGAAGGAGCTGGATGAAGATAGACTCCCTAGTGAAACTGGGAATGATGGAGGAGGATGGATGGAGCTGGAAACACACACAGGGGTAGGCGTGTCCGTTCCCAAAGATGAACTCTACAAAAAAGGAGAGATAAATGAAACTCAGAGTTTATTTTCTGATCACTGAATTAAAACTAAACGGCCTTTTCCGCACACAGAGCATCAATAACGTCAACATACTGTTACTGATACGCAACGCTGATATGGGATTTATTAACCTATTGTGTGTTCATTATTTGTGTATTTTCTTGAATAACCGACATTAAACTTAATAAAAAATAAAAAAAACGTATTAATAAATGTAATTAATAATTTTAAAAAAGCAGCTCTATTGCCCGCCCTAAAAAATAGTAATAAATATGTAATAAATTAATTAATTAATAATACATAAATAAATTAATAGTAATAAATACATACTATATATATATATATATATATATATATATATAGAATTAATAGTAATACATAAATAAATAAATACTAAATAAATATATATATAATAAATTAAATAGTAATAATTATGAAACTGCAGTGTGGGACTAACTGCGGATGAAGAACTTAAAGAGCGACGGAGAAACCTAACTGATGCTTTCCCCTACAAGAGAGAGACAGAAGTGACAATTAGTAAATTAGACACAACTAGACGTCCTCTGCCTCCATGAGAACACTTTGCTCTGTGACCTCACCACCATACGACTACTATTCGAAGACAAACTCATAGCAGGTTTTGCCCGATCTGCATAATAATCATCATCATCCTCCTCCAGCTCAGCCCCCTCTTCCTACAACAGAGAGACAAATGCAGCTCATAAACGAGACCACAGCAAAGCATGAGCTCTCCTTTCCCTCCGTGATTACGCTGTGACGTTACCATCTCATATAAGTCCATTTCCATGTCTTCTTCCTCCTCAATGTCCTGAGGAGAGATCCAGCTGATGTAGGGCAGGAAGTCCACGTCTTCCTCTGAGATCAACTTGGGGATGTCGGTGAAGCCGTCCCCGGGTTGCTCCGGGTCCTGAAAACAAGGCAGAGCTGTGTTTTGTTTCTGGCGACGTGGGCGCTGCTCAACAAAGTCCAGGTCCAGGCAGCAAAGGGGCACCGACCCTTTCCTCGACGGCCACGAAGCTGGTGAACTGCGACAGGATGGAGAACTCTTTGCTCAGCTCGATGACGAGGCTCTTCAGCTCCTTCTTCCACTGGAAACGCAAAAAGCAGAAAGGTCAACAGGTGGAGCTCAGCCAACCAGTTCAAAACCAGTTCAATGCCACAGTTTAAGTCAAATAAACGGTTGCTGTTCCCTTCCGGGACCTTATTCACGGCACTCGCCGAACAAAAAGAAGAATCGGCGTTCGGGAAACCCGGCACACACCTCGTGTTCGGCTTCGTTGCTGTCCAGGCTCCCGTCTTCGTAATCCCTGATGAGGGCCCTCGCCGTGAGCTTGTGAAGGAACTGAACACACACACACACACACACACACACACACACACACACACACACACAGTTTTACATTGGTAAACAAAAGCTCAAATCCTGGCTGACATATCTCTGAACCCTGAAGCAGTTTCAGGTTGTTTTTCTCTTTGTGGCCTTGATTTTTACTCCAATAAAAGTTGAATTTCTTTGATAATTAATTTTACAAAAATTGGAAAACAATGGAATCTATATACATATATCCATATATTGCTCAGACTTTTATGTTTTTTACAGAATCTGGTAAAATATCTGGTGAAATTGTCTATTTCTTTAATGAAATATCACAGTTTTAAGCTTTGTTTCGGTTGCTTTTTCTGACTGAGGCGTTTGGTCACACATGATGTGTCCAAGGACCGTCGGTAAGGTGAAAATCTGACGATAATTGTGTCTTTACAGCTTCTGGCTGCGATAAACGGGGCAGATTTGGGGATTGTTTAAATAAAAAAGTTGCTTTTCCATCACACCAGCGGGTTTTGTGGTTCAAAGGACCATTTTTGTTTCTTTTTAAATGTTTTCATATCTTTCTGTTAATACATAAACACCCAGTGGTGTTTCTGTATTAAAATCCGAATTAAAATCCGAACGTTCACATGTTGGCTAAAGTGCGTTTGTCTTTAGCGCTAAAGGGAAAGACAGGGAAAGGGAAAGCATTTTCATCTTTCACAAGAATCTTTATGAATATAGAAAAATAAATCTTCACCTGATGGGTTAAAACTCCCAAAAAGTATGACCAAAATATTTGTTTACGTTAATCTAAAATGTTACATTTGACTTGATGGTAAATAGTTCTGTCTCCATGGGGAGCAACCCGAGCTTCTCGTCCCAGAAAGATGTGAAATGACTAAACCAGTTCCCCACTGACGGAGAGGAACTGGGCCAGAGTCCTCACCTAGAGACTGGATGCCCTTGTTCTTCAGGAACTCGTTGGCAAAGAGGTCCACGTTGAAGTCCAAGAGTTCCCCCAGCTCGGTGGTTAACTCCCAGTAGCCCTCCTGCAGCACAGACACATCTCAGAGTTACGAGAAAAACCAGGTAAAACCATGTATCTGGTCCAGGTAAAACCAGGTGTGTTGAGAAACTCCTCCCACTTCTTCAGATGAATACACTCTTTGATCAGCTGGAAAATGCATCGAAGCTGAAAAGCTGTTCTTTTAAGAGATACAAGATTCTCACAGAACAACAAACATATGATGCATTGATGTGATTAAACAGCCAACGGGATGTAAAGGAGTTACAATGCAACAGGGTTATTAATCCAGAAACATCCGATATGAGAAAGATTTTACTGATCAGTACATATTTTACTTAAACTACTTAAAATACACTTAAAGTTAAATAAAGTTTGTCAAAGGGTTTCTCCTCTTCGTGTACGAGTCGACTAATCGGTTGTTTTGTTCTCAGAATATTGCTAAAACATAAAGAAAGCAGCTTCTGTGCTCGACAGCGTACGTCATTTTATTTCTTATTGTTTTTAATCTTACTGAATGTTGCATCTGGAAGATCTTCATCCATCTGAGCCGCCATGCGTCAGCAGCCGATCCCCCTGCCCTGAAACAAACACAAACACAAACAAGCAGAGACGTCAACACACAGAGACGTCAACACAAACACGCAGAGACGTCAACACAAACACTCAGAGACGTAAACACAAGCAGAGACGTAAACACAAACAAGCAGAGACTAAAACACAAACAAGCAGAGACGTCAACACAAACAAGCAGAGACTAAAACACAAACAAGCAGAGACGTAAACACAAGCAGAGACGTAAACACAAACAAGCAGAGACGTAAACACAAACAAGCAGAGACGTCAACACAAACAAGCAGAGACTAAAACAGAAACAAGCAGAGACGTCAACACAAACAAGCAGAGACGTCAACACAAACAAGCAGAGACGTAAACACAAGCAGAGACGTAAACACAAACAAGCAGAGACGTAAACACAAACAAGCAGAGACGTAAACACAAACAAGCAGAGACGTAAACACAAGCAGTGACGTAAACACAAACACGCAGAGACGTAAACACAAACAGGCAGAGACGTAAACACAAACAAGCAGAGACGTAAACACAAACACTCAGAGAGGTCAACACAAACAGGCAGAGACGTAAACACAAACAGGCAGAGACGTAAACACAAACAGGCAGAGACGTCAACACAAACAAGCAGAGACGTCAACACAAACAAGCAGAGACGTAAACACAAACAAGCAGAGACGTAAACACAAACAAGCAGAGACGTAAACACAAACAAGCAGAGACTAAAACACAAACAAGCAGAGACTAAAACACAAACAAGCAGAGACTAAAACACAAACAAGCAGAGACTAAAACACAAACAAGCAGAGACGTCAACACAAACAAGCAGAGACGTAAACACAAACAAGCAGAGAGGTCAACACAAACACGCAGAGACGTAAACACAAACACGCAGAGACGTAAACACAAACACGCAGAGACGTAAACACAAACAGGCAGAGACGTAAACACAAACAAGCAGAGACGTAAACACAAACACGCAGAGAGGTCAACACAAACACGCAGAGAGGTCAACACAAACACGCAGAGAGGTCAACACAAACACGCAGAGAGGTCAACACAAACACGCAGAGACGTAAACACAAACACGCAGAGACGTCAACACAAACAAGCAGAGACGTAAACACAAACAAGCAGAGACGTAAACACAAACAAGCAGAGACGTGAACACAAACAAGCAGAGACGTGAACACAAACAAGCAGAGACGTCAACACAAGCAGTGACGTCAACACAAACAAGCAGAGACGTAAACACAAACAAGCAGAGACGTAAACACAAACAAGCAGAAACGTAAACACAAACAAGCAGAGACGTAAACACAAACAAGCAGAGACGTAAACACAAGCAGTGACGTCAACACAAGCAGTGACGTCAACACAAGCAGTGACGTCAACACAAGCAGAGACGTCAACACAAGCAGAGACGTCAACACAAACAAGCAGAGACGTCAACACAAACAAGCAGAGACGTCAACACAAACAAGCAGAGACGTCAACACAAACAAGCAGAGACGTAAACACAAACAAGCAGAGACGTAAACACAAACAAGCAGAGACGTCAACACAAACAAGCAGAGACGTCAACACAAACACGCAGAGACGTCAACACAAGCAGAGACGTAAACACAAACAAGCAGAGACTAAAACACAAACAAGCAGAGACTAAAACACAAACAAGCAGAGACGTAAACACAAGCAGAGACGTAAACACAAACAAGCAGAGACGTAAACACAAACAAGCAGAGACGTAAACCCAAACAAGCAGAGACGTCAACACAAACAAGCAGAGACGTCAACACAAACAAGCAGAGATGTCAACACAAACAAGCAGAGACGTAAACACAAACAAGCAGAGACGTAAACACAAACAAGCAGAGACGTAAACACAAACACGCAGAGACGTAAACACAAACACGCAGAGACGTAAACACAAACACGCAGAGACGTAAACACAAACACGCAGAGACGTAAACACAAACAGGCAGAGACGTAAACACAAACAGGCAGAGACGTAAACACAAACAAGCAGAGACGTAAACACAAACAAGCAGAGACGTAAACACAAACAAGCAGAGACGTAAACACAAACAGGCAGAGACGTAAACACAAACAGGCAGAGACGTCAACACAAACAGGCAGAGACGTCAACACAAACAGGCAGAGACGTCAACACAAACAAGCAGAGACGTCAACACAAACAAGCAGAGACTAAAACACAAACAAGCAGAGACTAAAACACAAACAAGCAGAGACTAAAACACAAACAAGCAGAGACTAAAACACAAACAAGCAGAGACTAAAACACAAACAAGCAGAGACTAAAACACAAACAAGCAGAGACTAAAACACAAACAAGCAGAGACGTCAACACAAACAAGCAGAGACGTCAACACAAACAAGCAGAGACGTAAACACAAGCAGAGACGTAAACACAAGCAGTGACGTAAACACAAACACGCAGAGACGTAAACACAAACAGGCAGAGACGTAAACACAAACAAGCAGAGACGTAAAACAAACACGCAGAGAGGTCAACACAAACACGCAGAGACGTAAACACAAACACGCAGAGACGTAAACACAAACAAGCAGAGACGTAAACACAAGCAGAGACGTAAACACAAACAAGCAGGGACGTAAACACAAGCAGAGACGTAAACACAAACAAGCGACGTCAACACAAACAAGCAGAGAAGTCAACACAAACAAGCAGAGACGTAAACACAAACAAGCCGAAACGTAAACACAAGCAGAGACGTAAACACAAACAAGCAGAGACCTAAACACAAGCAGAGACTAAAACACAAGCAGAGACTAAAACACAAGCAAGCAGAGACTAAAACACAAGCAAGCAGAGACTAAAACACAAACAAGCAGAGACTAAAACACAAACAAGCAGAGACTAAAACACAAACAAGCAGAGACGTAAACACAAACAGGCAGAGACGTAAACACAAACAGGCAGAGACGTAAACACAAACAGGCAGAGACGTAAACACAAACAGGCAGAGACGTAAACACAAACAGGCAGAGACGTAAACACAAACAAGCAGAGACGTCAACACAAACAAGCAGAGACGTAAACACAAACAAGCAGAGACGTAAACACAAACAAGCAGAGACGTAAACACAAACAAGCAGAGACGTAAACACAAACACGCAGAGACGTAAACACAAACACGCAGAGACGTAAACACAAACACGCAGAGACGTAAACACAAACACGCAGAGACGTAAACACAAACAGGCAGAGACGTAAACACAAACAGGCAGAGACGTAAACACAAACAGGCAGAGACGTAAACACAAACAGGCAGAGACGTAAACACAAACAAGCAGAGACGTAAACACAAACAAGCAGAGACGTAAACACAAACACGCAGAGGTCAACACAAACACGCAGAGAGGTCAACACAAACACGCAGAGAGGTCAACACAAACACGCAGAGAGGTCAACACAAACACGCAGAGAGGTCAACACAAACACGCAGAGAGGTCAACACAAACACGCAGAGACGTAAACACAAACACGCAGAGACGTAAACACAAACACGCAGAGACGTAAACACAAACAAGCAGAGACTAAAACACAAACAAGCAGAGACGTCAACACAAACAAGCAGAGACGTAAACACAAGCAGAGACGTGAACACAAACAAGCAGAGACGTAAACACAAGCAGTGACGTGAACACAAACAAGCAGAGACGTCAACACAAACAAGCAGAGACTAAAACACAAACAAGCAGAGACGTAAACACAAACAAGCAGAGACATAAACACAAACAAGCAGAGACGTAAACACAAACAAGCAGAGACGTAAACACAAACAAGCAGAGACGTAAACACAAACAAGCAGAGACGTAAACACAAGCAGTGACGTCAACACAAACAAGCAGAGACGTCAACACAAACAAGCAGAGACGTAAACACAAACAAGCAGAAACGTAAACACAAACAAGCAGAAACGTAAACACAAACAAGCAGAGACGTAAACACAAACAAGCAGAGACGTCAACACAAACAAGCAGAGACGTCAACACAAACAAGCAGAGACGTAAACACAAACAAGCAGAGACGTAAACACAAACAAGCAGAGACGTAAACACAAGCAGAGACTAAAACACAAGCAGAGACTAAAACACAAACAATCAGAGACTAAAACACAAACAAGCAGAGACTAAAACACAAACAAGCAGAGACTAAAACACAAACAGGCAGAGACGTAAACACAAACAGGCAGAGACGTAAACACAAACAAGCAGAGACGTAAACACAAACAAGCAGAGACGTAAACACAAACAAGCAGAGATGTAAACACAAACAAGCAGAGACGTAAACACAAACAAGCAGAGACGTAAACACAAACAAGCAGAGACGTAAACACAAACAAGCAGAGACGTAAACACAAACAAGCAGAGACGTAAACACAAACAAGCAGAGACGTAAACACAAACAAGCAGAGACGTAAACACAAACAAGCAGAGACGTAAACACAAACAAGCAGAGACGTAAACACAAACAAGCAGAGACGTAAACACAAACACTTTCAGGTCCCGTGCAGATGATTTAGTTTTCATCATGTTTTTGACTCACTGAGCTGGCTGGTGAAATGTTGACGGAGGAACAAACATGTCTTCATGTTTGTTCTCTTCCTCCCTGCGCCTGTGCGTCCATCATGACTGGAGGCGGGCCCTGAACCGATGGCTCCTCCCCCGTTAGTCGGCGGCTGCTCTGGGTTGTTTCTAGAGCGTCTCCTGACCTTTTAGAAACCCCTGAGAGGGAAAGGAAGTTTCTGTGAGATCTTTGGCAGAGTTTTAGTTCTGCTGGACGATCCAGTCCGACCGGCAGGGATTGAGACGCCTGCATCATGGAACAGTCCTTCAGAAACATATCTGGTTGGGGGCTGCTCTGGGCTGTTCCTGGAAGGTCTTCGGACCTTCGCGAGTAGGAAATGTTTTTTTTCTGAGATTTTAGGAGAGCTTGGTAAAATGATTGAGCTAGTTCTGATTGTGGTGGACGATCCGGTCCAACAGGCAGGGATTGTTGTTGTTGTTGTTGCTGAGAGGCGAAAGGGGAGCCTCCGAGTCTCCGGATCGTACCAGCGGGCGTCTGCTTCACGGAACAGGTCTTCAGATAGCCATCTGGTTGGGGGCTGCTCTGGCTTCTTGATAATGGAAATCCGAATTGAATCTGAGGGCTACAGAAGCTAAAACCTGAATTATAGCGATCGGGGGTCGCAGGTGCTTGTTCTGATTCTGCTCGACGATCCTATCCAAGCTGCAGGGATTGTTGTTGTTGTTGTTGTTGCTGAGAGGCGAAAGGGGAGCCTCCGAGTCTCTGGATCGTACCAGCGGGCATCAAGGCTGAAGATTCTGTTAACAGGTTCACTAATCGACCTCGTGCAGAGACGGCCAAACCTTCACTCACTTTGAGTGCTCCAAGGTCCAACATGGCGGGGGGACCGGATTGACCACCATGTGGTCAATCCAGTGAAGTCATACAAGAGATCGGTTTGAGTAGAGGATAAAGTGGGCGAGGAGGAGGAGGAGGTGGAGGAGGAGAAGGGGCTGGTTGAAGATAGGGCTGGCCATTGTGAAACTGGGAATGATGGAGGAGGATGCCCGAAGAGGGTTGAAGTTTGGAATGTTTCTTGTAAAACTTGGTACTGAGGAGGAGGAGGATGGAAGGAGCCAAATGAAGATAGGACACCCCCCTGTGAAACTGGGAATGATGGAGGACGAGGAAGATGGAAGGAGCTGGATGAAGATAGACTCCCTAGTGAAACTGGGAATGATGGAGGAGGATGGATGGAGCTGGAAACACACACAGGGGTAGGCGTGTCCGTTCCCAAAGATGAACTCTACAAAAAAGGAGAGATAAATGAAACTCAGAGTTTATTTTCTGATCACTGAATTAAAACTAAACGGCCTTTTCCGCACACAGAGCATCAATAACGTCAACATACTGTTACTGATACGCAACGCTGATATGGGATTTATTAACCTATTGTGTGTTCATTATTTGTGTATTTTCTTGAATAACCGACATTAAACTTAATAAAAAAAACGTATTAATAAATGTAATTAATAATTTTAAAAAAGCAGCTCTATTGCCCGCCCTAAAAAATAGTAATAAATATGTAATAAATGAATTAATTAATAATACATAAATAAAATAATGGTAATAAATAAATACTAAATAAATTAATTAATAGTAATAAATACATAATAAATATATATATATATATATATATATATATATATATATATATATATATATATAGAATTAATAGTAATACATAAATAAAATAAATGAATGAATTAATAATACATAAATAAATTAATGGTAATAAATAAATAAATACTAAATAAATTAATTAATAGTAATAAATACATACTAAATATATATATATATATATATATATATATATAGAATTAATAGTAATACATAAATAAATAAATACTAAATAAATATATATATAATAAATTAAATAGTAATAATTATGAAACTGCAGTGTGGGACTAACTGCGGATGAAGAACTTAAAGAGCGACGGAGAAACCTAACTGATGCTTTCCCCTACAAGAGAGAGACAGAAGTGACAATTAGTAAATTAGACACAACTAGACGTCCTCTGCCTCCATGAGAACACTTTGCTCTGTGACCTCACCACCATAGGACTACTATCCGAAGACAAACTCATAGCAGGTTTTGCCCGATCTGCATAATAATCATCATCATCATCCTCCTCCTCCAGCTCAGCCCCCTCTTCCTACAACAGAGAGACAAATGCAGCTCATAAACGAGACCACAGCAAAGCATGAGCTCTCCTTTCCCTCCGTGATTACGCTGTGACGTTACCATCTCATATAAGTCCATTTCCATGTCTTCTTCCTCCTCAATGTCCTGAGGAGAGATCCAGCTGATGTAGGGCAGGAAGTCCACGTCTTCCTCTGAGATCAACTTGGGGATGTCGGTGAAGCCGTCCCCGGGTTGCTCCGGGTCCTGAAAACAAGGCAGAGCTGTGTTTTGTTTCTGGCGACGTGGGCGCTGCTCAACAAAGTCCAGGTCCAGGCAGCAAAGGGGCACCGACCCTTTCCTCGACGGCCACGAAGCTGGTGAACTGCGACAGGATGGAGAACTCTTTGCTCAGCTCGATGACGAGGCTCTTCAGCTCCTTCTTCCACTGGAAACGCAAAAAGCAGAAAGGTCAACAGGTGGAGCTCAGCCAACCAGTTCAAAACCAGTTCAATGCCACAGTTTAAGTCAAATAAACGGTTGCTGTTCCCTTCCGGGACCTTATTCACGGCACTCGCCGAACAAAAAGAAGAATCGGCGTTCGGGAAACCCGGCACACACCTCGTGTTCGGCTTCGTTGCTGTCCAGGCTCCCGTCTTCGTAATCCCTTATGAGGGCCCTCGCCGTGAGCTTGTGAAGGAACTGAACACACACACACACACACACACACACACACACACACACACAATTTTACATTGGTAAACAAAAGCTCAAATCCTGGCTGAGATATCTCTGAACCCTGAAGCAGTTTCAGGTTGTTTTTCTCTTTGTGGCCTTGATTTTTACTCCAATAAAAGTTGAATTTCTTGGATAATTAATTTTACAAAAATTGGAAAACAATGGAATCTATATACATATATCCATATATTGCTCAGACTTATGTTTTTTACAGAATCTGGTAAAATATCTGGTGAAATTGTCTATTTCTTCAATGAAATATCACAGTTTTAAGCTTTGTTTCGGTTGCTTTTTCTGACTGAGGCGTTTGGTCACACATGATGTGTCCAAGGACCGTCGGTAAGGTGAAAATCTGACGATAATTGTGTCTTTACAGCTTCTGGCTGCGATAAACGGGGCAGATTTGGGGATTGTTTAAATAAAAAAGTTGCTTTTCCATCCCAAATTTTGGGGTTCAAAGGACCATTTTTGTTTCTTTTTAAATGTTTTCATATCTTTCTGTTAATACATAAACACCCAGTGGTGTTTCTGTATTAAAATCCGAATTAAAATCCGAACGTTCACATGTTGGCTAAAGTGCGTTTGTCTTTAGCGCTAAAGGGAAAGACAGGGAAAGGGAAAGCATTTTCATCTTTCACAAGAATCTTTATGAATATAGAAAAATAAATCTTCACCTGATGGGTTAAAACTCCCATAAAGTATGACCAAAATATTTGTTTACGTTAATCTAAAATGTTACATTTGACTTGATGGTAAATAGTTCTGTCTCCATGGGGAGCAACCCGAGCTTCTCGTCCCAGAAAGATGTGAAATGACTAAACCAGTTCCCCACTGACGGAGAGGAACTGGTCCAGAGTCCTCACCTAGAGACTGGATGCCCTTGTTCTTCAGGAACTCGTTGGCAAAGAGGTCCACGTTGAAGTCCAAGAGTTCCCCCAGCTCGGTGGTTAACTCCCAGTAGCCCTCCTGCAGCACAGACACATCTCAGAGTTACGAGAAAAACCAGGTAAAACCATGTATCTGGTCCAGGTAAAACCAGGTGTGTTGAGAAACTCCTCCCACTTCTTCAGATGAATACACTCTTTGATCAGCTGGAAAATGCATCGAAGCTGAAAAGCTGTTCTTTTAAGAGATACAAGATTCTCACAGAACAACAACAACAACAAACATATGATGCATTGATGTGATTAAACAGCCAACGGGATGTAAAGGAGTTACAATGCAACAGGGTTATTAATCCAGAAACATCCGATATGAGAAAGATTTTACTGATCAGTACATATTTTACTTAAACTACTTAAAATACACTTAAAGTTAAATAAAGTTTGTCAAAGGGTTTCTCCTCTTCGTGTACGAGTCGACTAATCGGTTGTTTTGTTCTCAGAATATTGCTAAAACATAAAGAAAGCAGCTTCTGTGCTCGACAGCGTACGTCATTTTATTTCTTATTGTTTTTAATCTTACTGAATGTTGCATCTGGAAGATCTTCATCCATCTGAGCCGCCATGCGTCAGCAGCCGATCCCCCTGCCCTGAAACAAACACAAACACAAACAAGCAGAGACGTAAACACAAGCAGAGACGTGAACACAAACAAGCAGAGACGTAAACACAAGCAGTGACGTCAACACAAACAAGCAGAGACGTCAACACAAACAAGCAGAGACGTAAACACAAACAAGCAGAGACGTAAACACAAGCAGAGACGTAAACACAAACAAGCAGAGACGTAAACACAAACAAGCAGAGACGTAAACACAAGCAGTGACGTCAACACAAACAAGCAGAGACGTCAACACAAACAAGCAGAGACGTAAACACAAACAAGCAGAGACGTAAACACAAACAAGCAGAGACGTAAACACAAACAAGCAGAAACGTAAACACAAGCAGAGACGTAAACACAAACAAGCAGAGACGTAAACACAAACAAGCAGAGACGTCAACACAAACAAGCAGAGACGTAAACACAAGCAGAGACTAAAACACAAACAAGCAGAGACTAAAACACAAACAAGCAGAGACGTAAACACAAACAAGCAGAGATGTAAACACAAACAGGCAGAGACGTAAACACAAACAAGCAGAGACGTAAACACAAACAAGCAGAGACGTAAACACAAACAGGCAGAGACGTCAACACAAACAAGCAGAGACGTAAACACAAACAAGCAGAGACGTAAACACAAACAAGCAGAGACGTCAACACAAACAAGCAGAGACGTAAACACAAACAAGCAGAGACGTAAACACAAGCAGAGACTAAAACACAAAGCAGAGACTAAAACACAAACAAGCAGAGACTAAAACACTAACAAGCAGATACTAAAACACAAACAAGCAGAGACTAAAACACAAACAAGCAGAGACTAAAACACAAACAAGCAGAGACGTAAACACAAACAGGCAGAGACGTAAACACAAACAAGCAGAGACGTCAACACAAACAAGCAGAGACGTAAACACAAACAAGCAGAGATGTAAACACAAACAGGCAGAGATGTAAACACAAACAAGCAGAGACGTAAACACAAACAAGCAGAGACGTAAACACAAACAAGCATAGACGTAAACACAAACAAGCAGAGATGTAAACACAAACAAGCAGAGACGTAAACACAAACACTTTCAGGTCCCGTGCAGATGATTTAGTTTTCATCATGTTTTTGACTCACTGAGCTGGCTGGTGAAATGTTGACGGAGGAACAAACATGTCTTCATGTTTGTTCTCTTCCTCCCTGCGCCTGTGCGTCCATCATGACTGGAGGCGGGCCCTGAACCGATGGCTCCTCCCCCGTTAGTCGGCGGCTGCTCTGGGTTGTTTCTAGAGCGTCTCCTGACCTTTTAGAAACCCCTGAGAGGGAAAGGAAGTTTCTGTGAGATCTTTGGCAGAGTTTTAGTTCTGCTGGACGATCCAGTCCGACCGGCAGGGATTGAGACGCCTGCATCATGGAACAGTCCTTCAGAAACATCCGAACGTTCACATGTTGGCTAAAGTGCGTTTGTCTTTAGCGCTAAAGGGAAAGACAGGGAAAGGGAAAGCATTTTCATCTTTCACAAGAATCTTTATGAATATAGAAAAATAAATCTTCACCTGATGGGTTAAAACTCCCATAAAGTATGACCAAAATATTTGTTTACGTTAATCTAAAATGTTACATTTGACTTGATGGTAAATAGTTCTGTCTCCATGGGGAGCAACCCGAGCTTCTCGTCCCAGAAAGATGTGAAATGACTAAACCAGTTCCCCACTGACGGAGAGGAACTGGTCCAGAGTCCTCACCTAGAGACTGGATGCCCTTGTTCTTCAGGAACTCGTTGGCAAAGAGGTCCACGTTGAAGTCCAAGAGTTCCCCCAGCTCGGTGGTTAACTCCCAGTAGCCCTCCTGCAGCACAGACACATCTCAGAGTTACGAGAAAAACCAGGTATCTGGTCCAGGTAAAACCAGGTGTGTTGAGAAACTCCTCCCACTTCTTCAGATGAATACACTCTTTGATCAGCTGGAAAATGCATCGAAGCTGAAAAGCTGTTCTTTTAAGAGATACAAGATTCTCACAGAACAACAACAACAACAAACATATGATGCATTGATGTGATTAAACAGCCAACGGGATGTAAAGGAGTTACAATGCAACAGGGTTATTAATCCAGAAACATCCGATATGAGAAAGATTTTACTGATCAGTACATATTTTACTTAAACTACTTAAAATACACTTAAAGTTAAATAAAGTTTGTCAAAGGGTTTCTCCTCTTCGTGTACGAGTCGACTAATCGGTTGTTTTGTTCTCAGAATATTGCTAAAACATAAAGAAAGCAGCTTCTGTGCTCGACAGCGTACGTCATTTTATTTCTTATTGTTTTTAATCTTACTGAATGTTGCATCTGGAAGATCTTCATCCATCTGAGCCGCCATGCGTCAGCAGCCGATCCCCCTGCCCTGAAACAAACACAAACACAAACAAGCAGAGACGTCAACACACAGAGACGTCAACACAAACAAGCAGAGACTAAAACACAAACAAGCAGAGACGTCAACACAAACAAGCAGAGACTAAAACACAAACAAGCAGAGACGTAAACACAAGCAGAGACGTAAACACAAACAAGCAGAGACGTAAACACAAACAAGCAGAGACTAAAACACAAACAAGCAGAGACGTCAACACAAGCAGAGACGTAAACACAAACAAGCAGAGACGTAAACACAAGCAGTGACGTAAACACAAACAGGCAGAGACGTAAACACAAACAAGCAGAGACGTAAACACAAACACGCAGAGAGGTCAACACAAACACGCAGAGAGGTCAACACAAACACGCAGAGACGTAAACACAAACACGCAGAGACGTAAACACAAACAAGCAGAGACGTAAACACAAACACGCAGAGACGTAAACACAAACACGCAGAGACTAAAACACAAACAAGCAGAGACGTAAACACAAGCAGAGACGTGAACACAAACAAGCAGAGACGTAAACACAAGCAGTGACGTCAACACAAACAAGCAGAGACGTCAACACAAACAAGCAGAGACGTAAACACAAACAAGCAGAGACGTAAACACAAGCAGAGACGTAAACACAAACAAGCAGAGACGTAAACACAAACAAGCAGAGACGTAAACACAAACAAGCAGAGACGTAAACACAAGCAGTGACGTCAACACAAACAAGCAGAGACGTCAACACAAACAAGCAGAGACGTAAACACAAGCAGAGACGTAAACACAAACAAGCAGAGACGTAAACACAAACAAGCAGAGACGTCAACACAAACAAGCAGAGACTAAAACACAAGCAGAGACTAAAACACAAACAAGCAGAGACTAAAACACAAACAAGCAGAGACGTAAACACAAACAAGCAGAGATGTAAACACAAACAGGCAGAGACGTAAACACAAACAAGCAGAGACGTAAACACAAACAAGCAGAGACGTAAACACAAACAGGCAGAGACGTCAACACAAACAAGCAGAGACGTAAACACAAACAAGCAGAGACGTAAACACAAACAAGCAGAGACGTCAACACAAACAAGCAGAGACGTAAACACAAACAAGCAGAGACGTAAACACAAGCAGAGACGTAAACACAAGCAGAGACTAAAACACAAAGCAGAGACTAAAACACAAAGCAGAGACTAAAACACAAACAAGCAGAGACTAAAACACTAACAAGCAGATACTAAAACACAAACAAGCAGAGACTAAAACACAAACAAGCAGAGACTAAAACACAAACAAGCAGAGACGTAAACACAAACAGGCAGAGACGTAAACACAAACAAGCAGAGACGTCAACACAAACAAGCAGAGATGTAAACACAAACAAGCAGAGATGTAAACACAAACAGGCAGAGATGTAAACACAAACAAGCAGAGACCTAAACACAAACAAGCAGAGACGTAAACACAAACAAGCAGAGACGTAAACACAAACAAGCAGAGACGTAAACACAAACAAGCAGAGATGTAAACACAAACAAGCAGAGACGTAAACACAAACACTTTCAGGTCCCGTGCAGATGATTTAGTTTTCATCATGTTTTTGACTCACTGAGCTGGCTGGTGAAATGTTGACGGAGGAACAAACATGTCTTCATGTTTGTTCTCTTCCTCCCTGCGCCTGTGCGTCCATCATGACTGGAGGCGGGCCCTGAACCGATGGCTCCTCCCCCGTTAGTCGGCGGCTGCTCTGGGTTGTTTCTAGAGCGTCTCCTGACCTTTTAGAAACCCCTGAGAGGGAAAGGAAGTTTCTGTGAGATCTTTGGCAGAGTTTTAGTTCTGCTGGACGATCCAGTCCGACCGGCAGGGATTGAGACGCCTGCATCATGGAACAGTCCTTCAGAAACATATCTGGTTGGGGGCTGCTCTGGGCTGTTCCTGGAAGGTCTTCGGACCTTCGCGAGTAGGAAATGTTTTTTTTCTGAGATTTTAGGAGAGCTTGGTAAAATGATTGAGCTAGTTCTGATTGTGGTGGACGATCCGGTCCAACAGGCAGGGATTGTTGTTGTTGTTGTTGCTGAGAGGCGAAAGGGGAGCCTCCGAGTCTCCGGATCGTACCAGCGGGCGTCTGCTTCACGGAACAGGTCTTCAGATAGCCATCTGGTTGGGGGCTGCTCTGGCTTCTTGATAATGGAAATCCAAATTGAATCTGAGGGCTACAGAAGCTAAAACCTGAATTATAGCGATCGGGGGTCGCAGGTTGCTGCTTAGACGGTAAGCGTATTGAATCACTTCCGGTTGACACTGTGTGTAGTCGATAACTTATTTGTCTCAGCTCCAGCTAAATTGTGTGAACATCTCTAGAGTTCGCACAACTGCTGAACATCTCTAGAGTTTAAA
Organism: Cottus gobio; assembly: GCA_023566465.1. Lineage (NCBI taxonomy): Eukaryota > Metazoa > Chordata > Actinopteri > Perciformes > Cottidae > Cottus > Cottus gobio. Next base: position 2,122,034 of record CM042216.1, on the reverse strand, counting down.
ACACTCGACTCTCTTCTTTTATCGACTCATTGCTTAAATCATATTTTCACATCGTTAGTTCAGCTGACGCTAGCTACCCTGCTTTAGCTTAGCTGCTGGCAATGTCTTCTTCTCCACTTTCTACTCTTTCTTGCTCAGTGTGTCGCATGTTTAGCTATTCGCCTGCCTCCTTTAATGATAGCGGTACATGTAATAAGTGTAGTTTATTTGCTAGGTTGGAGGCAGGCCTTAGTGGGTTAGATACACGGCTCCGCACCATCGAAGCTCAGATTTTAGCTACATTAGCCAGCCCCCCCTCCCTAGTCGGTGCGGACCAACTAGCTTTAGCCTCTGTTAGCTTGAGCCGTTCCCCGGCAGCCCCCGAGCAGCCGGGACGCTGGGTGACTGAACGAAGGAAGCAGAGGTCCAAGCGGCCCTCTGGACACCGGCGGCCGCTTCGCGTCTCTGACCGGTTCTCCCCGCTCAGCGATACACTCGCTGAGAAACCAACTTTGGTTATCGGCAGCTCCGTGGTCAGGGGCGTGAAGGTGGCAAAGCCGGGGACCACGGTCAAATGTATTTCTGGGGCCAGGGCGGGCGACGTTGAGTCTTATTTAAAGCTGCTGGGTAAGAATAAACATAAATACAGTAAGATTGTAATACACGTCGGTGGTAATGACTCCCGACTTCGCCACTCGGAGGTCACTAAAATCAATGTGGAATCGGTGTGTGCTTACGCCAAAACAATCTCTGACTCCGTAGTTTTCTCTGGCCCTCTCCCAAATGCGGTCACTGATGAGATGTATAGCCGCATGTCATCACTCCACCGTTGGTTGTCAAGGTGGTGCCCGGCAAACGATGTGGGCTTCGTGGATAACTGGCAGACATTCTGGGAGAACCCTGGTCTGATCAGGAGAGACGGCATTCATCCCACTCTGGATGGAGCACGTCTCCTTTCGGCAAATATGGCCAAGTTTATTGGTCAACTTTGTCCATGACTATTTAGAATTCAGACAAGGATGCAGAGTTGTAGTCTTACACCCTTCTCTGCATTTCCTTTAGGGCAGTTGCCCACCTTAAACTCTATAGAGACTGTGTCTGTTCCACGACCACTTTTTAATGTAAAAGTTACTAATAGGGGTGTTATAGAACATAACCTTATAAAGGTTAACACCACCATTGCAACAGTGCAACATGGTAGGAGGATTAAATGTGGACTCCTGAATGTTAGGTCTCTGTCTTCAAAAGCTGTTTTAGTAAATGAGTTAATATCAGACGGTCACATTGACGTATTCTGTCTGACTGAGACCTGGCTGAGACCTGGGGAATATGTTAGCCTGAATGAATCAACTCCTCAAGGTCATTTAAATACTCACATTCCTCGAGGCACCGGTCGAGGTGGTGGAGTAGCTGCCATATTTGACTCGGGCCTGTTAATAGGCCCTAAGCCTGGTTTGAACTGCAGCTCGTTTGAGAGCCTTGTTTTGAGCCTTTCACATCCGAGCTGTAAAACGGCGCAGCCAACTCTGTTTGCTGTAGTATACCGGGCACCTGGTCCGTATTCACAGTTTCTATCTGACTTTTCTGAGTTTTTGACAAGTTTGGTCCTTAAGACTGACAAAGTTATTATTGTAGGTGACTTTAATATTCATGTGGATGTTAGCAATGATAGCCTTAGTATTGTATTTATGTCACTGTTGGATTCGATTGGCTTCTGTCAAAGAGTACATAGGCCGACTCACTGCTTTAGCCACACCCTCGACCTTGTTCTTACATATGGTGTTGATGTAGAGCATTTGGTGGTTTTTCCGCAGAACCCTGTTTTGTCGGACCATTGTCTTATAACTTTTGAGTTTGTGCTGCCGGTGTGTGTGCTCTCTGACAGAAGTTTTTACACCAGAGGTATAACTGATGTTGTTATTGATGAATATAAGAAAGTGATTCCTTTTGTATTTAATTCATTACCATGCCTCAATATAATAAATAACTATGTTGCTAACTGCAGTCCATCCCAGATTGATCATTTAGTTGATAGTGCTACAAGCTCACTGAAAACGACACTGGACTCGATAGCCCCTCTAAAGAAGAGGATCATCAAACAAAGAAGGCTCGCTCCATGGTATAGCCCTCAGACCCGCATACTGAAGCAAGCATCACGGAAGCTGGAAGGTTTATGGCGTTCCAACAAGCTAGAGGAATCCTGGTTAGTCTGGCGGGACAGTCTGACCACCTACAAGAAGGCCCTCCGTAATGCCAGAGGAGCCTACTATTCATCAGTAATAGAGAGGAACAAGAACAACCCCAGGTTTCTGTTCAGTACTGTGGCCAGGCTAACGGAGAGTCACAGCTCTGTGAAGCCGTGCATTCCTACGGACCTCAGCAGTGATGACTTCATGACCTTCTTCAATGACAAGATTCTGGCCATCAGAGGCAGGATTGGCGATCTCCTGCCCCCAGCTACTGGCTGTTTATCCTCAAGTGGACTGGCCTCGGCGGCGGCGGCTGTGGGCCCTGATGTGTGTTTGGATGGCTTTCTCCCCATAAGCCTGGACCAACTGTCTTCAACCGTTTCGGCTTCCAAATCGTCTACCTGTCTCCTGGACCCCATCCCAACGACATTGCTGAAGGAGGTGTTGCCCTTGGTTGGCACCTCTTTGCTGGATATTATTAACGGTTCTTTACTAACTGGTTATGTGCCACAGTCGTTCAAAATGGCTGTAATTAAACCTCTACTCAAGAAGCCAACTCTCGATCCAGAAGTGTTGGCTAACTATAGACCTATCTCTAACCTGCCCTTCCTGTCTAAAATTCTGGAGAAAGTAGTTACAAATCAGTTATGTGACTTTTTAGATAGCAATAGTTTATTTGAGGACTTTCAGTCCGGATTTAGAAAGCACCATAGCACAGAGACAGCTTTAGTGACAATTACGAACGACCTTTTAGTTGCATCAGATAGGGGACTTGTAACCGTTTTAGTTCTGTTAGACCTTAGTGCTGCATTCGACACCATTGACCATGACATTTTATTAGAAAGGCTAGAACAGTTGATTGGTATTAGGGGTACAGCACTAAGCTGGTTTGGATCGTATCTATCAGATCGATCTCAGTTTGTATATGTAAATGATGTGGCCTCGGTGAGCACGGGTGTTAAAAATGGGGTACCACAGGGCTCCGTCCTTGGTCCAATTTTGTTCACCCTTTATATGCTTCCGTTAGGCAATATTATCAGGAAACACTCAATAAAATTTCATTTCTACGCCGATGATACCCAGCTATATATATCGATCAAGCCAGATGAAACCAGCCAGGTGGCTAAACTTCAAGCATGTCTTAAAGACATACAAACCTGGATGACCTGCAACTTCCTGATGCTGAACTCGGACAAGACTGAGGTTATTTTGCTTGGCCCAGAGCCACTGAGAAATCAATTATCGAATGATATTGTTTCTCTTGATGGCATTGCACTGGCGTCAACCACCACCGTGAGGAACCTGGGAGTTGTCTTTGACCAAGACTTGTCCTTCGGTTCCCACGTGAAACAGATCTCAAGGACTGCCTTTTTCCACCTACGCAACATCGCAAAGATCCGGCACATCCTGTCTCGAAGGGATGCAGAAACATTGATCCACGCATTTGTTACCTCAAGACTGGACTACTGTAACTCTGTATTATCGGGCTGCTCTGCTGGGTCTCTCAGGTCTCTACAGTTGATACAGAATGCTGCAGCCCGTGTGCTAGCGAGAGTTAAGAGGAGAGATCACATTACTCCTGTATTGGTTGATCTCCACTGGCTTCCTGTAAGACAGAGAATTGCATTTAAAGTCCTTCTTCTTACATATAAAGCCTTAATTGGTAATGCACCATCATATCTTAGGGAGCTTATAGCACCATATTGTCCCACCAGAGAGCTGCGCTCAATGAATGCGGGGCTACTTGTGGTTCCTAGAGTCTTAAAAAGTAGGATGGGGGCCAGAGCCTTCAGTTATCAAGCTCCCTTTCTGTGGAACCAGCTTCCGCTTTCGGTTCGGGGAGCAGACACAGTCAACTCATTTAAGAGAAGACTTAAGACTTTTCTCTTTGACAGTACGTATGGTTAGGGCTGGCTCAGCGGACCTAGGGTCCAGCCCCTAGATATGCTGCCATAGGCTTAGACTGCTGGGGAACATTTTAGGATACAATGAGCTCCTCTCTCCTGGCCTCTCTCTCTCCTCCTCTTCCCTTCCTCAGGTGCTCCTGGGGTGCTCCTATGGACTTGTGTTTCCGGGGAGCGCCTTGGGGAAACACCGAGGGATTTATATCTTCTTCTCGCTCTCATTTTTCTCCTCTCTATACTTCTAGATAAATTAATGAATGTCTCTTTAATGCTCATTACTAACTCTACTTCCTCTCGGGAGCCTCTGTGCTTCCTCTCCTCAAGCGTCCATGGATCGTGGCTGTCTGAAGCCGGTCCTGTTCCCTTCCATGGCGGCCCTGCTGATGCCCTTCATCTTTACCTCCGTCTGCTGTCATGGATCATAGTCATCTGGGTCGTGGCCATGCCTACTACTCATGAATAATTTCTGTGACATCCATTGAATGTGCTGTAACTCTGTTATGCTGATTCTGTACACATGACATCTATTGCATCTGTCCATCCGGGGAGAGGGATCCTCCTCTGTTGCTCTCCCTCAGGTTTCTTCCCCTTGTTTTCTAGAGGGAGTTTTTCCTGATCCGATGTGAGGTTCCGGGACAGGGATGTCGTATGTGTACAGATTGTGAAGCCCTTAGAGGCAAATTTGTATTTGTGATTTTGGGCTATACAAAATAAACTGAATTGAATTGAATTGAAATTCTGATTCTGCTCGACGATCCTATCCAAGCTGCAGGGATTGTTGTTGTTGTTGTTGTTGTTGTTGCTGAGAGGCGAAAGGGGAGCCTCCGAGTCTCTGGATCGTACCAGCGGGCATCAAGGCTGAAGATTCTGTTAACAGGTTCACTAATCGACCTCGTGCAGAGACGGCCAAACCTTCACTCACTTTGAGTGCTCCAAGGTCCAACATGGCGGGGGGACCGGATTGACCACCATGTGGTCAATCCAGTGAAGTCATACAAGAGATCGGTTTGAGTAGAGGATAAAGTGGGCGAGGAGGAGGAGGAGAAGGGGCTGGTTGAAGATAGGGCTGGCCATTGTGAAACTGGGAATGATGGAGGAGGAGGATGGCCGAAGAGGGTTGAAGTTTGGAATGGTTCTTGTAAAACTTGGTACTGAGGAGGAGGAGGATGGAAGGAGCCAAATGAAGATAGGACACCCCCCTGTGAAACTGGGAATGATGGAGGACGAGGAAGATGGAAGGAGCTGGATGAAGATAGACTCCCTAGTGAAACTGGGAATGATGGAGGAGGATGGATGGAGCTGGAAACACACACAGGGGTAGGCGTGTCCGTTCCCAAAGATGAACTCTACAAAAAAGGAGAGATAAATGAAACTCAGAGTTTATTTTCTGATCACTGAATTAAAACTAAACGGCCTTTTCCGCACACAGAGCATCAATAACGTCAACATACTGTTACTGATACGCAACGCTGATATGGGATTTATTAACCTATTGTGTGTTCATTATTTGTGTATTTTCTTGAATAACCGACATTAAACTTAATAAAAAATAAAAAAACGTATTAATAAATGTAATTAATAATTTTAAAAAAGCAGCTCTATTGCCCGCCCTAAAAAATAGTAATAAATATGTAATAAATTAATTAATTAATAATACATAAATAAATTAATGGTAATAAATAAATAAATACTAAATAAATTAATTAATAGTAATAAATACATACAAAATATATATATATATATATATATATATATATATATATATATATATATATATATATATATATAGAATTAATAGTAATACATAAATAAATAAATAAATACTAAATAAATATATATATAATAAATTAAATAGTAATAATTATGAAACTGCAGTGTGGGACTAACTGCGGATGAAGAACTTAAAGAGCGACGGAGAAACCTAACTGATGCTTTCCCCTACAAGAGAGAGACAGAAGTGACAATTAGTAAATTAGACACAACTAGACGTCCTCTGCCTCCATGAGAACACTTTGCTCTGTGACCTCACCACCATAGGACTACTATCCGAAGACAAACTCATAGCAGGTTTTGCCCGATCTGCATAATAATCATCATCATCATCCTCCTCCTCCAGCTCAGCCCCCTCTTCCTACAACAGAGAGACAAATGCAGCTCATAAACGAGACCACAGCAAAGCATGAGCTCTCCTTTCCCTCCGTGATTACGCTGTGACGTTACCATCTCATATAAGTCCATTTCCATGTCTTCTTCCTCCTCAATGTCCTGAGGAGAGATCCAGCTGATGTAGGGCAGGAAGTCCACGTCTTCCTCTGAGATCAACTTGGGGATGTCGGTGAAGCCGTCCCCGGGTTGCTCCGGGTCCTGAAAACAAGGCAGAGCTGTGTTTTGTTTCTGGCGACGTGGGCGCTGCTCAACAAAGTCCAGGTCCAGGCAGCAAAGGGGCACCGACCCTTTCCTCGACGGCCACGAAGCTGGTGAACTGCGACAGGATGGAGAACTCTTTGCTCAGCTCGATGACGAGGCTCTTCAGCTCCTTCTTCCACTGGAAACGCAAAAAGCAGAAAGGTCAACAGGTGGAGCTCAGCCAACCAGTTCAAAACCAGTTCAATGCCACAGTTTAAGTCAAATAAACGGTTGCTGTTCCCTTCCGGGACCTTATTCACGGCACTCGCCGAACAAAAAGAAGAATCGGCGTTCGGGAAACCCGGCACACACCTCGTGTTCGGCTTCGTTGCTGTCCAGGCTCCCGTCTTCGTAATCCCTTATGAGGGCCCTCGCCGTGAGCTTGTGAAGGAACTGAACACACACACACACACACACACACACACACACACACACACACAATTTTACATTGGTAAACAAAAGCTCAAATCCTGGCTGAGATATCTCTGAACCCTGAAGCAGTTTCAGGTTGTTTTTCTCTTTGTGGCCTTGATTTTTACTCCAATAAAAGTTGAATTTCTTGGATAATTAATTTTACAAAAATTGGAAAACAATGGAATCTATATACATATATCCATATATTGCTCAGACTTTTATGTTTTTTACAGAATCTGGTAAAATATCTGGTGAAATTGTCTATTTCTTTAATGAAATATCACAGTTTTAAGCTTTGTTTCGGTTGCTTTTTCTGACTGAGGCGTTTGGTCACACATGATGTGTCCAAGGACCGTCGGTAAGGTGAAAATCTGACGATAATTGTGTCTTTACAGCTTCTGGCTGCGATAAACGGGGCAGATTTGGGGATTGTTTAAATAAAAAAGTTGCTTTTCCATCCCAAATTTTGGGGTTCAAAGGACCATTTTTGTTTCTTTTTAAATGTTTTCATATCTTTCTGTTAATACATAAACACCCAGTGGTGTTTCTGTATTAAAATCCGAATTAAAATCCGAACGTTCACATGTTGGCTAAAGTGCGTTTGTCTTTAGCGCTAAAGGGAAAGACAGGGAAAGGGAAAGCATTTTCATCTTTCACAAGAATCTTTATGAATATAGAAAAATAAATCTTCACCTGATGGGTTAAAACTCCCATAAAGTATGACCAAAATATTTGTTTACGTTAATCTAAAATGTTACATTTGACTTGATGGTAAATAGTTCTGTCTCCATGGGGAGCAACCCGAGCTTCTCGTCCCAGAAAGATGTGAAATGACTAAACCAGTTCCCCACTGACGGAGAGGAACTGGTCCAGAGTCCTCACCTAGAGACTGGATGCCCTTGTTCTTCAGGAACTCGTTGGCAAAGAGGTCCACGTTGAAGTCCAAGAGTTCCCCCAGCTCGGTGGTTAACTCCCAGTAGCCCTCCTGCAGCACAGACACATCTCAGAGTTACGAGAAAAACCAGGTAAAACCATGTATCTGGTCCAGGTAAAACCAGGTGTGTTGAGAAACTCCTCCCACTTCTTCAGATGAATACACTCTTTGATCAGCTGGAAAATGCATCGAAGCTGAAAAGCTGTTCTTTTAAGAGATACAAGATTCTCACAGAACAACAACAACAACAAACATATGATGCATTGATGTGATTAAACAGCCAACGGGATGTAAAGGAGTTACAATGCAACAGGGTTATTAATCCAGAAACATCCGATACGAGAAAGATTTTACTGATCAGTACATATTTTACTTAAACTACTTAAAATACACTTAAAGTTAAATAAAGTTTGTCAAAGGGTTTCTCCTCTTCGTGTACGAGTCGACTAATCGGTTGTTTTGTTCTCAGAATATTGCTAAAACATAAAGAAAGCAGCTTCTGTGCTCGACAGCGTACGTCATTTTATTTCTTATTGTTTTTAATCTTACTGAATGTTGCATCTGGAAGATCTTCATCCATCTGAGCCGCCATGCGTCAGCAGCCGATCCCCCTGCCCTGAAACAAACACAAACACAAACAAGCAGAGACGTCAACACACAGAGACGTCAACACAAACAAGCAGAGACTAAAACACAAACAAGCAGAGACGTCAACACAAACAAGCAGAGACTAAAACACAAACAAGCAGAGACGTAAACACAAACAAGCAGAGACGTAAACACAAACAAGCAGAGACGTAAACACAAACAAGCAGAGACTAAAACACAAACAAGCAGAGACGTCAACACAAGCAGAGACGTAAACACAAACAAGCAGAGACGTAAACACAAGCAGTGACGTAAACACAAACAGGCAGAGACGTAAACACAAACAAGCAGAGACGTAAACACAAACACGCAGAGAGGTCAACACAAACACGCAGAGAGGTCAACACAAACACGCAGAGACGTAAACACAAACACGCAGAGACGTAAACACAAACAAGCAGAGACGTAAACACAAACACGCAGAGACGTAAACACAAACAAGCAGAGACTAAAACACAAACAAGCAGAGACGTAAACACAAGCAGAGACGTGAACACAAACAAGCAGAGACGTAAACACAAGCAGTGACGTCAACACAAACAAGCAGAGACGTCAACACAAACAAGCAGAGACGTAAACACAAACAAGCAGAGACGTAAACACAAGCAGAGACGTAAACACAAACAAGCAGAGACGTAAACACAAACAAGCAGAGACGTAAACACAAACAAGCAGAGACGTAAACACAAGCAGTGACGTCAACACAAACAAGCAGAGACGTCAACACAAACAAGCAGAGACGTAAACACAAACAAGCAGAAACGTAAACACAAGCAGAGACGTAAACATAAACAAGCAGAGACGTAAACACAAACAAGCAGAGACGTAAACACAAGCAGAGACTAAAACACAAGCAGAGACTAAAACACAAACAAGCAGAGACTAAAACACAAACAAGCAGAGACGTAAACACAAACAAGCAGAGATGTAAACACAAACAGGCAGAGACGTAAACACAAACAAGCAGAGACGTAAACACAAACAAGCAGAGACGTAAACACAAACAGGCAGAGACGTCAACACAAACAGGCAGAGACGTAAACACAAACAAGCAGAGACGTAAACACAAACAAGCAGAGACGTAAACACAAACAAGCAGAGACGTCAACACAAACAAGCAGAGACGTAAACACAAACAAGCAGAGACGTAAACACAAGCAGAGACTAAAACACAAAGCAGAGACTAAAACACAAACAAGCAGAGACTAAAACACTAACAAGCAGATACTAAAACACAAACAAGCAGAGACTAAAACACAAACAAGCAGAGACTAAAACACAAACAAGCAGAGACGTAAACACAAACAGGCAGAGACGTAAACACAAACAAGCAGAGACGTCAACACAAACAAGCAGAGATGTAAACACAAACAAGCAGAGATGTAAACACAAACAGGCAGAGACGTAAACACAAACAAGCAGAGACGTAAACACAAACAAGCAGAGACGTAAACACAAACAAGCAGAGACGTAAACACAAACAAGCAGAGATGTAAACACAAACAAGCAGAGACGTAAACACAAACACTTTCAGGTCCCGTGCAGATGATTTAGTTTTCATCATGTTTTTGACTCACTGAGCTGGCTGGTGAAATGTTGACGGAGGAACAAACATGTCTTCATGTTTGTTCTCTTCCTCCCTGCGCCTGTGCGTCCATCATGACTGGAGGCGGGCCCTGAACCGATGGCTCCTCCCCCGTTAGTCGGCGGCTGCTCTGGGTTGTTTCTAGAGCGTCTCCTGACCTTTTAGAAACCCCTGAGAGGGAAAGGAAGTTTCTGTGAGATCTTTGGCAGAGTTTTAGTTCTGCTGGACGATCCAGTCCGACCGGCAGGGATTGAGACGCCTGCATCATGGAACAGTCCTTCAGAAACATATCTGGTTGGGGGCTGCTCTGGGCTGTTCCTGGAAGGTCTTCGGACCTTCGCGAGTAGGAAATGTTTTTTTTTCTGAGATTTTAGGAGAGCTTGGTAAAATGATTGAGCTAGTTCTGATTGTGGTGGACGATCCGGTCCAACAGGCAGGGATTGTTGTTGTTGTTGTTGTTGCTGAGAGGCGAAAGGGGAGCCTCCGAGTCTCCGGATCGTACCAGCGGGCGTCTGCTTCACGGAACAGGTCTTCAGATAGCCATCTGGTTGGGGGCTGCTCTGGCTTCTTGATAATGGAAATCCAAATTGAATCTGAGGGCTACAGAAGCTAAAACCTGAATTATAGCGATCGGGGGTCGCAGGTGCTTGTTCTGATTCTGCTCGACGATCCTATCCAAGCTGCAGGGATTGTTGTTGTTGTTGTTGTTGTTGTTGCTGAGAGGCGAAAGGGGAGCCTCCGAGTCTCTGGATCGTACCAGCGGGCATCAAGGCTGAAGATTCTGTTAACAGGTTCACTAATCGACCTCGTGCAGAGACGGCCAAACCTTCACTCACTTTGAGTGCTCCAAGGTCCAACATGGCGGGGGGACCGGATTGACCACCATGTGGTCAATCCAGTGAAGTCATACAAGAGATCGGTTTGAGTAGAGGATAAAGTGGGCGAGGAGGAGGAGGAGGAGGAGAAGGGGCTGGTTGAAGATAGGGCTGGCCATTGTGAAACTGGGAATGATGGAGGAGGAGGATGGCCGAAGAGGGTTGAAGTTTGGAATGGTTCTTGTAAAACTTGGTACTGAGGAGGAGGAGGATGGAAGGAGCCAAATGAAGATAGGACACCCCCCTGTGAAACTGGGAATGATGGAGGACGAGGAAGATGGAAGGAGCTGGATGAAGATAGACTCCCTAGTGAAACTGGGAATGATGGAGGAGGATGGATGGAGCTGGAAACACACACAGGGGTAGGCGTGTCCGTTCCCAAAGATGAACTCTACAAAAAAGGAGAGATAAATGAAACTCAGAGTTTATTTTCTGATCACTGAATTAAAACTAAACGGCCTTTTCCGCACACAGAGCATCAATAACGTCAACATACTGTTACTGATACGCAACGCTGATATGGGATTTATTAACCTATTGTGTGTTCATTATTTGTGTATTTTCTTGAATAACCGACATTAAACTTAATAAAAAATAAAAAAACGTATTAATAAATGTAATTAATAATTTTAAAAAAGCAGCTCTATTGCCCGCCCTAAAAAATAGTAATAAATATGTAATAAATTAATTAATTAATAATACATAAATAAATTAATGGTAATAAATAAATAAATACTAAATAAATTAATTAATAGTAATAAATACATACAAAAAATATATATATATATATATATATATATATATATATATATATATATAGAATTAATAGTAATACATAAATAAATAAATAAATACTAAATAAATATATATATAATAAATTAAATAGTAATAATTATGAAACTGCAGTGTGGGACTAACTGCGGATGAAGAACTTAAAGAGCGACGGAGAAACCTAACTGATGCTTTCCCCTACAAGAGAGAGACAGAAGTGACAATTAGTAAATTAGACACAACTAGACGTCCTCTGCCTCCATGAGAACACTTTGCTCTGTGACCTCACCACCATAGGACTACTATCCGAAGACAAACTCATAGCAGGTTTTGCCCGATCTGCATAATAATCATCATCATCATCCTCCTCCTCCAGCTCAGCCCCCTCTTCCTACAACAGAGAGACAAATGCAGCTCATAAACGAGACCACAGCAAAGCATGAGCTCTCCTTTCCCTCCGTGATTACGCTGTGACGTTACCATCTCATATAAGTCCATTTCCATGTCTTCTTCCTCCTCAATGTCCTGAGGAGAGATCCAGCTGATGTAGGGCAGGAAGTCCACGTCTTCCTCTGAGATCAACTTGGGGATGTCGGTGAAGCCGTCCCCGGGTTGCTCCGGGTCCTGAAAACAAGGCAGAGCTGTGTTTTGTTTCTGGCGACGTGGGCGCTGCTCAACAAAGTCCAGGTCCAGGCAGCAAAGGGGCACCGACCCTTTCCTCGACGGCCACGAAGCTGGTGAACTGCGACAGGATGGAGAACTCTTTGCTCAGCTCGATGACGAGGCTCTTCAGCTCCTTCTTCCACTGGAAACGCAAAAAGCAGAAAGGTCAACAGGTGGAGCTCAGCCAACCAGTTCAAAACCAGTTCAATGCCACAGTTTAAGTCAAATAAACGGTTGCTGTTCCCTTCCGGGACCTTATTCACGGCACTCGCCGAACAAAAAGAAGAATCGGCGTTCGGGAAACCCGGCACACACCTCGTGTTCGGCTTCGTTGCTGTCCAGGCTCCCGTCTTCGTAATCCCTTATGAGGGCCCTCGCCGTGAGCTTGTGAAGGAACTGAACACACACACACACACACACACACACACACACACACACACACAATTTTACATTGGTAAACAAAAGCTCAAATCCTGGCTGAGATATCTCTGAACCCTGAAGCAGTTTCAGGTTGTTTTTCTCTTTGTGGCCTTGATTTTTACTCCAATAAAAGTTGAATTTCTTGGATAATTAATTTTACAAAAATTGGAAAACAATGGAATCTATATACATATATCCATATATTGCTCAGACTTATGTTTTTTACAGAATCTGGTAAAATATCTGGTGAAATTGTCTATTTCTTCAATGAAATATCACAGTTTTAAGCTTTGTTTCGGTTGCTTTTTCTGACTGAGGCGTTTGGTCACACATGATGTGTCCAAGGACCGTCGGTAAGGTGAAAATCTGACGATAATTGTGTCTTTACAGCTTCTGGCTGCGATAAACGGGGCAGATTTGGGGATTGTTTAAATAAAAAAGTTGCTTTTCCATCCCAAATTTTGGGGTTCAAAGGACCATTTTTGTTTCTTTTTAAATGTTTTCATATCTTTCTGTTAATACATAAACACCCAGTGGTGTTTCTGTATTAAAATCCGAATTAAAATCCGAACGTTCACATGTTGGCTAAAGTGCGTTTGTCTTTAGCGCTAAAGGGAAAGACAGGGAAAGGGAAAGCATTTTCATCTTTCACAAGAATCTTTATGAATATAGAAAAATAAATCTTCACCTGATGGGTTAAAACTAGAAGTCAACACAAACAAGCAGAGACGTAAACACAAACAAGCCGAAACGTAAACACAAGCAGAGACGTAAACACAAACAAGCAGAGACGTAAACACAAACAAGCAGAGACGTAAACACAAGCAGAGACTAAAACACAAGCAGAGACTAAAACACAAACAAGCAGAGACTAAAACACAAACAAGCAGAGACGTAAACACAAACAGGCAGAGACGTAAACACAAACAGGCAGAGACGTAAACACAAACAGGCAGAGACGTAAACACAAACAGGCAGAGACGTAAACACAAACAAGCAGAGACGTCAACACAAACAAGCAGAGATGTAAACACAAACAAGCAGAGACGTAAACACAAACAAGCAGAGACGTAAACACAAACAGAGACGTAAACACAAGCAGTGACGTAAACACAAACACGCAGAGACGTAAACACAAACACGCAGAGACGTAAACACAAACAGGCAGAGACGTAAACACAAACAAGCAGAGACGTAAACACAAACACGCAGAGAGGTCAACACAAACACGCAGAGAGGTCAACACAAACACGCAGAGACGTAAACACAAACACGCAGAGACGTAAACACAAACAGGCAGAGACGTAAACACAAACAAGCAGAGACGTAAACACAAACAAGCAGAGACGTCAACACAAACAAGCAGAGACGTAAACACAAGCAGAGACGTGAACACAAACAAGCAGAGACGTAAACACAAGCAGAGACGTAAACACAAGCAGTGACGTCAACACAAACAAGCAGAGACGTCAACACAAACAAGCAGAGACGTAAACACAAACAAGCAGAGACGTAAACACAAGCAGAGACGTAAACACAAACAAGCAGAGACGTAAACACAAGCAGTGACGTCAACACAAACAAGCAGAGACGTCAACACAAACAAGCAGAGACGTAAACACAAACAAGCAGAAACGTAAACACAAACAAGCAGAAACGTAAACACAAACAAGCAGAAACGTAAACACAAACAAGCAGAGACGTAAACACAAACAAGCAGAGACGTCAACACAAACAAGCAGAGACGTAAACACAAGCAGAGACTAAAACACAAACAAGCAGAGACTAAAACACAAACAAGCAGAGACTAAAACACAAACAAGCAGAGACTAAAACACAAACAAGCAGAGACTAAAACACAAACAGGCAGAGACGTAAACACAAACAGGCAGAGACGTAAACACAAACAAGCAGAGACGTCAACACAAACAAGCAGAGATGTAAACACAAACAGGCAGAGACGTAAACACAAACAAGCAGAGACGTAAACACAAACAAGCAGAGACGTAAACACAAACAAGCAGAGACGTAAACACAAACAAGCAGAGACTAAAACACAAACAAGCAGAGACGTAAACACAAACAGGCAGAGACGTAAACACAAACAGGCAGAGACGTAAACACAAACAAGCAGAGACGTCAACACAAACAAGCAGAGATGTAAACACAAACAGGCAGAGACGTAAACACAAACAAGCAGAGACGTAAACACAAACAAGCAGAGACGTAAACACAAACAAGCAGAGACGTAAACACAAACAAGCAGAGACGTAAACACAAACAAGCAGAGACGTAAACACAAACAAGCAGAGATGTAAACACAAACAAGCAGAGACGTAAACACAAACACTTTCAGGTCCCGTGCAGATGATTTAGTTTTCATCATGTTTTTGACTCACTGAGCTGGCTGGTGAAATGTTGACGGAGGAACAAACATGTCTTCATGTTTGTTCTCTTCCTCCCTGCGCCTGTGCGTCCATCATGACTGGAGGCGGGCCCTGAACCGATGGCTCCTCCCCCGTTAGTCGGCGGCTGCTCTGGGTTGTTTCTAGAGCGTCTCCTGACCTTTTAGAAACCTCTGAGAGGGAAAGGAAGTTTCTGTGAGATCTTTGGCAGAGTTTTAGTTCTGCTGGACGATCCAGTCCGACCGGCAGGGATTGAGACGCCTGCATCATGGAACAGTCCTTCAGAAACATATCTGGTTGGGGGCTGCTCTGGGCTGTTCCTGGAAGGTCTTCGGACCTTCGCGAGTAGGAAATGTTTTTTTTCTGAGATTTTAGGAGAGCTTGGTAAAATTATTGAGCTAGTTCTGATTGTGGTGGACGATCCGGTCCAACAGGCAGGGATTGTTGTTGTTGTTGTTGCTGAGAGGCGAAAGGGGAGCCTCCGAGTCTCCGGATCGTACCAGCGGGCGTCTGCTTCACGGAACAGGTCTTCAGATAGCCATCTGGTTGGGGGCTGCTCTGGCTTCTTGATAATGGAAATCCGAATTGAATCTGAGGGCTACAGAAGCTAAAACCTGAATTATAGCGATCGGGGGTCGCAGGTGCTTGTTCTGATTCTGCTCGACGATCCTATCCAAGCTGCAGGGATTGTTGTTGTTGCTGAGAGGCGAAAGGGGAGCCTCCGAGTCTCTGGATCGTACCAGCGGGCATCAAGGCTGAATATTCTGTTAACAGGTTCACTAATCGACCTCGTGCAGAGACGGCCAAACCTTCACTCACTTTGAGTGCTCCAAGGTCCAACATGGCGGGGGGACCGGATTGACCACCTGAGACACACCAGAGCGGTCACTGTAGGACCTGAGACACACCAGAGTGGTCACTGTAGGACCTGAGAAAAGTTTAGCATAGTTAGAATTACATGTAGTTTAGTTTATTGTTAACGTTGGGATTAGTGGGGTAGGGGGTGGACCAGGGGAATCCGCGGTCACTTTAGGACCTGAGACACACCAGAGCGGTCACTGTAGGACCTGAGACACACCAGAGCGGTCACTGTAGGACCTGAGACACACTAGAGCGGTCACTTTAGAACCTGAGACACACGAGCGGTCACTGTAGGACCTGAGACACACCAGAACGGTCACTGTAGGACCTGAGACACACCAGAGCGGTCACTGTAGGACCTGAGACACACCAGAGCGGTCACTGTAGGACCTGAGACACACCAGAGCGGTCACTGTAGGACCTGAGACACACCAGCGCGGTCACTGTAGGACCTGAGACACACCAGAGCGGTCACTGTAGGACCTGAGACACACTAGAGCGGTCACTGTAGGACCTGAGACACACAAGAGCGGTCACTGTAGGACCTGAGACACATCAGAGCGGTTACTGTAGGACCTGAGACACACCAGAGCGGTCACTGTAGGACCTGAGACACACCAGAGCGGTCACTGTAGGACCTGAGACACACCAGAGTGGTCACTGTAGGACCTGAGAAAAGTTTAGCATAGTTAGAATTACATGTAGTTTAGTTTATTGTTAACGTTGGGATTAGTGGGGTAGGGGGTGGACCAGGGGAATCCGCGGTCACTTTAGGACCTGAGACACACCAGAGCGGTCACTGTAGGACCTGAGACACACCAGAGCGGTCACTGTAGGACCTGAGACACACTAGAGCGGTCACTTTAGAACCTGAGACACACGAGCGGTCACTGTAGGACCTGAGACACACCAGAACGGTCACTGTAGGACCTGAGACACACCAGAGCGGTCACTGTAGGACCTGAGACACACCAGAGCGGTCACTGTAGGACCTGAGACACACCAGAGCGGTCACTGTAGGACCTGAGACACACCAGCGCGGTCACTGTAGGACCTGAGACACACCAGAGCGGTCACTGTAGGACCTGAGACACACTAGAGCGGTCACTGTAGGACCTGAGACACACAAGAGCGGTCACTGTAGGACCTGAGACACATCAGAGCGGTTACTGTAGGACCTGAGACACACCAGAGCGGTCACTGTAGGACCTGAGACACACCAGAGCGGTCACTGTAGGACCTGAGACACACCAGAGTGGTCACTGTAGGACCTGAGACAAGTTTAGCATAGTTAGAATTACATGTAGTTTAGTTTATTGTTAACGTTGGGATTAGTGGGGTAGGGGGTGGACCAGGGGAATCCGCGGTCACTTTAGGACCTGAGACACACCAGAGCGGTCACTTTAGGACCTGAGACACACTAGAGCGGTCACTTTAGGACCTGAGACACACTAGAGCGGTCACTTTAGGACCTGAGACACACCAGAGCGGTCACTTTAGGACCTGAGACACACCAGAGCGGTCACTGTAGGACCTGAGACACACCAGAGCGGTCACTGTAGGACCTGAGACACACCAGAGCGGTCACTGTAGGACCTGAGACACACAAGAGCGGTCACTGTAGGACCTGAGACACAACAGAGCGGTCACTGTAGGACCTGAGACACACCAGAGCGGTTACTGTAGGACCTGAGACACACCAGAGCGGTCACTGTAGGACCTGAGACACACTAGAGCGGTCACTGTAGGACCTGAGACACACCAGAGCGGTCACTGTAGGACCTGAGACACACTAGAGCGGTCACTGTAGGACCTGAGACACACCAGAGCGGTCACTGTAGCACCTGAGACACACCAGAGCGATCACTGTAGGACCTGAGAAAAGTTTAGCATAGTTAGAATTACATGTAGTTTAGTTTATTGTTAACGTTGGGATTAGTGGGGTAGGGGGTGGACCAGGGGAATCCGCGGTCACTTTAGGACCTGAGACACACCAGAGCGGTCACTGTAGGACCTGAGACACACCAGAGCGGTCACTGTAGGACCTGAGACACACCAGAGCGGTCACTTTAGGACCTGAGACACACTAGAGCGGTCACTTTAGGACCTGAGACACACCAGAGCGGTCACTGTAGGACTTGAGACACACTAGAGCGGTCACTGTAGGACCTGAGACACACTAGAGCGGTCACTGTAGGACCTGTGACACACCAGAGCGGTCACTTTAGGACCTGAGACACACCAGAGCGGTCACTGTAGGACCTGAGACACACAAGAGCGGTCACTGTAGGACCTGAGACAGACGAGAGACACGAGCGGTTGGCCTCAAGGAGGTTCTGGAAACCATCTGACTACTCAGGAAGGTAAAGCATGGCCTTCCCCAGGTTGTTCCCAGCAGAAGGGGCAGGCTGCTGACCTGGATGGTAGACATTGTCGGGCGGTGGAAAGAGCACTTTGAGGACGTCATGCAGGACTGGAGGTATCTGATCACTTGAGCTGGAATTGGTAAGTCTTGTTTTTGTCATTTTAACAAACAATGGTAGTCAATGTAGGACCTGAGACACACCAGAGCGGTCACTGTAGGACCTGAGACACACCAGAGCGGTCACTGTAGGACCTGAGACACACCAGAGCGGTCACTGTAGGACCTGAGACACACTAGAGCGGTCACTTTAGGACCTGAGACACACCAGAGCGGTCACTTTAGGACCTGAGACACACCAGAGCGGTCACTGTAGGACCTGAGACACACCAGAGCGGTCACTGTAGGACCTGAGACACACCAGAGCGGTCACTGTAGGACCTGAGAAACACCAGAGCGGTCACTGTAGGACCTGAGACACACCAGAGCGGTCACTGTAGGACCTGAGACACACCAGAGCGGTCACTGTAGGACCTGAGACACACCAGAGCGGTCACTGTAGGACCTGAGACACACCAGAGCGGTCACTTTTGAGTGAATTGCCCAAAAGACTAAGTGTGAAATAATTTTGAATAAATAAATAATAACAAATCCCTTTAAACAATGGCATTGCCGATGCTGGAGGAAGCCCCGCCCCCGCTCACCTTGATGAAGCTCTCCGCTGCCGGCCGAGCTTCAGCGAGCGGGAGAGCCGTCAGGAACGCCTCCGTGTGGTCTGGAGAACGGGAACGTTACGAATCATCAACATTGATAATCAAAGTATCTTTTACTGCCGGGAATAATATGAATATCAGCGCTCAGACATAATCCAAAGAAGTGCTGGTTTGACTCCTGTATTTATGGCATTTTAACTCTATAAAGTATTGAGAATTGTCTTAATTAATTACGGTGGAAGTGTTTTCTTTACTTACTTCCTGTCTGTTTTTAGGCTTTAATAATAATAAAAAGGACCAAACTGACCCGTGCCGAAGAAAACCACATTGAGCTGGATGTTGTGGTCCAGGGTTCTGAGGACGTGCCGGGCGATGGTCTGGGCCCCGCGGAGCGGTTCCCCCTTCATGGACTCGGACGTGTCCACCAACAAAACCACTTCACCGGGCGCCGACGTGGGGTCCACTTCAAAGTCGGGATAGAAAACCAACATGCTGGCCTGGAGGAGAAAGATTAACCCAAAACGAGTATAATTTAGAGAGAGAGAGAGAGAGAGAGAGAGAGAGAGAGAGAGAGAGAGAGAGAGAGAGAGAGAGAGAGAGAGAGAGAGAGAGAGAGAGAGACCTGGCTGTCCTTGTCCGGGTGTCTCTCCACCCACATCCTGGGCAGGTGGACGTCAGACAGAGTGATTGACAGCTGGAACCCGTCTTGACCCATGACCTCTCCTGGGAGCACACTCACCACCGCCTTACAGTCCGTCCTCTACACACACACACACACACACACTGAACAGCTTCGGGGGCGTCGCAGGACCAGGACCTCACATCGTTGAGGCTGAGCTTGTCGATCGGGACTCGGAGGATGCTGCCGAGGTGACCCAGGGCCTCGGTCCACAACAGCTCCACGAACACAGGCCCACTTCCTGTGATAAGCTCCCGTGTTCAGCTTCTCCTCCAGCAGCAGCTGCCGGTCAAACAAGGCACAAGAAACACAACAAGCGGTTAGTTACCTGCTTGTTTTTCAACTGCTTACAAGCAAAGAAAAAATAAAGATCTATTTATTATATATTTAAAAGCTACAGAAATGTGTATTTAATGATATCCGCCCCTTGTTGATACTGTTTAAAGTAAAATACAGTCACTTTAACGTGCAATAAGATTACAAAATCATGCATTTCCGCTAAAAACTTTCCTCAAGTGATGTGCAGCGAGTGTGTCGCACCTGCTGGAAGGGGGTGGAGCCCAGGTGTTGGGCCTGCGGAGGGGTGTTGGTCCTCAGCTGCAGACCGGTGGCCTGCAGGGTCTCCCTCTGGGCCTTGTACACCTGCAGAGCTTCCTCTGAGGTGGACAGAATCACCAGCTTGTCCCTCGGCGCCGCCACCGCCGCCGGAGAGGATGATTTAAAGGTTATTCTTCAACCTGGAGGCGTGTGATTTGATTGTTCAATTCTATTCAGTTTATTTTGTATAGCCCAAATCACAAATACAAATACAAACAGGCAGAGACGTAAACACAAACAGGCAGAGACGTAAACACAAACAGGCAGAGACGTCAACACAAACAAGCAGAGACGTCAACACAAACAAGCAGAGATGTAAACACAAACAAGCAGAGACGTAAACAAACAAGCAGAGACGTAAACACAAACAAGCAGAGACGTAAACACAAACAAGCAGAGACGTCAACACAAACAAGCAGAGACTAAAACACAAACAAGCAGAGACGTCAACACAAACAAGCAGAGACGTCAACACAAACAAGCAGAGACGTAAACACAAGCAGAGACGTAAACACAAACAAGCAGTGACGTAAACACAAACACGCAGAGACGTAAACACAAACGGGCAGAGACGTAAACACAAACAAGCAGAGACGTAAACACAAACACGCAGAGAGGTCAACACAAACACGCAGACAGGTCAACACAAACACGCAGAGAGGTCAACACAAACACGCAGAGACGTAAACACAAACACGCAGAGACGTAAACACAAACAAGCAGAGACGTAAACACAAGCAGAGACTAAAACACAAACAAGCAGAGACGTAAACACAAACAAGCAGGGACGTAAACACAAGCAGAGACGTAAACACAAGCAGTGACGTCAACACAAGCAGTGACGTCAACACAAACAAGCAGAGACGTAAACACAAACAAGCCGAAACGTAAACACAAGCAGAGACGTAAACACAAACAAGCAGAGACGTAAACACAAGCAGAGACGTAAACACAAGCAGAGACTAAAACACAAGCAGAGACTAAAACACAAACAAGCAGAGACTAAAACACAAACAAGCAGAGACTAAAACACAAACAAGCAGAGACGTAAACACAAACAGGCAGAGACGTAAACACAAACAGGCAGAGACGTAAACACAAACAGGCGGAGACGTAAACACAAACAAGCAGAGACGTCAACACAAACAAGCAGAGATGTAAACACAAACAAGCAGAGATGTAAACACAAACAAGCAGAGACGTAAACACAAACAAGCAGAGACGTAAACACAAACAAGCAGAGACGTAAACACAAGCAGTGACGTAAACACAAACACGCAGAGACGTAAACACAAACACGCAGAGACGTAAACAAACACGCAGAGACGTAAACACAAACAGGCAGAGACGTAAACACAAACAAGCAGACACGTAAACACAAACACGCAGAGAGGTCAACACAAACACGCAGAGAGGTCAACACAAACACGCAGAGACGTAAACACAAACACGCAGAGACGTAAACACAAACACGCAGAGACTAAAACACAAACAAGCAGAGACGTCAACACAAACAAGCAGAGACGTAAACACCAGCAGAGACGTGAACACAAACAAGCAGAGACGTAAACACCAGCAGTGACGTCAACACAAACAAGCAGAGACGTCAACACAAACAAGCAGAGACGTAAACACAAACAAGCAGAGACGTAAACACAAGCAGAGACGTAAACACAAACAAGCAGAGACGTAAACACAAGCAGTGACGTCAACACAAACAAGCAGAGACGTCAACACAAACAAGCAGAGACGTAAACACAAACAAGCAGAAACGTAAACACAAGCAGAGACGTAAACACAAACAAGCAGAGACGTAAACACAAACAAGCAGAGACGTCAACACAAACAAGCAGAGACGTAAACACAAACAAGCAGAGACGTAAACACAAGCAGAGACTAAAACACAAACAAGCAGAGACTAAAACACAAACAAGCAGAGACTAAAACACAAACAAGCAGAGACGTAAACACAAGCAGAGACGTAAACACAAACAAGCAGAGACGTAAACACAAGCAGTGACGTAAACACAAACACGCAGAGACGTAAACACAAACAGGCAGAGACGTAAACACAAACAAGCAGAGACGTAAAACAAACACGCAGAGAGGTCAACACAAACACGCAGAGACGTAAACACAAACACGCAGAGACGTAAACACAAACACGCAGAGACGTAAACACAAACAAGCAGAGACGTAAACACAAGCAGAGACGTAAACACAAACAAGCAGGGACGTAAACACAAGCAGGGACGTAAACACAAGCAAGCGACGTCAACACAAACAAGCAGAGAAGTCAACACAAACAAGCAGAGACGTAAACACAAACAAGCCGAAACGTAAACACAAGCAGAGACGTAAACACAAACAAGCAGAGACGTAAACACAAACAAGCAGAGACGTAAACACAAGCAGAGACTAAAACACAAGCAGAGACTAAAACACAAGCAAGCAGAGACTAAAACACAAACAAGCAGAGACTAAAACACAAACAGGCAGAGACGTAAACACAAACAGGCAGAGACGTAAACACAAACAGGCAGAGACGTAAACACAAACAGGCAGAGACGTAAACACAAACAAGCAGAGACGTCAACACAAACAAGCAGAGACGTCAACACAAACAAGCAGAGACGTAAACACAAACAAGCAGAGACGTAAACACAAACAAGCAGAGACGTAAACACAAACAAGCAGAGACGTAAACACAAACAAGCAGAGACGTAAACACAAACAAGCAGAGAAGGTAAACACAAACAAGCAGAGACGTAAACACAAGCAGTGACGTAAACACAAACAGGCAGAGACGTAAACACAAACAGGCAGAGACGTAAACACAAACAAGCAGAGACGTAAACACAAACAAGCAGAGACGTAAACACAAACACGCAGAGAGGTCAACACAAACACGCAGAGAGGTCAACACAAACACGCAGAGACGTAAACACAAACACGCAGAGAGGTCAACACAAACACGCAGAGAGGTCAACACAAACACGCAGAGACGTAAACACAAACACGCAGAGACGTAAACACAAACACGCAGAGACGTAAACACAAACAAGCAGAGACGTCAACACAAACAAGCAGAGACGTCAACACAAGCAGAGACGTAAACACAAGCAGAGACGTGAACACAAACAAGCAGAGACGTAAACACAAGCAGTGACGTGAACACAAACAAGCAGAGACGTCAACACAAACAAGCAGAGACGTCAACACAAACAAGCAGAGACGTAAACACAAACAAGCAGAGACGTAAACACAAACAAGCAGAGACGTAAACACAAACAAGCAGAGACGTAAACACAAACAAGCAGAGACGTAAACACAAGCAGTGACGTCAACACAAACAAGCAGAGACGTCAACACAAACAAGCAGAGACGTAAACACAAACAAGCAGAAACGTAAACACAAACAAGCAGAAACGTAAACACAAACAAGCAGAGACGTAAACACAAACAAGCAGAGACGTCAACACAAACAAGCAGAGACGTAAACACAAACAAGCAGAGACGTAAACACAAGCAGAGACTAAAACACAAACAAGCAGAGACTAAAACACAAACAAGCAGAGACTAAAACACAAACAAGCAGAGACTAAAACACAAACAAGCAGAGACGTAAACACAAACAGGCAGAGACGTAAACACAAACAGGCAGAGACGTCAACACAAACAGAGACGTCAACACAAACAAGCAGAGACGTAAACACAAACAGGCAAAGACGTAAACACAAACAAGCAGAGACGTAAACACAAACAAGCAGAGACGTAAACACAAACAAGCAGAGACGTAAACACAAACAAGCAGAGACGTAAACACAAACAAGCAGAGACGTAAACACAAACAAGCAGAGATGTAAACACAAACAAGCAGAGACGTAAACACAAACACTTTCAGGTCCCGTGCAGATGATTTAGTTTTCATCATGTTTTTGACTCACTGAGCTGGCTGGTGAAATGTTGACGGAGGAACAAACATGTCTTCATGTTTGTTCTCTTCCTCCCTGCGCCTGTGCGTCCATCATGACTGGAGGCGGGCCCTGAACCGATGGCTCCTCCCCCGTTAGTCGGCGGCTGCTCTGGGTTGTTTCTAGAGCGTCTCCTGACCTTTTAGAAACCCCTGAGAGGGAAAGGAAGTTTCTGTGAGATCTTTGGCAGAGTTTTAGTTCTGCTGGACGATCCAGTCCGACCGGCAGGGATTGAGACGCCTGCATCATGGAACAGTCCTTCAGAAACATATCTGGTTGGGGGCTGCTCTGGGCTGTTCCTGTAAGGTCTTCGGACCTTCGCGAGTAGGAAATGTTTTTTTTCTGAGATTTTAGGAGAGCTTGGTAAAATGATTGAGCTAGTTCTGATTGTGGTGGACGATCCGGTCCAACAGGCAGGGATTGTTGTTGTTGTTGTTGCTGAGAGGCGAAAGGGGAGCCTCCGAGTCTCCGGATCGTACCAGCGGGCGTCTGCTTCACGGAACAGGTCTTCAGATAGCCATCTGGTTGGGGGCTGCTCTGGCTTCTTGATAATGGAAATCCGAATTGAATCTGAGGGCTACAGAAGCTAAAACCTGAATTATAGCGATCGGGGGTCGCAGGTGCTTGTTCTGATTCTGCTCGACGATCCTATCCAAGCTGCAGGGATTGTTGTTGTTGTTGTTGTTGTTGTTGCTGAGAGGCGAAAGGGGAGCCTCCGAGTCTCTGGATCGTACCAGCGGGCATCAAGGCTGAAGATTCTGTTAACAGGTTCACTAATCGACCTCGTGCAGAGACGGCCAAACCTTCACTCACTTTGAGTGCTCCAAGGTCCAACATGGCGGGGGGACCGGATTGACCACCATGTGGTCAATCCAGTGAAGTCATACAAGAGATCGGTTTGAGTAGAGGATAAAGTGGGCGAGGAGGAGGAGGAGGAGGAGAAGGGGCTGGTTGAAGATAGGGCTGGCCATTGTGAAACTGGGAATGATGGAGGAGGAGGATGGCCGAAGAGGGTTGAAGTTTGGAATGGTTCTTGTAAAACTTGGTACTGAGGAGGAGGAGGATGGAAGGAGCCAAATGAAGATAGGACACCCCCCTGTGAAACTGGGAATGATGGAGGACGAGGAAGATGGAAGGAGCTGGATGAAGATAGACTCCCTAGTGAAACTGGGAATGATGGAGGAGGATGGATGGAGCTGGAAACACACACAGGGGTAGGCGTGTCCGTTCCCAAAGATGAACTCTACAAAAAAGGAGAGATAAATGAAACTCAGAGTTTATTTTCTGATCACTGAATTAAAACTAAACGGCCTTTTCCGCACACAGAGCATCAATAACGTCAACATACTGTTACTGATACGCAACGCTGATATGGGATTTATTAACCTATTGTGTGTTCATTATTTGTGTATTTTCTTGAATAACCGACATTAAACTTAATAAAAAATAAAAAAACGTATTAATAAATGTAATTAATAATTTTAAAAAAGCAGCTCTATTGCCCGCCCTAAAAAATAGTAATAAATATGTAATAAATTAATTAATTAATAATACATAAATAAATTAATGGTAATAAATAAATAAATACTAAATAAATTAATTAATAGTAATAAATACATACAAAATATATATATATATATATATATAGAATTAATAGTAATACATAAATAAATAAATAAATACTAAATAAATATATATATAATAAATTAAATAGTAATAATTATGAAACTGCAGTGTGGGACTAACTGCGGATGAAGAACTTAAAGAGCGACGGAGAAACCTAACTGATGCTTTCCCCTACAAGAGAGAGACAGAAGTGACAATTAGTAAATTAGACACAACTAGACGTCCTCTGCCTCCATGAGAACACTTTGCTCTGTGACCTCACCACCATAGGACTACTATCCGAAGACAAACTCATAGCAGGTTTTGCCCGATCTGCATAATAATCATCATCATCATCCTCCTCCTCCAGCTCAGCCCCCTCTTCCTACAACAGAGAGACAAATGCAGCTCATAAACGAGACCACAGCAAAGCATGAGCTCTCCTTTCCCTCCGTGATTACGCTGTGACGTTACCATCTCATATAAGTCCATTTCCATGTCTTCTTCCTCCTCAATGTCCTGAGGAGAGATCCAGCTGATGTAGGGCAGGAAGTCCACGTCTTCCTCTGAGATCAACTTGGGGATGTCGGTGAAGCCGTCCCCGGGTTGCTCCGGGTCCTGAAAACAAGGCAGAGCTGTGTTTTGTTTCTGGCGACGTGGGCGCTGCTCAACAAAGTCCAGGTCCAGGCAGCAAAGGGGCACCGACCCTTTCCTCGACGGCCACGAAGCTGGTGAACTGCGACAGGATGGAGAACTCTTTGCTCAGCTCGATGACGAGGCTCTTCAGCTCCTTCTTCCACTGGAAACGCAAAAAGCAGAAAGGTCAACAGGTGGAGCTCAGCCAACCAGTTCAAAACCAGTTCAATGCCACAGTTTAAGTCAAATAAACGGTTGCTGTTCCCTTCCGGGACCTTATTCACGGCACTCGCCGAACAAAAAGAAGAATCGGCGTTCGGGAAACCCGGCACACACCTCGTGTTCGGCTTCGTTGCTGTCCAGGCTCCCGTCTTCGTAATCCCTTATGAGGGCCCTCGCCGTGAGCTTGTGAAGGAACTGAACACACACACACACACACACACACACACACACACACACACAATTTTACATTGGTAAACAAAAGCTCAAATCCTGGCTGAGATATCTCTGAACCCTGAAGCAGTTTCAGGTTGTTTTTCTCTTTGTGGCCTTGATTTTTACTCCAATAAAAGTTGAATTTCTTGGATAATTAATTTTACAAAAATTGGAAAACAATGGAATCTATATACATATATCCATATATTGCTCAGACTTTTATGTTTTTTACAGAATCTGGTAAAATATCTGGTGAAATTGTCTATTTCTTTAATGAAATATCACAGTTTTAAGCTTTGTTTCGGTTGCTTTTTCTGACTGAGGCGTTTGGTCACACATGATGTGTCCAAGGACCGTCGGTAAGGTGAAAATCTGACGATAATTGTGTCTTTACAGCTTCTGGCTGCGATAAACGGGGCAGATTTGGGGATTGTTTAAATAAAAAAGTTGCTTTTCCATCCCAAATTTTGGGGTTCAAAGGACCATTTTTGTTTCTTTTTAAATGTTTTCATATCTTTCTGTTAATACATAAACACCCAGTGGTGTTTCTGTATTAAAATCCGAATTAAAATCCGAACGTTCACATGTTGGCTAAAGTGCGTTTGTCTTTAGCGCTAAAGGGAAAGACAGGGAAAGGGAAAGCATTTTCATCTTTCACAAGAATCTTTATGAATATAGAAAAATAAATCTTCACCTGATGGGTTAAAACTCCCATAAAGTATGACCAAAATATTTGTTTACGTTAATCTAAAATGTTACATTTGACTTGATGGTAAATAGTTCTGTCTCCATGGGGAGCAACCCGAGCTTCTCGTCCCAGAAAGATGTGAAATGACTAAACCAGTTCCCCACTGACGGAGAGGAACTGGTCCAGAGTCCTCACCTAGAGACTGGATGCCCTTGTTCTTCAGGAACTCGTTGGCAAAGAGGTCCACGTTGAAGTCCAAGAGTTCCCCCAGCTCGGTGGTTAACTCCCAGTAGCCCTCCTGCAGCACAGACACATCTCAGAGTTACGAGAAAAACCAGGTAAAACCATGTATCTGGTCCAGGTAAAACCAGGTGTGTTGAGAAACTCCTCCCACTTCTTCAGATGAATACACTCTTTGATCAGCTGGAAAATGCATCGAAGCTGAAAAGCTGTTCTTTTAAGAGATACAAGATTCTCACAGAACAACAACAACAACAAACATATGATGCATTGATGTGATTAAACAGCCAACGGGATGTAAAGGAGTTACAATGCAACAGGGTTATTAATCCAGAAACATCCGATACGAGAAAGATTTTACTGATCAGTACATATTTTACTTAAACTACTTAAAATACACTTAAAGTTAAATAAAGTTTGTCAAAGGGTTTCTCCTCTTCGTGTACGAGTCGACTAATCGGTTGTTTTGTTCTCAGAATATTGCTAAAACATAAAGAAAGCAGCTTCTGTGCTCGACAGCGTACGTCATTTTATTTCTTATTGTTTTTAATCTTACTGAATGTTGCATCTGGAAGATCTTCATCCATCTGAGCCGCCATGCGTCAGCAGCCGATCCCCCTGCCCTGAAACAAACACAAACACAAACAAGCAGAGACGTCAACACACAGAGACGTCAACACAAACAAGCAGAGACTAAAACACAAACAAGCAGAGACGTCAACACAAACAAGCAGAGACTAAAACACAAACAAGCAGAGACGTAAACACAAACAAGCAGAGACGTAAACACAAACAAGCAGAGACGTAAACACAAACAAGCAGAGACTAAAACACAAACAAGCAGAGACGTCAACACAAGCAGAGACGTAAACACAAACAAGCAGAGACGTAAACACAAGCAGTGACGTAAACACAAACAGGCAGAGACGTAAACACAAACAAGCAGAGACGTAAACACAAACACGCAGAGAGGTCAACACAAACACGCAGAGAGGTCAACACAAACACGCAGAGACGTAAACACAAACACGCAGAGACGTAAACACAAACAAGCAGAGACGTAAACACAAACACGCAGAGACGTAAACACAAACAAGCAGAGACTAAAACACAAACAAGCAGAGACGTAAACACAAGCAGAGACGTGAACACAAACAAGCAGAGACGTAAACACAAGCAGTGACGTCAACACAAACAAGCAGAGACGTCAACACAAACAAGCAGAGACGTAAACACAAACAAGCAGAGACGTAAACACAAGCAGAGACGTAAACACAAACAAGCAGAGACGTAAACACAAACAAGCAGAGACGTAAACACAAACAAGCAGAGACGTAAACACAAGCAGTGACGTCAACACAAACAAGCAGAGACGTCAACACAAACAAGCAGAGACGTAAACACAAACAAGCAGAAACGTAAACACAAGCAGAGACGTAAACATAAACAAGCAGAGACGTAAACACAAACAAGCAGAGACGTAAACACAAGCAGAGACTAAAACACAAGCAGAGACTAAAACACAAACAAGCAGAGACTAAAACACAAACAAGCAGAGACGTAAACACAAACAAGCAGAGATGTAAACACAAACAGGCAGAGACGTAAACACAAACAAGCAGAGACGTAAACACAAACAAGCAGAGACGTAAACACAAACAGGCAGAGACGTCAACACAAACAGGCAGAGACGTAAACACAAACAAGCAGAGACGTAAACACAAACAAGCAGAGACGTAAACACAAACAAGCAGAGACGTCAACACAAACAAGCAGAGACGTAAACACAAACAAGCAGAGACGTAAACACAAGCAGAGACTAAAACACAAAGCAGAGACTAAAACACAAACAAGCAGAGACTAAAACACTAACAAGCAGATACTAAAACACAAACAAGCAGAGACTAAAACACAAACAAGCAGAGACTAAAACACAAACAAGCAGAGACGTAAACACAAACAGGCAGAGACGTAAACACAAACAAGCAGAGACGTCAACACAAACAAGCAGAGATGTAAACACAAACAAGCAGAGATGTAAACACAAACAGGCAGAGACGTAAACACAAACAAGCAGAGACGTAAACACAAACAAGCAGAGACGTAAACACAAACAAGCAGAGACGTAAACACAAACAAGCAGAGATGTAAACACAAACAAGCAGAGACGTAAACACAAACACTTTCAGGTCCCGTGCAGATGATTTAGTTTTCATCATGTTTTTGACTCACTGAGCTGGCTGGTGAAATGTTGACGGAGGAACAAACATGTCTTCATGTTTGTTCTCTTCCTCCCTGCGCCTGTGCGTCCATCATGACTGGAGGCGGGCCCTGAACCGATGGCTCCTCCCCCGTTAGTCGGCGGCTGCTCTGGGTTGTTTCTAGAGCGTCTCCTGACCTTTTAGAAACCCCTGAGAGGGAAAGGAAGTTTCTGTGAGATCTTTGGCAGAGTTTTAGTTCTGCTGGACGATCCAGTCCGACCGGCAGGGATTGAGACGCCTGCATCATGGAACAGTCCTTCAGAAACATATCTGGTTGGGGGCTGCTCTGGGCTGTTCCTGGAAGGTCTTCGGACCTTCGCGAGTAGGAAATGTTTTTTTTTCTGAGATTTTAGGAGAGCTTGGTAAAATGATTGAGCTAGTTCTGATTGTGGTGGACGATCCGGTCCAACAGGCAGGGATTGTTGTTGTTGTTGTTGTTGCTGAGAGGCGAAAGGGGAGCCTCCGAGTCTCCGGATCGTACCAGCGGGCGTCTGCTTCACGGAACAGGTCTTCAGATAGCCATCTGGTTGGGGGCTGCTCTGGCTTCTTGATAATGGAAATCCAAATTGAATCTGAGGGCTACAGAAGCTAAAACCTGAATTATAGCGATCGGGGGTCGCAGGTGCTTGTTCTGATTCTGCTCGACGATCCTATCCAAGCTGCAGGGATTGTTGTTGTTGTTGTTGTTGTTGTTGCTGAGAGGCGAAAGGGGAGCCTCCGAGTCTCTGGATCGTACCAGCGGGCATCAAGGCTGAAGATTCTGTTAACAGGTTCACTAATCGACCTCGTGCAGAGACGGCCAAACCTTCACTCACTTTGAGTGCTCCAAGGTCCAACATGGCGGGGGGACCGGATTGACCACCATGTGGTCAATCCAGTGAAGTCATACAAGAGATCGGTTTGAGTAGAGGATAAAGTGGGCGAGGAGGAGGAGGAGGAGGAGAAGGGGCTGGTTGAAGATAGGGCTGGCCATTGTGAAACTGGGAATGATGGAGGAGGAGGATGGCCGAAGAGGGTTGAAGTTTGGAATGGTTCTTGTAAAACTTGGTACTGAGGAGGAGGAGGATGGAAGGAGCCAAATGAAGATAGGACACCCCCCTGTGAAACTGGGAATGATGGAGGACGAGGAAGATGGAAGGAGCTGGATGAAGATAGACTCCCTAGTGAAACTGGGAATGATGGAGGAGGATGGATGGAGCTGGAAACACACACAGGGGTAGGCGTGTCCGTTCCCAAAGATGAACTCTACAAAAAAGGAGAGATAAATGAAACTCAGAGTTTATTTTCTGATCACTGAATTAAAACTAAACGGCCTTTTCCGCACACAGAGCATCAATAACGTCAACATACTGTTACTGATACGCAACGCTGATATGGGATTTATTAACCTATTGTGTGTTCATTATTTGTGTATTTTCTTGAATAACCGACATTAAACTTAATAAAAAATAAAAAAACGTATTAATAAATGTAATTAATAATTTTAAAAAAGCAGCTCTATTGCCCGCCCTAAAAAATAGTAATAAATATGTAATAAATTAATTAATTAATAATACATAAATAAATTAATGGTAATAAATAAATAAATACTAAATAAATTAATTAATAGTAATAAATACATACAAAAAATATATATATATATATATATATATATATATATATATATATATATAGAATTAATAGTAATACATAAATAAATAAATAAATACTAAATAAATATATATATAATAAATTAAATAGTAATAATTATGAAACTGCAGTGTGGGACTAACTGCGGATGAAGAACTTAAAGAGCGACGGAGAAACCTAACTGATGCTTTCCCCTACAAGAGAGAGACAGAAGTGACAATTAGTAAATTAGACACAACTAGACGTCCTCTGCCTCCATGAGAACACTTTGCTCTGTGACCTCACCACCATAGGACTACTATCCGAAGACAAACTCATAGCAGGTTTTGCCCGATCTGCATAATAATCATCATCATCATCCTCCTCCTCCAGCTCAGCCCCCTCTTCCTACAACAGAGAGACAAATGCAGCTCATAAACGAGACCACAGCAAAGCATGAGCTCTCCTTTCCCTCCGTGATTACGCTGTGACGTTACCATCTCATATAAGTCCATTTCCATGTCTTCTTCCTCCTCAATGTCCTGAGGAGAGATCCAGCTGATGTAGGGCAGGAAGTCCACGTCTTCCTCTGAGATCAACTTGGGGATGTCGGTGAAGCCGTCCCCGGGTTGCTCCGGGTCCTGAAAACAAGGCAGAGCTGTGTTTTGTTTCTGGCGACGTGGGCGCTGCTCAACAAAGTCCAGGTCCAGGCAGCAAAGGGGCACCGACCCTTTCCTCGACGGCCACGAAGCTGGTGAACTGCGACAGGATGGAGAACTCTTTGCTCAGCTCGATGACGAGGCTCTTCAGCTCCTTCTTCCACTGGAAACGCAAAAAGCAGAAAGGTCAACAGGTGGAGCTCAGCCAACCAGTTCAAAACCAGTTCAATGCCACAGTTTAAGTCAAATAAACGGTTGCTGTTCCCTTCCGGGACCTTATTCACGGCACTCGCCGAACAAAAAGAAGAATCGGCGTTCGGGAAACCCGGCACACACCTCGTGTTCGGCTTCGTTGCTGTCCAGGCTCCCGTCTTCGTAATCCCTTATGAGGGCCCTCGCCGTGAGCTTGTGAAGGAACTGAACACACACACACACACACACACACACACACACACACACACAATTTTACATTGGTAAACAAAAGCTCAAATCCTGGCTGAGATATCTCTGAACCCTGAAGCAGTTTCAGGTTGTTTTTCTCTTTGTGGCCTTGATTTTTACTCCAATAAAAGTTGAATTTCTTGGATAATTAATTTTACAAAAATTGGAAAACAATGGAATCTATATACATATATCCATATATTGCTCAGACTTATGTTTTTTACAGAATCTGGTAAAATATCTGGTGAAATTGTCTATTTCTTCAATGAAATATCACAGTTTTAAGCTTTGTTTCGGTTGCTTTTTCTGACTGAGGCGTTTGGTCACACATGATGTGTCCAAGGACCGTCGGTAAGGTGAAAATCTGACGATAATTGTGTCTTTACAGCTTCTGGCTGCGATAAACGGGGCAGATTTGGGGATTGTTTAAATAAAAAAGTTGCTTTTCCATCCCAAATTTTGGGGTTCAAAGGACCATTTTTGTTTCTTTTTAAATGTTTTCATATCTTTCTGTTAATACATAAACACCCAGTGGTGTTTCTGTATTAAAATCCGAATTAAAATCCGAACGTTCACATGTTGGCTAAAGTGCGTTTGTCTTTAGCGCTAAAGGGAAAGACAGGGAAAGGGAAAGCATTTTCATCTTTCACAAGAATCTTTATGAATATAGAAAAATAAATCTTCACCTGATGGGTTAAAACTCCCATAAAGTATGACCAAAATATTTGTTTACGTTAATCTAAAATGTTACATTTGACTTGATGGTAAATAGTTCTGTCTCCATGGGGAGCAACCCGAGCTTCTCGTCCCAGAAAGATGTGAAATGACTAAACCAGTTCCCCACTGACGGAGAGGAACTGGTCCAGAGTCCTCACCTAGAGACTGGATGCCCTTGTTCTTCAGGAACTCGTTGGCAAAGAGGTCCACGTTGAAGTCCAAGAGTTCCCCCAGCTCGGTGGTTAACTCCCAGTAGCCCTCCTGCAGCACAGACACATCTCAGAGTTACGAGAAAAACCAGGTAAAACCATGTATCTGGTCCAGGTAAAACCAGGTGTGTTGAGAAACTCCTCCCACTTCTTCAGATGAATACACTCTTTGATCAGCTGGAAAATGCATCGAAGCTGAAAAGCTGTTCTTTTAAGAGATACAAGATTCTCACAGAACAACAACAACAACAAACATATGATGCATTGATTCAATTCAATTCAATTCAGTTTATTTTGTATAGCCCAAAATCACAAATACAAATTTGCCTCTAAGGGCTTCACAATCTGTACACATACGACATCCCTGTCCCGGAACCTCACATCGGATCAGGAAAAACTCCCTCTAGAAAACAAGGGGAAGAAACCTGAGGGAGAGCAACAGAGGAGGATCCCTCTCCCCGGATGGACAGATGCAATAGATGTCATGTGTACAGAATCAGCATAACAGAGTTACAGCACATTCAATGGATGTCACAGAAATTATTCATGAGTAGTAGGCATGGCCACGACCCAGATGACTATGATCCATGACAGCAGACGGAGGTAAAGATGAAGGGCATCAGCAGGGCCGCCATGGAAGGGAACAGGACCGGCTTCAGACAGCCACGATCCATGGACGCTTGAGGAGAGGAAGCACAGAGGCTCCCGAGAGGAAGTAGAGTTAGTAATGAGCATTAAAGAGACATTCATTAATTTATCTAGAAGTATAGAGAGGAGAAAAATGAGAGCGAGAAGAAGATATAAATCCCTCGGTGTTTCCCCAAGGCGCTCCCCGGAAACACAAGTCCATAGGAGCACCCCAGGAGCACCTGAGGAAGGGAAGAGGAGGAGAGAGAGAGGCCAGGAGAGAGGAGCTCATTGTATCCTAAAATGTTCCCCAGCAGTCTAAGCCTATGGCAGCATATCTAGGGGCTGGACCCTAGGTCCGCTGAGCCAGCCCTAACCATACGTACTGTCAAAGAGAAAAGTCTTAAGTCTTCTCTTAAATGAGTTGACTGTGTCTGCTCCCCGAACCGAAAGCGGAAGCTGGTTCCACAGAAAGGGAGCTTGATAACTGAAGGCTCTGGCCCCCATCCTACTTTTTAAGACTCTAGGAACCACAAGTAGCCCCGCATTCATTGAGCGCAGCTCTCTGGTGGGACAATATGGTGCTATAAGCTCCCTAAGATATGATGGTGCATTACCAATTAAGGCTTTATATGTAAGAAGAAGGACTTTAAATGCAATTCTCTGTCTTACAGGAAGCCAGTGGAGATCAACCAATACAGGAGTAATGTGATCTCTCCTCTTAACTCTCGCTAGCACACGGGCTGCAGCATTCTGTATCAACTGTAGAGACCTGAGAGACCCAGCAGAGCAGCCCGATAATACAGAGTTACAGTAGTCCAGTCTTGAGGTAACAAATGCGTGGATCAATGTTTCTGCATCCCTTCGAGACAGGATGTGCCGGATCTTTGCGATGTTGCGTAGGTGGAAAAAGGCAGTCCTTGAGATCTGTTTCACGTGGGAACCGAAGGACAAGTCTTGGTCAAAGACAACTCCCAGGTTCCTCACGGTGGTGGTTGACGCCAGTGCAATGCCATCAAGAGAAACAATATCATTAGATAATTGATTTCTCAGTGGCTCTGGGCCAAGCAAAATAACCTCAGTCTTGTCCGAGTTCAGCATCAGGAAGTTGCAGGTCATCCAGGTTTGTATGTCTTTAAGACATGCTTGAAGTTTAGCCACCTGGCTGGTTTCATCTGGCTTGATCGATATATATAGCTGGGTATCATCGGCGTAGAAATGAAATTTTATTGAGTGTTTCCTGATAATATTGCCTAACGGAAGCATATAAAGGGTGAACAAAATTGGACCAAGGACGGAGCCCTGTGGTACCCCATTTTTAACACCCGTGCTCACCGAGGCCACATCATTTACATATACAAACTGAGATCGATCTGATAGATACGATCCAAACCAGCTTAGTGCTGTACCCCTAATACCAATCAACTGTTCTAGCCTTTCTAATAAAATGTCATGGTCAATGGTGTCGAATGCAGCACTAAGGTCTAACAGAACTAAAACGGTTACAAGTCCCCTATCTGATGCAACTAAAAGGTCGTTCGTAATTGTCACTAAAGCTGTCTCTGTGCTATGGTGCTTTCTAAATCCGGACTGAAAGTCCTCAAATAAACTATTGCTATCTAAAAAGTCACATAACTGATTGATGTGATTAAACAGCCAACGGGATGTAAAGGAGTTACAATGCAACAGGGTTATTAATCCAGAAACATCCGATATGAGAAAGATTTTACTGATCAGTACATATTTTACTTAAACTACTTAAAATACACTTAAAGTTAAATAAAGTTTGTCAAAGGGTTTCTCCTCTTCGTGTACGAGTCGACTAATCGGTTGTTTTGTTCTCAGAATATTGCTAAAACATAAAGAAAGCAGCTTCTGTGCTCGACAGCGTACGTCATTTTATTTCTTATTGTTTTTAATCTTACTGAATGTTGCATCTGGAAGATCTTCATCCATCTGAGCCGCCATGCGTCAGCAGCCGATCCCCCTGCCCTGAAACAAACACAAACACAAACAAGCAGAGACGTCAACACACAGAGACGTCAACACAAACAAGCAGAGACTAAAACACAAACAAGCAGAGACGTCAACACAAACAAGCGGAGACTAAAACACAAACAAGCAGAGACGTAAACACAAGCAGAGACGTAAACACAAACAAGCAGAGACGTAAACACAAACAAGCAGAGACGTAAACACAAACAAGCAGAGACTAAAACACAAACAAGCAGAGACGTCAACACAAGCAGAGACGTAAACACAAACAAGCAGAGACGTAAACACAAGCAGTGACGTAAACACAAACAGGCAGAGACGTAAACACAAACAAGCAGAGACGTAAACACAAACACGCAGAGAGGTCAACACAAACACGCAGAGAGGTCAACACAAACACGCAGAGACGTAAACACAAACACGCAGAGACGTAAACACAAACAAGCAGAGACGTAAACACAAACACGCAGAGACGTAAACACAAACAAGCAGAGACTAAAACACAAACAAGCAGAGACGTAAACACAAGCAGAGACGTGAACACAAACAAGCAGAGACGTAAACACAAGCAGTGACGTCAACACAAACAAGCAGAGACGTCAACACAAACAAGCAGAGACGTAAACACAAACAAGCAGAGACGTAAACACAAGCAGAGACGTAAACACAAACAAGCAGAGACGTAAACACAAACAAGCAGAGACGTAAACACAAACAAGCAGAGACGTAAACACAAGCAGTGACGTCAACACAAACAAGCAGAGACGTCAACACAAACAAGCAGAGACGTAAACACAAACAAGCAGAAACGTAAACACAAGCAGAGACGTAAACACAAACAAGCAGAGACGTAAACACAAACAAGCAGAGACGTCAACACAAACAAGCAGAGACGTAAACACAAGCAGAGACTAAAACACAAGCAGAGACTAAAACACAAACAAGCAGAGACTAAAACACAAACAAGCAGAGACGTAAACACAAACAAGCAGAGATGTAAACACAAACAGGCAGAGACGTAAACACAAACAAGCAGAGACGTAAACACAAACAAGCAGAGACGTAAACACAAACAGGCAGAGACGTCAACACAAACAAGCAGAGACGTAAACACAAACAAGCAGAGACGTAAACACAAACAAGCAGAGACGTCAACACAAACAAGCAGAGACGTAAACACAAGCAGAGACTAAAACACAAAGCAGAGACTAAAACACAAACAAGCAGAGACTAAAACACTAACAAGCAGATACTAAAACACAAACAAGCAGAGACTAAAACACAAACAAGCAGAGACTAAAACACAAACAAGCAGAGACTAAAACACAAACAAGCAGAGACGTAAACACAAACAGGCAGAGACGTAAACACAAACAAGCAGAGACGTCAACACAAACAAGCAGAGATGTAAACACAAACAAGCAGAGATGTAAACACAAACAGGCAGAGATGTAAACACAAACAAGCAGAGACGTAAACACAAACAAGCAGAGACGTAAACACAAACAAGCAGAGACGTAAACACAAACAAGCAGAGACGTAAACACAAACAAGCAGAGACGTAAACACAAACAAGCAGAGACGTAAACACAAACAAGCAGAGACGTAAACACAAACAAGCAGAGACGTAAACACAAACAAGCAGAGACGTAAACACAAACACTTTCAGGTCCCGTGCAGATGATTTAGTTTTCATCATGTTTTTGACTCACTGAGCTGGCTGGTGAAATGTTGACGGAGGAACAAACATGTCTTCATGTTTGTTCTCTTCCTCCCTGCGCCTGTGCGTCCATCATGACTGGAGGCGGGCCCTGAACCGATGGCTCCTCCCCCGTTAGTCGGCGGCTGCTCTGGGTTGTTTCTAGAGCGTCTCCTGACCTTTTAGAAACCTCTGAGAGGGAAAGGAAGTTTCTGTGAGATCTTTGGCAGAGTTTTAGTTCTGCTGGACGATCCAGTCCGACCGGCAGGGATTGAGACGCCTGCATCATGGAACAGTCCTTCAGAAACATATCTGGTTGGGGGCTGCTCTGGGCTGTTCCTGGAAGGTCTTCGGACCTTCGCGAGTAGGAAATGTTTTTTTTCTGAGATTTTAGGAGAGCTTGGTAAAATGATTGAGCTAGTTCTGATTGTGGTGGACGATCCGGTCCAACAGGCAGGGATTGTTGTTGTTGTTGTTGCTGAGAGGCGAAAGGGGAGCCTCCGAGTCTCCGGATCGTACCAGCGGGCGTCTGCTTCACGGAACAGGTCTTCAGATAGCCATCTGGTTGGGGGCTGCTCTGGCTTCTTGATAATGGAAATCCAAATTGAATCTGAGGGCTACAGAAGCTAAAACCTGAATTATAGCGATCGGGGGTCGCAGGTGCTTGTTCTGATTCTGCTCGACGATCCTATCCAAGCTGCAGGGATTGTTGTTGTTGTTGTTGTTGTTGTTGCTGAGAGGCGAAAGGGGAGCCTCCGAGTCTCTGGATCGTACCAGTGGGCATCAAGGCTGAAGATTCTGTTAACAGGTTCACTAATCGACCTCGTGCAGAGACGGCCAAACCTTCACTCACTTTGAGTGCTCCAAGGTCCAACATGGCGGGGGGACCGGATTGACCACCATGTGGTCAATCCAGTGAAGTCATACAAGAGATCGGTTTGAGTAGAGGATAAAGTGGGCGAGGAGGAGGAGGAGGAGGAGGAGAAGGGGCTGGTTGAAGATAGGGCTGGCCATTGTGAAACTGGGAATGATGGAGGAGGAGGATGGCCGAAGAGGGTTGAAGTTTGGAATGGTTCTTGTAAAACTTGGTACTGAGGAGGAGGAGGATGGAAGGAGCCAAATGAAGATAGGACACCCCCCTGTGAAACTGGGAATGATGGAGGACGAGGAAGATGGAAGGAGCTGGATGAAGATAGACTCCCTAGTGAAACTGGGAATGATGGAGGATGGATGGAGCTGGAAACACACACAGGGGTAGGCGTGTCCGTTCCCAAAGATGAACTCTACAAAAAAGGAGAGATAAATGAAACTCAGAGTTTATTTTCTGATCACTGAATTAAAACTAAACGGCCTTTTCCGCACACAGAGCATCAATAACGTCAACATACTGTTACTGATACGCAACGCTGATATGGGATTTATTAACCTATTGTGTGTTCATTATTTGTGTATTTTCTTGAATAACCGACATTAAACTTAATAAAAAATAAAAAAAACGTATTAATAAATGTAATTAATAATTTTAAAAAAGCAGCTCTATTGCCCGCCCTAAAAAATAGTAATAAATATGTAATAAATGAATTAATTAATAATACATAAATAAATGAATGGTAATAAATAAATAAATACTAAATAAATTAATTAATAGTAATACATACATACAAAATATATATATATATATATATATATATATATAGAATTAATTCAATTCAATTCAATTCAGTTTATTTTGTATAGCCCAAAATCACAAATACAAATTTGCCTCTAAGGGCTTCACAATCTGTACACATACGACATCCCTGTCCCGGAACCTCACATCGGATCAGGAAAAACTCCCTCTAGAAAACAAGGGGAAGAAACCTGAGGGAGAGCAACAGAGGAGGATCCCTCTCCCCGGATGGACAGATGCAATAGATGTCATGTGTACAGAATCAGCATAACAGAGTTACAGCACATTCAATGGATGTCACAGAAATTATTCATGAGTAGTAGGCATGGCCACGACCCAGATGACTATGATCCATGACAGCAGACGGAGGTAAAGATGAAGGGCATCAGCAGGGCCGCCATGGAAGGGAACAGGACCGGCTTCAGACAGCCACGATCCATGGACGCTTGAGGAGAGGAAGCACAAAGGCTCCCGAGAGGAAGTAGAGTTAGTAATGAGCATTAAAGAGACATTCATTAATTTATCTAGAAGTATAGAGAGGAGAAAAATGAGAGCGAGAAGAAGATATAAATCCCTCGGTGTTTCCCCAAGGCGCTCCCCGGAAACACAAGTCCATAGGAGCACCCCAGGAGCACCTGAGGAAGGGAAGAGGAGGAGAGAGAGAGGCCAGGAGAGAGGAGCTCATTGTATCCTAAAATGTTCCCCAGCAGTCTAAGCCTATGGCAGCATATCTAGGGGCTGGACCCTAGGTCCGCTGAGCCAGCCCTAACCATACGTACTGTCAAAGAGAAAAGTCTTAAGTCTTCTCTTAAATGAGTTGACTGTGTCTGCTCCCCGAACCGAAAGCGGAAGCTGGTTCCACAGAAAGGGAGCTTGATAACTGAAGGCTCTGGCCCCCATCCTACTTTCGAATCCGAACGTTCACATGTTGGCTAAAGTGCGTTTGTCTTTAGCGCTAAAGGGAAAGACAGGGAAAGGGAAAGCATTTTCATCTTTCACAAGAATCTTTATGAATATAGAAAAATAAATCTTCACCTGATGGGTTAAAACTCCCAAAAAGTATGACCAAAATATTTGTTTACGTTAATCTAAAATGTTACATTTGACTTGATGGTAAATAGTTCTGTCTCCATGGGGAGCAACCCGAGCTTCTCGTCCCAGAAAGATGTGAAATGACTAAACCAGTTCCCCACTGACGGAGAGGAACTGGTCCAGAGTCCTCACCTAGAGACTGGATGCCCTTGTTCTTCAGGAACTCGTTGGCAAAGAGGTCCACGTTGAAGTCCAAGAGTTCCCCCAGCTCGGTGGTTAACTCCCAGTAGCCCTCCTGCAGCACAGACACATCTCAGAGTTACGAGAAAAACCAGGTAAAACCATGTATCTGGTCCAGGTAAAACCAGGTGTGTTGAGAAACTCCTCCCACTTCTTCAGATGAATACACTCTTTGATCAGCAGGAAAATGCATCGAAGCTGAAAAGCTGTTCTTTTAAGAGATACAAGATTCTCACAGGACAACAACAACAACAAACATATGATGCATTGATGTGATTAAACAGCCAACGGGATGTAAAGGAGTTACAATGCAACAGGGTTATTAATCCAGAAACATCCGATATGAGAAAGATTTTACTGATCAGTACATATTTTACTTAAACTACTTAAAATACACTTAAAGTTAAATAAAGTTTGTCAAAGGGTTTCTCCTCTTCGTGTACGAGTCGACTAATCGGTTGTTTTGTTCTCAGAATATTGCTAAAACATAAAGAAAGCAGCTTCTGTGCTCGACAGCGTACGTCATTTTATTTCTTATTGTTTTTAATCTTACTGAATGTTGCATCTGGAAGATCTTCATCCATCTGAGCCGCCATGCGTCAGCAGCCGATCCCCCTGCCCTGAAACAAACACAAACAAGCAGAGACGTCAACACACAGAGACGTCAACACAAACACGCAGAGACGTCAACACAAGCAGAGACGTAAACACAAACAAGCAGAGACTAAAACACAAACAAGCAGAGACTAAAACACAAACAAGCAGAGACGTAAACACAAGCAGAGACGTAAACACAAACAAGCAGAGACGTAAACACAAACAAGCAGAGACGTAAACCCAAACAAGCAGAGACTAAAACACAAACAAGCAGAGACGTAAAACAAACACGCAGAGAGGTCAACACAAACACGCAGAGACGTAAACACAAACACGCAGAGACGTAAACACAAACACGCAGAGACGTAAACACAAACAAGCAGAGACGTAAACACAAGCAGAGACGTAAACACAAACAAGCAGGGACGTAAACACAAGCAGAGACGTAAACACAAACAAGCGACGTCAACACAAACAAGCAGAGAAGTCAACACAAACAAGCAGAGACGTAAACACAAACAAGCCGAAACGTAAACACAAGCAGAGATGTAAACACAAACAAGCAGAGACGTAAACACAAACAAGCAGAGACGTAAACACAAGCAGAGACGTAAACACAAGCAGAGACTAAAACACAAGCAAGCAGAGACTAAAACACAAACAAGCAGAGACTAAAACACAAACAAGCAGAGACTAAAACACAAACAAGCAGAGACTAAAACACAAACAGGCAGAGACGTAAACACAAACAGGCAGAGACGTAAACACAAACAGGCAGAGACGTAAACACAAACAGGCAGAGACGTAAACACAAACAGGCAGAGACGTAAACACAAACAAGCAGAGACGTCAACACAAACAAGCAGAGACGTCAACACAAACAAGCAGAGATGTAAACACAAACAAGCAGAGACGTAAACACAAACAAGCAGAGACGTAAACACAAACAAGCAGAGACGTAAACACAAACAAGCAGAGACGTAAACACAAACAAGCAGAGAAGGTAAACACAAACAAGCAGAGACGTAAACACAAGTAGTGACGTAAACACAAACACGCAGAGACGTAAACACAAACACGCAGAGACGTAAACACAAACAGGCAGAGACGTAAACACAAACAAGCAGAGACGTAAACACAAACAAGCAGAGACGTAAACACAAACACGCAGAGAGGTCAACACAAACACGCAGAGAGGTCAACACAAACACGCAGAGACGTAAACACAAACACGCAGAGACGTAAACACAAACAGGCAGAGACGTAAACACAAACAGGCAGAGACGTAAACACAAACACGCAGAGAGGTCAACACAAACACGCAGAGAGGTCAACACAAACACGCAGAGACGTAAACACAAACACGCAGAGACGTAAACACAAACACGCAGAGACGTAAACACAAACACGCAGAGACTAAAACACAAACAAGCAGAGACGTCAACACAAACAAGCAGAGACGTAAACACAAGCAGAGACGTGAACACAAACAAGCAGAGACGTAAACACAAGCAGTGACGTGAACACAAACAAGCAGAGACGTGAACACAAACAAGCAGAGACGTCAACACAAACAAGCAGAGACGTAAACACAAACAAGCAGAGACGTAAACACAAACAAGCAGAGACGTAAACACAAACAAGCAGAGACGTAAACACAAGCAGTGACGTCAACACAAACAAGCAGAGACGTAAACACAAACAAGCAGAAACGTAAACACAAACAAGCAGAAACGTAAACACAAACAAGCAGAGACGTAAACACAAACAAGCAGAGACGTCAACACAAACAAGCAGAGACGTAAACACAAACAAGCAGAGACGTAAACACAAGCAGAGACTAAAACACAAACAAGCAGAGACTAAAACACAAACAAGCAGAGACTAAAACACAAACAAGCAGAGACTAAAACACAAACAAGCAGAGACTAAAACACAAACAAGCAGAGACGTAAACACAAACAGGCAGAGACGTAAACACAAACAGGCAGAGACGTCAACACAAACAAGCAGAGACGTCAACACAAACAAGCAGAGATGTAAACACAAACAGGCAAAGACGTAAACACAAACAAGCAGAGACGTAAACACAAACAAGCAGAGACGTAAACACAAACAAGCAGAGACGTAAACACAAACAAGCAGAGACGTAAACACAAACAAGCAGAGACGTAAACACAAACAAGCAGAGATGTAAACACAAACAAGCAGAGACGTAAACACAAACACTTTCAGGTCCCGTGCAGATGATTTAGTTTTCATCATGTTTTTGACTCACTGAGCTGGCTGGTGAAATGTTGACGGAGGAACAAACATGTCTTCATGTTTGTTCTCTTCCTCCCTGCGCCTGTGCGTCCATCATGACTGGAGGCGGGCCCTGAACCGATGGCTCCTCCCCCGTTAGTCGGCGGCTGCTCTGGGTTGTTTCTAGAGCGTCTCCTGACCTTTTAGAAACCCCTGAGAGGGAAAGGAAGTTTCTGTGAGATCTTTGGCAGAGTTTTAGTTCTGCTGGACGATCCAGTCCGACCGGCAGGGATTGAGACGCCTGCATCATGGAACAGTCCTTCAGAAACATATCTGGTTGGGGGCTGCTCTGGGCTGTTCCTGGAAGGTCTTCGGACCTTCGCGAGTAGGAAATGTTTTTTTTCTGAGATTTTAGGAGAGCTTGGTAAAATGATTGAGCTAGTTCTGATTGTGGTGGACGATCCGGTCCAACAGGCAGGGATTGTTGTTGTTGTTGTTGCTGAGAGGCGAAAGGGGAGCCTCCGAGTCTCCGGATCGTACCAGCGGGCGTCTGCTTCACGGAACAGGTCTTCAGATAGCCATCTGGTTGGGGGCTGCTCTGGCTTCTTGATAATGGAAATCCGAATTGAATCTGAGGGCTACAGAAGCTAAAACCTGAATTATAGCGATCGGGGGTCGCAGGTGCTTGTTCTGATTCTGCTCGACGATCCTATCCAAGCTGCAGGGATTGTTGTTGTTGTTGTTGTTGCTGAGAGGCGAAAGGGGAGCCTCCGAGTCTCTGGATCGTACCAGCGGGCATCAAGGCTGAAGATTCTGTTAACAGGTTCACTAATCGACCTCGTGCAGAGACGGCCAAACCTTCACTCACTTTGAGTGCTCCAAGGTCCAACATGGCGGGGGGGAAGTCATACAAGAGATCGGTTTGAGTAGAGGATAAAGTGGGCGAGGAGGAGGAGGAGGAGGAGGAGGAGGAGGGGCTGGTTGAAGATAGGG
This sequence comes from Cottus gobio, assembly GCA_023566465.1. Taxonomy (NCBI): domain Eukaryota; kingdom Metazoa; phylum Chordata; class Actinopteri; order Perciformes; family Cottidae; genus Cottus; species Cottus gobio. The sequence continues at coordinate 2,077,060 of CM042216.1, read as the reverse complement.
CTGGCCATTGTGAAACTGGGAATGATGGAGGAGGAGGATGGCCGAAGAGGGTTGAAGTTTGGAATGGTTCTTGTAAAACTTGGTACTGAGGAGGAGGAGGATGGAAGGAGCCAAATGAAGATAGTACACCCCCCTGTGAAACTGGGAATGATGGAGGAGAAAATCAGAGAAGAGATCAGGAGTTTTGTTATGAAACAGAATTTTGAACTGAGCCATGTTGGTTTTGAAAAAGCTGACTTTTCAGAATGAAACGGATCACTTTTCATTTTCACAAATAACAAATAATTATTTTAGAAGATTTAGCGAATGACTTCACCTCCGTAGGTTGCTCCCTTACCGGAGCCTTACCCCATGTTGAGTCCACCCTTTGTGTGGACCGAGAGACAACTGCCCCCTTGTGTTCCTTAGTAGACTTCCAGGCAGTGAAGCTCCATGGCTGCTTCTTCCGTCTGGCAGCGACAAACACATCCGCTAGGTCAGCTGCATCTGCAGCCGTGGTCGGGTTGTGCTCTCTAATCCAAACCTGTAGCTCAGGGGAAAGCATTCTTAGGTATTGTTCCAGGACCATAATTTCACCAATTCCCTTCACATTTTTTGTTTTTGGTTGAACCCACTTCCCATAAAGCTCTTTTAACCTAACATATAGTTCTTTTGGAGTCTCATCTGGTTCAACCTCAAGTTTGCGAAACCTCTGTCTGTAGGTTTCTGGATTTATGTCATATTTTTGAAGAATAGCCCGTTTGACCTCCTCATACTCTAGAGCATCATCAATATCCATGTGGACATAAGCACTTCTAGCTTTGCCGGTTAATAGTGGAATGAGTCTAAAAGCCCAATCTTCCGTTGGCCATCTGCATGCTGCTGCTATCCTTTCAAAAGTGACAAGAAAATGTTCAATATCATCCGTATCCGTCAACTGCTGAAGCCTTGGCTCCTGCGTAGTTCTCCACCTTCTGCTCCTTCCTCGTCAGCATCAGCCGCTTCCTGCTCTCGAGTGGCTGGTACTTTTCCTCCTCTTTGACCCTTTTTCATGTTTTGTTCGTTCTCAAAGGGAAGAGAGCAAGTAAGATGTTAAAAAAAAAAAATCTTGACACTTCTCTGTACCTCCTACTGCTGATCCCACCACTCCATAGAATTTAAAATCATTACGTGGATGGATTTGTAATCAAGCGACCGACCCACGCGCTTATCACCTCTGTGATTCGGCGGATCGTTTTATTCTTCTTTTGCATGCAGACGGGCCTTTTCCACTTGGTTAACAGTTACCTTAGTGTGAAAGCCAAAAAGCCAGTACTTTTTCAATTCAATTCAGTTTATTTTGTATAGCCCAAAATCACAAATACAAATTTGCCTCTAAGGGCTTCACAATCTGTACACATACGACATCCCTGTCCCGGAACCTCACATCGGATCAGGAAAAACTCCCTCTAGAAAACAAGGGGAAGAAACCTGAGGGAGAGCAACAGAGGAGGATCCCTCCCCCCGGATGGACAGAAGCAATAGATGTCATGTGTACAGAATCAGCATAACAGAGTTACAGCACATTCAATGGATGTCACAGAAATTATTCATGAGTAGTAGGCATGGCCACGACCCAGATGACTATGATCCATGACAGCAGACGGAGGTAAAGATGAAGGGCATCAGCAGGGCCGCCATGGAAGGGAACAGGACCGGCTTCAGACAGCCACGATCCATGGACGAAGTTATGGAAAAGTGTCCATAACTTCACAACGGCTTGTACAATGTATCCGAAATTTTGCACAGACGCTCTGTACAGGGCCCACAAGGAGGCCACGTGGTGAAATTTCCTCCAAAGCATTCACAAGAGTTAATTGGCTGTCTGAAATCAGGGAGCTGGGAAGGCTGTACGCTGTAACGGATCTGAGAGCACCTGCAGATCTTGAGCTGAACAAAGCTTTTTTTCTTCTAAACATGGCAGAGCTTAGCTTTCTTTTCCACCTTGTACCCACTCCCCAATGGGGCCCAACCATGGCGGCCCTGACTCGGTAGCCCTCAGCATCTCTGCCTGAGAGGGTTTTGAAAAGCCCGAAAAAAGACCAATTAAGCCCCTCCAAAGGTTAATAACTCCTCAGGACAAGGTCAAAACTGCTCAATACTTGATGGGAACATTGACCCGGTTGCCTTGAGTGATAATCATAAAGCACAATTCTGCAGACCCTTTAGAAAGCTAACTTCCGGTAGCAGCTAGCCAGTGAGCTCAAACCAACAGATCTTGCAAGAGGGTGCTCTGGTGGATCCCCCAATATAGTGCTGTGTCAAAAAGTCCTTTAAATGTGTTTTTATTGCACCCAGCAATAACCCTGTCTGCTGGATCTTTCAAAGTAGCACAATTGCATGTTTTACCAGTCTGCTCCACTAGTTGGTGCCAGAGTACCCTCATCACTGATCCACCTGACCAACACCAACAGCAGGGGCCAATGACAGCTATATCAAGGAAAGCAGCTAGGGGCCCCAGACTTTGCTCAGGCGTGTAGCCCTGTAGGGCACATGTACACCCCGAGTTTAGGCCATCTAGCCCCATCTAGCCCCTAACCCTAACCACAACCAGTGGGGTACATGCCTAACCACAACCTCAGTGTTTATATATTAAAAAAAAGAAACCTAATTGTGTGTATATATACAAAAAACTGTTATATTGTAAATAATATTGTGGGATCAATGTCACCTGGCCATCCAGTGGACAGCCTGATTTTTCGGCCTGAGGCCCTCCCACCGACTGACACAAGGCGGTGCCCGTGTCTCATGGAAGCCCAGCGGGTGTCACACAAGCACTTCAAGCCCCCTCCAGACACCCACAATACATTTAATAATGCCACAGGCACAAAACACTGTGTTTGATCCGAAGAAAGTGCACTTTTACGGGCAGGGGGCGGCTTAACCCTCTCTGATTCGCTCCTGGAGTACCCTGAGGTGTAGACCCGGGTCTCCTGAGCACCACAGTCCAAACCGCATCCTTCTAGGTGGTCCACAGCCTGATCCAGACCTGATTTAGTGTTGAAACCACTCCGCAGGAGACATTGATTTAAAAACGCTTTGGTTGTACCACACCACTCTCGCCAGCAGATGGCAGCATCGCCTAAGGAATGAAATGAAAGCAAAGGACTCAGCTCCTCCAATGTATTTGAATAGAAGGCAGGGAGTTCAGTTCAATTTAATTCATTTTAATTCAATTTGATTCAAGTTTATTCAATGTAATTCCTCACCACCAGGGGTCTAACCCGGCCCACAAGTACCCAGCATTCATGCACTGAGACATGCACGCACGCACACACACACACACACACACACACACACACAGTGCTGTGTGCCAGTGATGTTAGATTGACGATGGATGAAGAAGTGAGCCGGCTGCGGTATCTGGTTTGACCATAGGTTATAGCTTTATCTAGTGCCGTTTTATTAACCGGAGGCAGATCCTGTAGGATCCCTGCTATCACCTGGTCGTAGTGCTCTTTTAGGATAGTTAGGGTTTGGGTTAGGGTTAGGGGTTAGGGTTAGGTTAAGGGGTGATGACCCGATGAGAAGTGTGATGATCGTCTGTAGAATGTTTTGTGTTAGTCCCAGAGACATGAAATTTGCTGTGTGTGTTAGTTCTATAGGGCCTCAAGCCCTAGCTGCTTTCCTTGATGTAGCTGTCATTGGGCCCTGTTCTATAATTTTTGTGATGATCGTCTGTAGCTGAGGCCCGGTTGGGGCTAGGTGGCTTAAACTCGGGGTGTATATATGCCCTACAGAGCTACACGTTTGAGCAAAGTCTGGGGCCCCGAGCTGCTTTCCTTGATGTAGCTGTCATTGGCCCCTGTCATTTGTGTGGCTCAGATAAGGATTGGGTCGGTGATGAGTGTACTCTGGCACCAACTAGTGGAGCAGACTGGTAAAACATGCAATTGTGCCTCTTAAAAATCCAGCAGACAGGGTTATTGCTGGGTGCAATAAAAACACATTTAAATGACTTTTTGACACAGCACTATATAGGGAGATCCAGCAGAGCACTCTCTTCCAGGATCTGTTGGATTGAGCTCACTGGCTAGCTGCTACCAGAAGTTAGCTTGTATCCAAGGAATGTCTGTAGTCCCGCACTCACACGGGCAAAAGCTAAAGGGACCGAACAGCTCATCCATCCCCTCAGTGAACTACCGTTTCACAATGCTGAACTGGAAATGAAGCCGGGAGGGGATTGTAAAACACGTAGCCAGAAAAGACAGGAGAAGTTTCTGAAGACAAAAGTTAATCAGCCCATCGAACCAAACCCAACACCCCCTTTAGGGTATCAAATACCAACAGACATGCAAGCCATGCAACAAAATGACGCTAGCTTGAGTACTTATCTACGGCAGGCCAAGCCATTGGAGCAAGGGAAAGGGCTTGAACTGATTAAGGGAGACGGATATTTTACAGAAGGTGGTATACTGTACCACAAGCAGGGGTCAGCAAGGCTGCTGATGATACCTAAAGCTGCGAGAGAAATGGTACTCGCGTTTGGTCACTCGATACCCTGGTCAGGTCACTTGGGGAAACACAAAAGTTTTGACCGCATTAGGAGACATTTCCACTGGCCTGGGCTACGAGCTGATGTGGCCCAGTATTGCAGAAGCTGTCCTCAATGTCAACAGACATCAGCAAGATATCCTTCTAAAGTTCCCCTTCAGCCATTGCCCATCATTTCCACTCCATTTAGACGACTGGGTATGGACATAGTAGGCCCTGTAGAGAAAAGCAAGGCAGGAAATCGCTTCATGCTAGTAATTACTGACTATGCTACCAGATATCCAGAGGTCGTCCCACTTAAAACAGTCAAAGCAAAGTCACTTGCTTTTTGTTTGGTTCAATTCTTTGCTAGGGTGGTGTTTCCTGAAGAAATTTTGACCGATCAGGGGACTAACTTCATGTCCAAACTACTGAAGGATGTGTACAAACTGCTGGGGATTAAAGGCATCAAGACTACCCCATACCATCCTCAGACTGATGGTTTGACAGAGAGGGTCAACCAAACTCTCAAACAGATGCTAAGGAAGTTTATCAATGATACAGGATCTGATTGGGACCAATGGTTACCCTATTTGCTTTTTGCTTACAGAGAAGTCCCTCAGGCATCCACAGGGTTCTCTCCGTTCGAACTCTTGTACAGACATGAGGTAAGAGGGCCACTTGCTTTGCTTAAAAGTCACTGGGAAAGTCACAAGATAGCCGAGCCACAGAGTGTGATTACCTATGTGGTCCACATGAGGGAGAGACTGAGCAAAATGGCCACACTGGCTCAGCAGAATATGAGGGACGCCCAACGGAACCAGAAAACATGGTATGACAAGTCGGCCAGAGAAAGGAGTTTTTTCCCTGGACAGAAAGTCTAGGTAATGCTCCCAACGCAAGATAGCAAACTACTAGCTAAGTCTTGTTTTTGTCATTTTAACACTAACAATTTTCAGCACAAGCTGAAAGATAAATGGCGGTCTGAGCCCTACATTGTGGTTGGAAAGATGCCAAATCTTCCAGTCTACCATGTGAAACCAGAGAGGGGAACAGGTGTGATAAAAACATGGCACCGAAATCATCTGTTGCCTATTGGCTATTTAGTGAGATTGTCTATGCCGAATGATGAGGCAGAGTGGCCCCGGAGACCTGTGACAAGACCACAGCAAAGACGGGAGCAAAGCGCAACACCAAGTTTGGTGGACAATACTCCACTCTCCTCGGAATCTGAATATGAGGATGTGGACCCCCCAAGACCACTAGTAGTGGAGTGGAGAGATATTTTGTCACAGCCAGCATGTCTCCCAAGACCGCAAAGTCCAGTCCCCGATGAAGTCAGTGTGGACCTCCCACCAGAGACTGTTGATTTACCTCTTCCCTCTGACGCCGATGGAGATTCTGAAGGAGGAGCCGAGGGGAATAACGAGGAAGTAACTGAGGAAGTTGAAGGTCCAGTTGAACGCCCCAAAAGGATCAGAAAACCCGTGATCAGACTGGGTTATGATGAGTTGGGGACACCCTCCAATCAGCCGGAGACTGGCCTAAGCCACGGGGTGTTTTTAGGAAGTGGACCATGTGGAACTTCAAGACATCGGCCATGTCCAACCATGTGGTGCCACCCGATGGCCTTGTGTGCCGATTGTTTTAATCAGTCTTCGTAGTCAGCACCAATCGATTACAGCTGGTTTTTGTTAGTTGATTGAACATAAAGAAAGCAGCTTCTGTGCTCGACAGCGTACGTCATTTTATTTCTTATTGTTTTTAATCTTACTGAATGTTGCATCTGGAAGATCTTCATCCATCTGAGCCGCCATGCGTCAGCAGCCGATCCCCCTGCCCTGAAACAAACACAAACACAAACAAGCAGAGACGTCAACACACAGAGACGTCAACACAAACACGCAGAGACGTCAACACAAACACGCAGAGACGTCAACACAAACACTCAGAGACGTAAACACAAGCAGAGACGTAAACACAAACAAGCAGAGACGTAAACACAAACAAGCAGAGACGTAAACACAAACAAGCAGAGACGTAAACACAAACAAGCAGAGACGTCAACACAAACAAGCAGAGACGTCAACACAAGCAGAGACGTAAACACAAGCAGAGACGTAAACACAAGCAGAGACGTAAACACAAGCAGAGACGTAAACACAAACAAGCAGAGACGTAAACACAAACAAGCAGAGACGTAAACACAAGCAGAGACGTAAACACAAGCAGAGACGTAAACACAAACAAGCAGAGACGTAAACACAAACAAGCAGAGACGTCAACACAAACAAGCAGAGACGTAAACACAAACAAGCAGAGACGTAAACACAAACAAGCAGAGACGTAAACACAAGCAGAGACTAAAACACAAGCAAGCAGAGACTAAAACACAAACAAGCAGAGACTAAAACACAAACAGGCAGAGACGTAAACACAAACAGGCAGAGACGTAAACACAAACAGGCAGAGACGTAAACACAAACAGGCAGAGACGTAAACACAAACAGGCAGAGACGTAAACACAAACAGGCAGAGACGTAAACACAAACAAGCAGAGACGTCAACACAAACAAGCAGAGACGTCAACACAAACAAGCAGAGATGTAAACACAAACAAGCAGAGACGTAAACACAAACAAGCAGAGACGTAAACACAAACAAGCAGAGACGTAAACACAAACAAGCAGAGAAGGTAAACACAAACAAGCAGAGACGTAAACACAAGCAGTGACGTAAACACAAACACGCAGAGACGTAAACACAAACACGCAGAGACGTAAACACAAACAGGCAGAGACGTAAACACAAACAAGCAGAGACGTAAACACAAACAAGCAGAGACGTAAACACAAACACGCAGAGAGGTCAACACAAACACGCAGAGAGGTCAACACAAACACGCAGAGACGTAAACACAAACACGCAGAGACGTAAACACAAACAGGCAGAGACGTAAACACAAACAAGCAGAGACGTAAACACAAACACGCAGAGAGGTCAACACAAACACGCAGAGAGGTCAACACAAACACGCAGAGACGTAAACACAAACACGCAGAGACGTAAACACAAACACGCAGAGACGTAAACACAAACAAGCAGAGACTAAAACACAAACAAGCAGAGACGTCAACACAAACAAGCAGAGACGTAAACACAAGCAGAGACGTGAACACAAACAAGCAGAGACGTAAACACAAGCAGTGACGTGAACACAAACAAGCAGAGACGTCAACACAAACAAGCAGAGACGTCAACACAAACAAGCAGAGACGTAAACACAAACAAGCAGAGACGTAAACACAAACAAGCAGAGACGTAAACACAAACAAGCAGAGACGTAAACACAAACAAGCAGAGACGTAAACACAAACAAGCAGAGACGTAAACACAAACAAGCAGTGACGTCAACACAAACAAGCAGAGACGTCAACACAAACAAGCAGAGACGTAAACACAAACAAGCAGAAACGTAAACACAAACAAGCAGAAACGTAAACACAAACAAGCAGAGACGTAAACACAAACAAGCAGAGACGTCAACACAAACAAGCAGAGACGTAAACACAAACAAGCAGAGACGTAAACACAAGCAGAGACTAAAACACAAACAAGCAGAGACTAAAACACAAACAAGCAGAGACTAAAACACAAACAAGCAGAGACTAAAACACAAACAAGCAGAGACTAAAACACAAACAAGCAGAGACGTAAACACAAACAGGCAGAGACGTAAACACAAACAGGCAGAGACGTCAACACAAACAAGCAGAGACGTCAACACAAACAAGCAGAGATGTAAACACAAACAGGCAGAGACGTAAACACAAACAAGCAGAGACGTAAACACAAACAAGCAGAGACGTAAACACAAACAAGCAGAGACGTAAACACAAACAAGCAGAGACGTAAACACAAACAAGCAGAGACGTAAACACAAACAAGCAGAGATGTAAACACAAACAAGCAGAGACGTAAACACAAACACTTTCAGGTCCCGTGCAGATGATTTAGTTTTCATCATGTTTTTGACTCACTGAGCTGGCTGGTGAAATGTTGACGGAGGAACAAACATGTCTTCATGTTGCGTCTTCATGTGCGTCCATCATGACTGGAGGCGGGCCCTGAACCGATGGCTCCTCTCCCGTTAGTCGGCGGCTGCTCTGGGTTGTTTCTAGAGCGTCTCCTGACCTTTTAGAAACCCCTGAGAGGGAAAGGAAGTTTCTGTGAGATCTTTGGCAGAGTTTTAGTTCTGCTGGACGATCCAGTCCGACCGGCAGGGATTGAGACGCCTGCATCATGGAACAGTCCTTCAGAAACATATCTGGTTGGGGGCTGCTCTGGGCTGTTCCTGGAAGGTCTTCGGACCTTCGCGAGTAGGAAATGTTTTTTTTCTGAGATTTTAGGAGAGCTTGGTAAAATGATTGAGCTAGTTCTGATTGTGGTGGACGATCCGGTCCAACAGGCAGGGATTGTTGTTGTTGTTGTTGCTGAGAGGCGAAAGGGGAGCCTCCGAGTCTCCGGATCGTACCAGCGGGCGTCTGCTTCACGGAACAGGTCTTCAGATAGCCATCTGGTTGGGGGCTGCTCTGGCTTCTTGATAATGGAAATCCAAATTGAATCTGAGGGCTACAGAAGCTAAAACCTGAATTATAGCGATCGGGGGTCGCAGGTGCTTGTTCTGATTCTGCTCGACGATCCTATCCAAGCTGCAGGGATTGTTGTTGTTGTTGTTGTTGTTGTTGCTGAGAGGCGAAAGGGGAGCCTCCGAGTCTCTGGATCGTACCAGCGGGCATCAAGGCTGAAGATTCTGTTAACAGGTTCACTAATCGACCTCGTGCAGAGACGGCCAAACCTTCACTCACTTTGAGTGCTCCAAGGTCCAACATGGCGGGGGGACCGGATCCAGTGAAGTCATACAAGAGATCGGTTTGAGTAGAGGATAAAGTGGGCGAGGAGGAGGAGGAGGAGGAGGAGAAGGGGCTGGTTGAAGATAGGGCTGGCCATTGTGAAACTGGGAATGATGGAGGAGGAGGATGGCCGAAGAGGGTTGAAGTTTGGAATGGTTCTTGTAAAACTTGGTACTGAGGAGGAGGAGGATGGAAGGAGCCAAATGAAGATAGGACACCCCCCTGTGAAACTGGGAATGATGGAGGACGAGGAAGATGGAAGGAGCTGGATGAAGATAGACTCCCTAGTGAAACTGGGAATGATGGAGGAGGATGCGTTTGAGCTTATATGTATTTTATCTGAAGTTGTTATAGATGGACTTAAACAACTCGACGCCTGTTTCATAACGGAAGAAAGGACTATCTTATATTGTTTACATTCCTTGGTGAGCGCAGCGAGGTATGATATGTTTTACTTCGTTGGCACATATGTATGTCTCATCTTTCCATGTAATAAATGTTTGTGTACTTAATGACTTTGTAACCGGGAGAACAAGTGTGTGAAATGATTGTTGTGTGTACGTTTTCAATACAGTTTTCACGGTGCAAAGGTGATGATGAAGTAAAAGGACGAACGTCATGCTGGTTTGACGAACGAAATAAAGAACACCTTATGCATCAGTCGAGACTCTCTTTTTGGACCCAAGGGCTGTTACAGTGGCCTTGATTTTTACTCCAATAAAAGTTGAATTTCTTTGATAATTAATTTTACCAAAATTGGAAAACAATGGAATCTATATACATATATCCATATATTGCTCAGACTTTTATGTTTTTTACAGAATCTGGTAAAATATCTGGTGAAATTGTCTATTTCTTTAATGAAATATCACAGTTTTAAGCTTTGTTTCGGTTGCTTTTTCTGACTGAGGCGTTTGGTCACACATGATGTGTCCAAGGACCGTCGGTAAGGTGAAAATCTGACGATAATTGTGTCTTTACAGCTTCTGGCTGCGATAAACGGGGCAGATTTGGGGATTGTTTAAATAAAAAAAGTTGCTTTTCCATCCCAAATTTTGGGGTTCAAAGGACCATTTTTGTTTCTTTTTAAATGTTTTCATATCTTTCTGTTAATACATAAACACCCAGTGGTGTTTCTGTATTAAAATCCGAATTAAAATCCGAACGTTCACATGTTGGCTAAAGTGCGTTTGTCTTTAGCGCTAAAGGGAAAGACAGGGAAAGGGAAAGCATTTTCATCTTTCACAAGAATCTTTATGAATATAGAAAAATAAATCTTCACCTGATGGGTTAAAACTCCCATAAAGTATGACCAAAATATTTGTTTACGTTAATCTAAAATGTTACATTTGACTTGATGGTAAATAGTTCTGTCTCCATGGGGAGCAACCCGAGCTTCTCGTCCCAGAAAGATGTGAAATGACTAAACCAGTTCCCCACTGACGGAGAGGAACTGGTCCAGAGTCCTCACCTAGAGACTGGATGCCCTTGTTCTTCAGGAACTCGTTGGCAAAGAGGTCCACGTTGAAGTCCAAGAGTTCCCCCAGCTCGGTGGTTAACTCCCAGTAGCCCTCCTGCAGCACAGACACATCTCAGAGTTACGAGAAAAACCAGGTAAAACCATGTATCTGGTCCAGGTAAAACCAGGTGTGTTGAGAAACTCCTCCCACTTCTTCAGATGAATACACTCTTTGATCAGCTGGAAAATGCATCGAAGCTGAAAAGCTGTTCTTTTAAGAGATACAAGATTCTCACAGGACAACAACAACAACAAACATATGATGCATTGATGTGATTAAACAGCCAACGGGATTTAAAGGAGTTACAATGCAACAGGGTTATTAATCCAGAAACATCCGATATGAGAAAGATTTTACTGATCAGTACATATTTTACTTAAACTACTTAAAATACACTTAAAGTTAAATAAAGTTTGTCAAAGGGTTTCTCCTCTTCGTGTACGAGTCGACTAATCGGTTGTTTTGTTCTCAGAATATTGCTAAAACATAAAGAAAGCAGCTTCTGTGCTCGACAGCGTACGTCATTTTATTTCTTATTGTTTTTAATCTTACTGAATGTTGCATCTGGAAGATCTTCATCCATCTGAGCCGCCATGCGTCAGCAGCCGATCCCCCTGCCCTGAAACAAACACAAACAAGCAGAGACGTCAACACAAACAAGCAGAGACTAAAACACAAACAAGCAGAGACTAAAACACAAACAAGCAGAGACGTAAACACAAACAAGCAGAGACTAAAACACAAACAAGCAGAGACTAAAACACAAACAAGCAGAGACGTCAACACAAACAAGCAGAGACTAAAACACAAACAAGCAGAGACGTCAACACAAACAAGCAGAGACGTAAACACAAGCAGAGACGTAAACACAAACAAGCAGAGACGTCAACACAAACAAGCAGAGACGTAAACACAAACAAGCAGAGACGTAAACACAAGCAGTGACGTAAACACAAACACGCAGAGACGTAAACACAAACAGGCAGAGACGTAAACACAAACAAGCAGAGACGTAAACACAAACACGCAGAGAGGTCAACACAAACAAGCAGAGATGTAAACACAAACAAGCAGAGACGTAAACACAAACAAGCAGAGACTAAAACTAAAACAAGCAGAGACTAAAACACAAACAAGCAGAGACGTCAACACAAACAAGCAGAGACGTCAACACAAACAAGCAGAGACGTCAACACAAACAAGCAGAGACGTAAACACAAGCAGAGACGTAAACACAAACAAGCAGAGACGTAAACACAAGCAGTGACGTAAACACAAACACGCAGAGACGTAAACACAAACAGGCAGAGACGTAAACACAAACAAGCAGAGACGTAAACACAAACACGCAGAGAGGTCAACACAAACACAGAGAGGTCAACACAAACACGCAGAGACGTAAACACAAACACGCAGAGACGTAAACACAAACAAGCAGAGACGTAAACACAAGCAGAGACTAAAACACAAACAAGCAGAGACGTAAACACAAACAAGCAGGGACGTAAACACAAGCAGAGACGTAAACACAAACAAGCAGAGACGTAAACACAAGCAGTGACGTCAACACAAACAAGCAGAGACGTAAACACAAACAAGCAGGGACGTAAACACAAGCAGAGACGTAAACACAAGCAGTGACGTCAACACAAACAAGCAGAGAAGTCAACACAAACAAGCAGAGACGTAAACACAAACAAGCCGAAACGTAAACACAAGCAGAGACGTAAACACAAACAAGCAGAGACGTAAACACAAACAAGCAGAGACTAAAACACAAGCAGAGACTAAAACACAAACAAGCAGAGACTAAAACACAAACAAGCAGAGACGTAAACACAAACAGGCAGAGACGTAAACACAAACAGGCAGAGACGTAAACACAAACAGGCAGAGACGTAAACACAAACAGGCAGAGACGTAAACACAAACAAGCAGAGACGTCAACACAAACAAGCAGAGATGTAAACACAAACAAGCAGAGACGTAAACACAAACAAGCAGAGACGTAAACACAAACAAGCAGAGACGTAAACACAAACAAGCAGAGACGTAAACACAAGCAGTGACGTAAACACAAACACGCAGAGACGTAAACACAAACACGCAGAGACGTAAACACAAACAGGCAGAGACGTAAACACAAACAAGCAGAGACGTAAACACAAACACGCAGAGAGGTCAACACAAACACGCAGAGAGGTCAACACAAACACGCAGAGACGTAAACACAAACACGCAGAGACGTAAACACAAACAGGCAGAGACGTAAACACAAACAAGCAGAGACGTAAACACAAACACGCAGAGAGGTCAACACAAACACGCAGAGAGGTCAACACAAACACGCAGAGACGTAAACACAAACACGCAGAGACGTAAACACAAACAAGCAGAGACTAAAACACAAACAAGCAGAGACGTCAACACAAACAAGCAGAGACGTAAACACAAGCAGAGACGTGAACACAAACAAGCAGAGACGTAAACACAAGCAGAGACGTAAACACAAGCAGTGACGTCAACACAAACAAGCAGAGACGTCAACACAAACAAGCAGAGACGTAAACACAAACAAGCAGAGACGTAAACACAAACAAGCAGAGACGTAAACACAAGCAGTGACGTCAACACAAACAAGCAGAGACGTCAACACAAACAAGCAGAGACGTAAACACAAACAAGCAGAAACGTAAACACAAACAAGCAGAAACGTAAACACAAACAAGCAGAGACGTAAACACAAACAAGCAGAGACGTCAACACAAACAAGCAGAGACGTAAACACAAACAAGCAGAGACGTAAACACAAGCAGAGACTAAAACACAAACAAGCAGAGACTAAAACACAAACAAGCAGAGACTAAAACACAAACAAGCAGAGACTAAAACACAAACAAGCAGAGACGTAAACACAAACAGGCAGAGACGTAAACACAAACAGGCAGAGACGTAAACACAAACAAGCAGAGACGTCAACACAAACAAGCAGAGATGTAAACACAAACAGGCAGAGACGTAAACACAAACAAGCAGAGACGTAAACACAAACAAGCAGAGACGTAAACACAAACAAGCAGAGACGTAAACACAAACAAGCAGAGACTAAAACACAAACAAGCAGAGACGTAAACACAAACAGGCAGAGACGTAAACACAAACAGGCAGAGACGTAAACACAAACAAGCAGAGACGTCAACACAAACAAGCAGAGATGTAAACACAAACAGGCAGAGACGTAAACACAAACAAGCAGAGACGTAAACACAAACAAGCAGAGACGTAAACACAAACAAGCAGAGACGTAAACACAAACAAGCAGAGACGTAAACACAAACAAGCAGAGACGTAAACACAAACAAGCAGAGATGTAAACACAAACAAGCAGAGACGTAAACACAAACACTTTCAGGTCCCGTGCAGATGATTTAGTTTTCATCATGTTTTTGACTCACTGAGCTGGCTGGTGAAATGTTGACGGAGGAACAAACATGTCTTCATGTTTGTTCTCTTCCTCCCTGCGCCTGTGCGTCCATCATGACTGGAGGCGGGCCCTGAACCGATGGCTCCTCCCCCGTTAGTCGGCGGCTGCTCTGGGTTGTTTCTAGAGCGTCTCCTGACCTTTTAGAAACCTCTGAGAGGGAAAGGAAGTTTCTGTGAGATCTTTGGCAGAGTTTTAGTTCTGCTGGACGATCCAGTCCGACCGGCAGGGATTGAGACGCCTGCATCATGGAACAGTCCTTCAGAAACATATCTGGTTGGGGGCTGCTCTGGGCTGTTCCTGGAAGGTCTTCGGACCTTCGCGAGTAGGAAATGTTTTTTTTCTGAGATTTTAGGAGAGCTTGGTAAAATTATTGAGCTAGTTCTGATTGTGGTGGACGATCCGGTCCAACAGGCAGGGATTGTTGTTGTTGTTGTTGCTGAGAGGCGAAAGGGGAGCCTCCGAGTCTCCGGATCGTACCAGCGGGCGTCTGCTTCACGGAACAGGTCTTCAGATAGCCATCTGGTTGGGGGCTGCTCTGGCTTCTTGATAATGGAAATCCAAATTGAATCTGAGGGCTACAGAAGCTAAAACCTGAATTATAGCGATCGGGGGTCGCAGGTGCTTGTTCTGATTCTGCTCGACGATCCTATCCAAGCTGCAGGGATTGTTGTTGTTGTTGTTGTTGCTGAGAGGCGAAAGGGGAGCCTCCGAGTCTCTGGATCGTACCAGCGGGCATCAAGGCTGAAGATTCTGTTAACAGGTTCACTAATCGACCTCGTGCAGAGACGGCCAAACCTTCACTCACTTTGAGTGCTCCAAGGTCCAACATGGCGGGGGGACCGGATTGACCACCATGTGGTCAATCCAGTGAAGTCATACAAGAGATCGGTTTGAGTAGAGGATAAAGTGGGCGAGGAGGAGGAGGAGGAGGAGGAGGAGAAGGGGCTGGTTGAAGATAGGGCTGGCCATTGTGAAACTGGGAATGATGGAGGAGGAGGATGGCCGAAGAGGGTTGAAGTTTGGAATGGTTCTTGTAAAACTTGGTACTGAGGAGGAGGAGGATGGAAGGAGCCAAATGAAGATAGGACACCCCCCTGTGAAACTGGGAATGATGGAGGACGAGGAAGATGGAAGGAGCTGGATGAAGATAGACTCCCTAGTGAAACTGGGAATGATGGAGGAGGATGGATGGAGCTGGAAACACACACAGGGGTAGGCGTGTCCGTTCCCAAAGATGAACTCTACAAAAAAGGAGAGATAAATGAAACTCAGAGTTTATTTTCTGATCACTGAATTAAAACTAAACGGCCTTTTCCGCACACAGAGCATCAATAACGTCAACATACTGTTACTGATACGCAACGCTGATATGGGATTTATTAACCTATTGTGTGTTCATTATTTGTGTATTTTCTTGAATAACCGACATTAAACTTAATAAAAAATAAAAAAAACGTATTAATAAATGTAATTAATAATTTTAAAAAAGCAGCTCTATTGCCCGCCCTAAAAAATAGTAATAAATATGTAATACATTAATTAATTAATAATACATAAATAAATTAATGGTAATAAATAAATAAATACTAAATAAATTAATTAATAGTAATAAATACATACTAAATATATATATATATATATATATATATATATATATATAGAATTAATAGTAATACATAAATAAATAAACTAAATAAATATATATATAATAAATTAAATAGTAATAATTATGAAACTGCAGTGTGGGACTAACTGCGGATGAAGACCTTAAAGAGCGACGGAGAAACCTAACTGATGCTTTCCCCTACAAGAGAGAGACAGAAGTGACAATTAGTAAATTAGACACAACTAGACGTCCTCTGCCTCCATGAGAACACTTTGCTCTGTGACCTCACCACCATAGGACTACTATCCGAAGACAAACTCATAGCAGGTTTTGCCCGATCTGCATAATAATCATCATCATCATCCTCCTCCAGCTCAGCCCCCTCTTCCTACAACAGAGAGACAAATGCAGCTCATAAACGAGACCACAGCAAAGCATGAGCTCTCCTTTCCCTCCGTGATTACGCTGTGACGTTACCATCTCATATAAGTCCATTTCCATGTCTTCTTCCTCCTCAATGTCCTGAGGAGAGATCCAGCTGATGTAGGGCAGGAAGTCCACGTCTTCCTCTGACATCAACTTGGGGATGTCGGTGAAGCCGTCCCCGGGTTGCTCCGGGTCCTGAAAACAAGGCAGAGCTGTGTTTTGTTTCTGGCGACGTGGGCGCTGCTCAACAAAGTCCAGGTCCAGGCAGCAAAGGGGCACCGACCCTTTCCTCGACGGCCACGAAGCTGGTGAACTGCGACAGGATGGAGAACTCTTTGCTCAGCTCGATGACGAGGCTCTTCAGCACCTTCTTCCACTGGAAACGCAAAAAGCAGAAAGGTCAACAGGTGGAGCTCAGCCAACCAGTTCAAAACCAGTTCAATGCCACAGTTTAAGTCAAATAAACGGTTGCTGTTCCCTTCCGGGACCTTATTCACGGCACTCGCCGAACAAAAAGAAGAATCGGCGTTCGGGAAACCCGGCACACACCTCGTGTTCGGCTTCGTTGCTGTCCAGGCTCCCGTCTTCGTAATCCCTGATGAGGGCCCTCGCCGTGAGCTTGTGAAGGAACTGAACACACACACACACACACACACACACACACACACACACACACACACACACAGTTTTACATTGGTAAACAAAAGCTCAAATCCTGGCTGAGATATATCTGAACCCTGAAGCAGTTTCAGGTTGTTTTTCTCTTTGTGGCTGTAAAGGACCACTTTGGGAGTTTAAGGGCTTGGTAAATATTTGTAAACGTTCGTAATTTATTAAATAATTCTTATTTAAATAATTATATATTTCGTATGTGCGTCAATGTTATTTGCACGTGATTGACCGGAAGTTCCGCGCACCTGCGGTGTCGGGGTTTGTCCTTTTTCTGTCGCCGTAGTTTGCACGGGTTAAAATGAACTCTTATGGTGACGGTCTGGCAAAGGACACGCAGCTGCGTTTGAGCTTATATGTATTTTATCTGAAGTTGTTATAGATGGACTTAAACAACTCGACGCCCGTTTCATAACGGAAGAAAGGACTATCTTATATTGTTTACATTCCTTGGTGAGCGCAGCGAGGTATGATATGTTTTACTTCGTTGGCACATATGTATGTCTCATCTTTCCATGTAATACATGTTTGTGTACTTAATGACTTTGTAACCGGGGTAGGCGTGTCCGTTCCCAAAGATGAACTCTACAAAAAAGGAGAGATAAATGAAACTCAGAGTTTATTTTCTGATCACTGAATTAAAACTAAACGGCCTTTTCCGCACACAGAGCATCAATAACGTCAACATACTGTTACTGATACGCAACGCTGATATGGGATTTATTAACCTATTGTGTGTTCATTATTTGTGTATTTTCTTGAATAACCGACATTAAACTTAATAAAAAATAAAAAAAACGTATTAATAAATGTAATTAATAATTTTAAAAAAGCAGCTCTATTGCCCGCCCTAAAAAATAGTAATAAATATGTAATACATTAATTAATTAATAATACATAAATAAATTAATGGTAATAAATAAATAAATACTAAATAAATTAATTAATAGTAATAAATACATACTAAATATATATATATATATATATATATATATATAGAATTAATAGTAATACATAAATAAATACTAAATAAATATATATATAATAAATTAAATAGTAATAATTATGAAACTGCAGTGTGGGACTAACTGCGGATGAAGACCTTAAAGAGCGACGGAGAAACCTAACTGATGCTTTCCCCTACAAGAGAGAGACAGAAGTGACAATTAGTAAATTAGACACAACTAGACGTCCTCTGCCTCCATGAGAACACTTTGCTCTGTGACCTCACCACCATAGGACTACTATCCGAAGACAAACTCATAGCAGGTTTTGCCCGATCTGCATAATAATCATCATCATCATCCTCCTCCAGCTCAGCCCCCTCTTCCTACAACAGAGAGACAAATGCAGCTCATAAACGAGACCACAGCAAAGCATGAGCTCTCCTTTCCCTCCGTGATTACGCTGTGACGTTACCATCTCATATAAGTCCATTTCCATGTCTTCTTCCTCCTCAATGTCCTGAGGAGAGATCCAGCTGATGTAGGGCAGGAAGTCCACGTCTTCCTCTGACATCAACTTGGGGATGTCGGTGAAGCCGTCCCCGGGTTGCTCCGGGTCCTGAAAACAAGGCAGAGCTGTGTTTTGTTTCTGGCGACGTGGGCGCTGCTCAACAAAGTCCAGGTCCAGGCAGCAAAGGGGCACCGACCCTTTCCTCGACGGCCACGAAGCTGGTGAACTGCGACAGGATGGAGAACTCTTTGCTCAGCTCGATGACGAGGCTCTTCAGCTCCTTCTTCCACTGGAAACGCAAAAAGCAGAAAGGTCAACAGGTGGAGCTCAGCCAACCAGTTCAAAACCAGTTCAATGCCACAGTTTAAGTCAAATAAACGGTTGCTGTTCCCTTCCGGGACCTTATTCACGGCACTCGCCGAACAAAAAGAAGAATCGGCGTTCGGGAAACCCGGCACACACCTCGTGTTCGGCTTCGTTGCTGTCCAGGCTCCCGTCTTCGTAATCCCTGATGAGGGCCCTCGCCGTGAGCTTGTGAAGGAACTGAACACACACACACACACACACACACACACACACACACACACACACACACACACACACACAGTTTTACATTGGTAAACAAAAGCTCAAATCCTGGCTGAGATATCTCTGAACCCTGAAGCAGTTTCAGGTTGTTTTTCTCTTTGTGGCCTTGATTTTTACTCCAATAAAAGTTGAATTTCTTGGATAATTAATTTTACAAAAATTGGAAAACAATGGAATCTATATACATATATCCATATATTGCTCAGACTTTTATGTTTTTTACAGAATCTGGTAAAATATCTGGTGAAATTGTTTATTTCTTTAATGAAATATCACAGTTTTAAGCTTTGTTTCGGTTGCTTTTTCTGACTGAGGCGTTTGGTCACACATGATGTGTCCAAGGACCGTCGATAAGGTGAAAATCTGACGATAATTGTGTCTTTACAGCTTCTGGCTGCGATAAACGGGGCAGATTTGGGGATTGTTTAAATAAAAAAGTTGCTTTTCCATCCCACCAGCGGGTTTTGGGGTTCAAAGGACCATTTTTGTTTCTTTTTAAATGTGTTCATATCTTTCTGTTAATACATAAACACCCAGTGGTGTTTCTGTATTAAAATCCGAATTAAAATCCGAACGTTCACATGTTGGCTAAAGTGCGTTTGTCTTTAGCGCTAAAGGGAAAGACAGGGAAAGGGAAAGCATTTTCATCTTTCACAAGAATCTTTATGAATATAGAAAAATAAATCTTCACCTGATGGGTTAAAACTCCCAAAAAGTATGACCAAAATATTTGTTTACGTTAATCTAAAATGTTACATTTGACTTGATGGTAAATAGTTCTGTCTCCATGGGGAGCAACCCGAGCTTCTCGTCCCAGAAAGATGTGAAATGACTAAACCAGTTCCCCACTGACGGAGAGGAACTGGTCCAGAGTCCTCACCTAGAGACTGGATGCCCTTGTTCTTCAGGAACTCGTTGGCAAAGAGGTCCACGTTGAAGTCCAAGAGTTCCCCCAGCTCGGTGGTTAACTCCCAGTAGCCCTCCTGCAGCACAGACACATCTCAGAGTTACGAGAAAAACCAGGTAAAACCATGTATCTGGTCCAGGTAAAACCAGGTGTGTTGAGAAACTCCTCCCACTTCTTCAGATGAATACACTCTTTGATCAGCAGGAAAATGCATCGAAGCTGAAAAGCTGTTCTTTTAAGAGATACAAGATTCTCACAGGACAACAACAACAACAAACATATGATGCATTGATGTGATTAAACAGCCAACGGGATGTAAAGGAGTTACAATGCAACAGGGTTATTAATCCAGAAACATCCGATATGAGAAAGATTTTACTGATCAGTACATATTTTACTTAAACTACTTAAAATACACTTAAAGTTAAATAAAGTTTGTCAAAGGGTTTCTCCTCTTCGTGTACGAGTCGACTAATCGGTTGTTTTGTTCTCAGAATATTGCTAAAACATAAAGAAAGCAGCTTCTGTGCTCGACAGCGTACGTCATTTTATTTCTTATTGTTTTTAATCTTACTGAATGTTGCATCTGGAAGATCTTCATCCATCTGAGCCGCCATGCGTCAGCAGCCGATCCCCCTGCCCTGAAACAAACACAAACACAAACAAGCAGAGACGTCAACACACAGAGACGTCAACACAAACAAGCAGAGACTAAAACACAAACAAGCAGAGACTAAAACACAAACAAGCGGAGACTAAAACACAAACAAGCAGAGACGTAAACACAAGCAGAGACGTAAACACAAACAAGCAGAGACGTAAACACAAACAAGCAGAGACGTAAACACAAACAAGCAGAGACTAAAACACAAACAAGCAGAGACGTCAACACAAGCAGAGACGTAAACACAAACAAGCAGAGACGTAAACACAAGCAGTGACGTAAACACAAACAGGCAGAGACGTAAACACAAACAAGCAGAGACGTAAACACAAACACGCAGAGAGGTCAACACAAACACGCAGAGAGGTCAACACAAACACGCAGAGAGGTCAACACAAACACGCAGAGACGTAAACACAAACACGCAGAGACGTAAACACAAACAAGCAGAGACGTAAACACAAACACGCAGAGACGTAAACACAAACAAGCAGAGACTAAAACACAAACAAGCAGAGACGTAAACACAAGCAGAGACGTGAACACAAACAAGCAGAGACGTAAACACAAGCAGTGACGTCAACACAAACAAGCAGAGACGTCAACACAAACAAGCAGAGACGTAAACACAAACAAGCAGAGACGTAAACACAAGCAGAGACGTAAACACAAACAAGCAGAGACGTAAACACAAACAAGCAGAGACGTAAACACAAACAAGCAGAGACGTAAACACAAGCAGTGACGTCAACACAAACAAGCAGAGACGTCAACACAAACAAGCAGAGACGTAAACACAAACAAGCAGAAACGTAAACACAAGCAGAGACGTAAACACAAACAAGCAGAGACGTAAACACAAACAAGCAGAGACGTCAACACAAACAAGCAGAGACGTAAACACAAGCAGAGACTAAAACACAAGCAGAGACTAAAACACAAACAAGCAGAGACTAAAACACAAACAAGCAGAGACGTAAACACAAACAAGCAGAGATGTAAACACAAACAGGCAGAGACGTAAACACAAACAAGCAGAGACGTAAACACAAACAAGCAGAGACGTAAACACAAACAGGCAGAGACGTCAACACAAACAAGCAGAGACGTAAACACAAACAAGCAGAGACGTAAACACAAACAAGCAGAGACGTCAACACAAACAAGCAGAGACGTAAACACAAACAAGCAGAGACGTAAACACAAGCAGAGACTAAAACACAAAGCAGAGACTAAAACACAAACAAGCAGAGACTAAAACACTAACAAGCAGATACTAAAACACAAACAAGCAGAGACTAAAACACAAACAAGCAGAGACTAAAACACAAACAAGCAGAGACGTAAACACAAACAGGCAGAGACGTAAACACAAACAAGCAGAGACGTCAACACAAACAAGCAGAGATGTAAACACAAACAAGCAGAGATGTAAACACAAACAGGCAGAGATGTAAACACAAACAAGCAGAGACGTAAACACAAACAAGCAGAGACGTAAACACAAACAAGCAGAGACGTAAACACAAACAAGCAGAGACGTAAACACAAACAAGCAGAGATGTAAACACAAACAAGCAGAGACGTAAACACAAACACTTTCAGGTCCCGTGCAGATGATTTAGTTTTCATCATGTTTTTGACTCACTGAGCTGGCTGGTGAAATGTTGACGGAGGAACAAACATGAAGACATGTTTGTCTCTTCCTCCCTGCGCCTGTGCGTCCATCATGACTGGAGGCGGGCCCTGAACCGATGGCTCCTCCCCCGTTAGTCGGCGGCTGCTCTGGGTTGTTTCTAGAGCGTCTCCTGACCTTTTAGAAACCCCTGAGAGGGAAAGGAAGTTTCTGTGAGATCTTTGGCAGAGTTTTAGTTCTGCTGGACGATCCAGTCCGACCGGCAGGGATTGAGACGCCTGCATCATGGAACAGTCCTTCAGAAACATCCGAACGTTCACATGTTGGCTAAAGTGCGTTTGTCTTTAGCGCTAAAGGGAAAGACAGGGAAAGGGAAAGCATTTTCATCTTTCACAAGAATCTTTATGAATATAGAAAAATAAATCTTCACCTGATGGGTTAAAACTCCCATAAAGTATGACCAAAATATTTGTTTACGTTAATCTAAAATGTTACATTTGACTTGATGGTAAATAGTTCTGTCTCCATGGGGAGCAACCCGAGCTTCTCGTCCCAGAAAGATGTGAAATGACTAAACCAGTTCCCCACTGACGGAGAGGAACTGGTCCAGAGTCCTCACCTAGAGACTGGATGCCCTTGTTCTTCAGGAACTCGTTGGCAAAGAGGTCCACGTTGAAGTCCAAGAGTTCCCCCAGCTCGGTGGTTAACTCCCAGTAGCCCTCCTGCAGCACAGACACATCTCAGAGTTACGAGAAAAACCAGGTAAAACCATGTATCTGGTCCAGGTAAAACCAGGTGTGTTGAGAAACTCCTCCCACTTCTTCAGATGAATACACTCTTTGATCAGCTGGAAAATGCATCGAAGCTGAAAAGCTGTTCTTTTAAGAGATACAAGATTCTCACAGAACAACAACAACAACAAACATATGATGCATTGATGTGATTAAACAGCCAACGGGATGTAAAGGAGTTACAATGCAACAGGGTTATTAATCCAGAAACATCCGATATGAGAAAGATTTTACTGATCAGTACATATTTTACTTAAACTACTTAAAATACACTTAAAGTTAAATAAAGTTTGTCAAAGGGTTTCTCCTCTTCGTGTACGAGTCGACTAATCGGTTGTTTTGTTCTCAGAATATTGCTAAAACATAAAGAAAGCAGCTTCTGTGCTCGACAGCGTACGTCATTTTATTTCTTATTGTTTTTAATCTTACTGAATGTTGCATCTGGAAGATCTTCATCCATCTGAGCCGCCATGCGTCAGCAGCCGATCCCCCTGCCCTGAAACAAACACAAACACAAACAAGCAGAGACGTCAACACACAGAGACGTCAACACAAACAAGCAGAGACTAAAACACAAACAAGCAGAGACGTCAACACAAACAAGCAGAGACTAAAACACAAACAAGCAGAGACGTAAACACAAGCAGAGACGTAAACACAAACAAGCAGAGACGTAAACACAAACAAGCAGAGACGTAAACACAAACAAGCAGAGACTAAAACACAAACAAGCAGAGACTAAAACACAAACAAGCAGAGACGTCAACACAAGCAGAGACGTAAACACAAGCAGTGACGTAAACACAAACAGGCAGAGACGTAAACACAAACAAGCAGAGACGTAAACACAAACACGCAGAGAGGTCAACACAAACACGCAGAGAGGTCAACACAAACACGCAGAGACGTAAACACAAACACGCAGAGACGTAAACACAAACAAGCAGAGACGTAAACACAAACACGCAGAGACGTAAACACAAACAAGCAGAGACTAAAACACAAACAAGCAGAGACGTAAACACAAGCAGAGACGTGAACACAAACAAGCAGAGACGTAAACACAAGCAGTGACGTCAACACAAACAAGCAGAGACGTCAACACAAACAAGCAGAGACGTAAACACAAACAAGCAGAGACGTAAACACAAGCAGAGACGTAAACACAAACAAGCAGAGACGTAAACACAAACAAGCAGAGACGTAAACACAAACAAGCAGAGACGTAAACACAAGCAGTGACGTCAACACAAACAAGCAGAGACGTCAACACAAACAAGCAGAGACGTAAACACAAGCAGAGACGTAAACACAAACAAGCAGAGACGTAAACACAAACAAGCAGAGACGTAAACACAAGCAGAGACTAAAACACAAGCAGAGACTAAAACACAAGCAGAGACTAAAACACAAACAAGCAGAGACTAAAACACAAACAAGCAGAGACGTAAACACAAACAAGCAGAGATGTAAACACAAACAGGCAGAGACGTAAACACAAACAAGCAGAGACGTAAACACAAACAAGCAGAGACGTAAACACAAACAGGCAGAGACGTCAACACAAACAAGCAGAGACGTAAACACAAACAAGCAGAGACGTAAACACAAACAAGCAGAGACGTCAACACAAACAAGCAGAGACGTAAACACAAACAAGCAGAGACGTAAACACAAGCAGAGACGTAAACACAAGCAGAGACTAAAACACAAAGCAGAGACTAAAACACAAACAAGCAGAGACTAAAACACTAACAAGCAGATACTAAAACACAAACAAGCAGAGACTAAAACACAAACAAGCAGAGACTAAAACACAAACAAGCAGAGACGTAAACACAAACAAGCAGAGACGTAAACACAAACAGGCAGAGACGTCAACACAAACAAGCAGAGACGTAAACACAAACAAGCAGAGACGTAAACACAAACAAGCAGAGACGTCAACACAAACAAGCAGAGACGTAAACACAAACAAGCAGAGACGTAAACACAAGCAGAGACGTAAACACAAGCAGAGACTAAAACACAAAGCAGAGACTAAAACACAAACAAGCAGAGACTAAAACACTAACAAGCAGATACTAAAACACAAACAAGCAGAGACTAAAACACAAACAAGCAGAGACTAAAACACAAACAAGCAGAGACGTAAACACAAACAGGCAGAGACGTAAACACAAACAAGCAGAGACGTCAACACAAACAAGCAGAGATGTAAACACAAACAAGCAGAGATGTAAACACAAACAGGCAGAGATGTAAACACAAACAAGCAGAGACGTAAACACAAACAAGCAGAGACGTAAACACAAACAAGCAGAGACGTAAACACAAACAAGCAGAGACGTAAACACAAACAAGCAGAGACTAAAACACAAACAAGCAGAGACGTCAACACAAGCAGAGACGTAAACACAAACAAGCAGAGACGTAAACACAAGCAGTGACGTAAACACAAACAGGCAGAGACGTAAACACAAACAAGCAGAGACGTAAACACAAACACGCAGAGAGGTCAACACAAACACGCAGAGAGGTCAACACAAACACGCAGAGACGTAAACACAAACACGCAGAGACGTAAACACAAACAAGCAGAGACGTAAACACAAACACGCAGAGACGTAAACACAAACAAGCAGAGACTAAAACACAAACAAGCAGAGACGTAAACACAAGCAGAGACGTGAACACAAACAAGCAGAGACGTAAACACAAGCAGTGACGTCAACACAAACAAGCAGAGACGTCAACACAAACAAGCAGAGACGTAAACACAAACAAGCAGAGACGTAAACACAAGCAGAGACGTAAACACAAACAAGCAGAGACGTAAACACAAACAAGCAGAGACGTAAACACAAACAAGCAGAGACGTAAACACAAGCAGTGACGTCAACACAAACAAGCAGAGACGTCAACACAAACAAGCAGAGACGTAAACACAAACAAGCAGAAACGTAAACACAAGCAGAGACGTAAACACAAACAAGCAGAGACGTAAACACAAACAAGCAGAGACGTCAACACAAACAAGCAGAGACGTAAACACAAGCAGAGACTAAAACACAAGCAGAGACTAAAACACAAACAAGCAGAGACTAAAACACAAACAAGCAGAGACGTAAACACAAACAAGCAGAGATGTAAACACAAACAGGCAGAGACGTAAACACAAACAAGCAGAGACGTAAACACAAACAAGCAGAGACGTAAACACAAACAGGCAGAGACGTCAACACAAACAGGCAGAGACGTAAACACAAACAAGCAGAGACGTAAACACAAACAAGCAGAGACGTAAACACAAACAAGCAGAGACGTCAACACAAACAAGCAGAGACGTAAACACAAACAAGCAGAGACGTAAACACAAGCAGAGACTAAAACACAAAGCAGAGACTAAAACACAAACAAGCAGAGACTAAAACACTAACAAGCAGATACTAAAACACAAACAAGCAGAGACTAAAACACAAACAAGCAGAGACTAAAACACAAACAAGCAGAGACGTAAACACAAACAGGCAGAGACGTAAACACAAACAAGCAGAGACGTCAACACAAACAAGCAGAGATGTAAACACAAACAAGCAGAGATGTAAACACAAACAGGCAGAGACGTAAACACAAACAAGCAGAGACGTAAACACAAACAAGCAGAGACGTAAACACAAACAAGCAGAGACGTAAACACAAACAAGCAGAGACGTAAACACAAACAAGCAGAGATGTAAACACAAACAAGCAGAGACGTAAACACAAACACTTTCAGGTCCCGTGCAGATGATTTAGTTTTCATCATGTTTTTGACTCACTGAGCTGGCTGGTGAAATGTTCTCTTCCTCCCTGCGCCTGTGCGTCCATCATGACTGGAGGCGGGCCCTGAACCGATGGCTCCTCCCCCGTTAGTCGGCGGCTGCTCTGGGTTGTTTCTAGAGCGTCTCCTGACCTTTTAGAAACCCCTGAGAGGGAAAGGAAGTTTCTGTGAGATCTTTGGCAGAGTTTTAGTTCTGCTGGACGATCCAGTCCGACCGGCAGGGATTGAGACGCCTGCATCATGGAACAGTCCTTCAGAAACATATCTGGTTGGGGGCTGCTCTGGGCTGTTCCTGGAAGGTCTTCGGACCTTCGCGAGTAGGAAATGTTTTTTTTCTGAGATTTTAGGAGAGCTTGGTAAAATGATTGAGCTAGTTCTGATTGTGGTGGACGATCCGGTCCAACAGGCAGGGATTGTTGTTGTTGTTGTTGCTGAGAGGCGAAAGGGGAGCCTCCGAGTCTCCGGATCGTACCAGCGGGCGTCTGCTTCACGGAACAGGTCTTCAGATAGCCATCTGGTTGGGGGCTGCTCTGGCTTCTTGATAATGGAAATCCAAATTGAATCTGAGGGCTACAGAAGCTAAAACCTGAATTATAGCGATCGGGGGTCGCAGGTGCTTGTTCTGATTCTGCTCGACGATCCTATCCAAGCTGCAGGGATTGTTGTTGTTGTTGTTGTTGTTGTTGCTGAGAGGCGAAAGGGGAGCCTCCGAGTCTCTGGATCGTACCAGCGGGCATCAAGGCTGAAGATTCTGTTAACAGGTTCACTAATCGACCTCGTGCAGAGACGGCCAAACCTTCACTCACTTTGAGTGCTCCAAGGTCCAACATGGCGGGGGGACCGGATTGACCACCATGTGGTCAATCCAGTGAAGTCATACAAGAGATCGGTTTGAGTAGAGGATAAAGTGGGCGAGGAGGAGGAGGAGGTGGAGGAGGAGAAGGGGCTGGTTGAAGATAGGGCTGGCCATTGTGAAACTGGGAATGATGGAGGAGGATGCCCGAAGAGGGTTGAAGTTTGGAATGTTTCTTGTAAAACTTGGTACTGAGGAGGAGGAGGATGGAAGGAGCCAAATGAAGATAGGACACCCCCCTGTGAAACTGGGAATGATGGAGGACGAGGAAGATGGAAGGAGCTGGATGAAGATAGACTCCCTAGTGAAACTGGGAATGATGGAGGAGGATGGATGGAGCTGGAAACACACACAGGGGTAGGCGTGTCCGTTCCCAAAGATGAACTCTACAAAAAAGGAGAGATAAATGAAACTCAGAGTTTATTTTCTGATCACTGAATTAAAACTAAACGGCCTTTTCCGCACACAGAGCATCAATAACGTCAACATACTGTTACTGATACGCAACGCTGATATGGGATTTATTAACCTATTGTGTGTTCATTATTTGTGTATTTTCTTGAATAACCGACATTAAACTTAATAAAAAAAACGTATTAATAAATGTAATTAATAATTTTAAAAAAGCAGCTCTATTGCCCGCCCTAAAAAATAGTAATAAATATGTAATAAATGAATTAATTAATAATACATAAATAAAATAATGGTAATAAATAAATACTAAATAAATTAATTAATAGTAATAAATACATAATAAATATATATATATATATATATATATATATATATATATATATATATATATATATATATATAGAATTAATAGTAATACATAAATAAAATAAATGAATGAATTAATAATACATAAATAAATTAATGGTAATAAATAAATAAATACTAAATTAATTAATTAATAGTAATAAATACATACTAAATATATATATATATATATATATATATATATATATAGAATTAATAGTAATACATAAATAAATAAATACTAAATAAATATATATATAATAAATTAAATAGTAATAATTATGAAACTGCAGTGTGGGACTAACTGCGGATGAAGAACTTAAAGAGCGACGGAGAAACCTAACTGATGCTTTCCCCTACAAGAGAGAGACAGAAGTGACAATTAGTAAATTAGACACAACTAGACGTCCTCTGCCTCCATGAGAACACTTTGCTCTGTGACCTCACCACCATAGGACTACTATCCGAAGACAAACTCATAGCAGGTTTTGCCCGATCTGCATAATAATCATCATCATCATCCTCCTCCAGCTCAGCCCCCTCTTCCTACAACAGAGAGACAAATGCAGCTCATAAACGAGACCACAGCAAAGCATGAGCTCTCCTTTCCCTCCGTGATTACGCTGTGACGTTACCATCTCATATAAGTCCATTTCCATGTCTTCTTCCTCCTCAATGTCCTGAGGAGAGATCCAGCTGATGTAGGGCAGGAAGTCCACGTCTTCCTCTGAGATCAACTTGGGGATGTCGGTGAAGCCGTCCCCGGGTTGCTCCGGGTCCTGAAAACAAGGCAGAGCTGTGTTTTGTTTCTGGCGACGTGGGCGCTGCTCAACAAAGTCCAGGTCCAGGCAGCAAAGGGGCACCGACCCTTTCCTCGACGGCCACGAAGCTGGTGAACTGCGACAGGATGGAGAACTCTTTGCAAATACTCAATTTAAGTGCAAGTACCTAAAGGTTTTTCTCAAATATAGTATCTTGTTAGATTCAAAACCTGCTAGAACAAGAGCACACAGTTCTTATTAAAGTTTCTCTATTCTGTGGATGACACTACAGTATGAGCAGTTATTACATTATGAGTTGCTACACATGTTTTGTCTCCTATATATATGAAGTTATGTAATGAAATTACTTAATTTTGATTATTAAACAGGATGACAGGGGAGTATGAAAAGACAGGTGAGAGGAGAGTCAAAATTCTTGATTAATTTGATTAAACTTAACTCAACATCTACAACAGAACAACTGTCAGAAACCCATCTCATGTCAGTGGACTCGCTAAATAACTTTCAAAATACCCCACGCACTGAACCCCAGGGGAGAAACTGAATACACTTTGAACAGATTACCTTTTGTTGTGTGTGATTTGCCAGAGACCTCCCCAACCAGCGGCATCTTTTCATCCGACGAACCTATTAAGGCGCAAGCAAAGTGAGAATAAAAGCCTTTTAATATATTTAATACAAGCACTTAATGTTCATAAATGTCCAGACAAAACAATAACAACTAGACTAAAACTAGAAAAGGCCATTTTTTAAACTTGACTACAGAACAACATTCACAGTGTGCATACTTCAAAATCTTGAGAGAGAGAGATATCTTTATGAAGGCAAATCCCTGTCATAATTGGAGAGCGCAAATGAGCTCTACGAGCGCGCACAAATCAAACAGCCACGCGCGTAATTTACGTTGACGAGTGCTTTTACATCACTCCGTGAGTAAAAGTTCCTCTCGCGCATTATTAACCTGCTCGCTCGCGAAGCTTCAATCTGCGCTCGTGTCTGTAACCTGCTCGCTCTTGAGTAGATTTAGATGGGCGGAGCCAGTCACCATCGTATTGGTTACAATCCTCGTCTTTGGATTGGCTGGATATCACATACATACACATCCAGGAAGAGACAGATGAACCCAGTCTACAGCACCCAGTAGAGACTGAGCCATGTCTTTGTATGTGGGTCTACAGACATGTGGGTGTTAATGTGGGTGTGACCCAGTATACAGCACGTTATCTCCGTGTTCCGGGGCTTGTTACCACGAGGTGGGCTATGAGGAAGCTAATGTGTGTGTGTGTGTCTGTTACGTTGCCAGTACGTAATCTCTGTGCCACAAGTCTACTGGAGCTTTCTGCCTGTTTAAACAGCCGGTTGGAGCCAATACAAGATCAAGTGTGACTGAATTAATAACACAACGCAAGAGGGAGGGAGTACACAACCGCTACAGTGGATACATATACACAGTGGGTACATATACACAGTTGATCAGGGGCGGACTGGGGGAATGTGTGTGTCTGTTACGTTGCCAGTACGTTATCTCCGTGTTCCGGGGCTTGTTACCACGAGGTGGGCTATGAGGAAGCTAATGTGTGTGTGTGTGTCTGTTACGTTGCCAGTACGTAATCTCTGTGCCACAAGTCTACTGGAGCTTTCTGCCTGTTTAAACAGCCGGTTGGAGCCAATACAAGATCAAGTGTGACTGAATTAATAACACAACGCAAGAGGGAGGGAGTACACAACCGCTACAGTGGATACATATACACAGTGGGTACATATACACAGTTGATCAGGGGCGGACTGGGGGAAAAAGTGACCCGGGAGTTACTGTCAGACTGGCCCACTCATTACACTGTGCGTTATATTTGTGTCCTCTGTGTATAAGACTGGGTTCATCCGTCTCTTCCTGGATGTGATATCCAGCCAATCCAAAGACAAGGATTGTAACCAATTAGATGTTGAGATACGATGGAGACTGGCTGCGCCCACTTATTGTCAGATTGAAGCTTCGCGAGCGAGCAGGTTAAACATTCGCGAGAGAGAGACATTTGCTCGCGGAGTGACGTAAAAGCGCTCGTCAAAGTAAATTACGCGCGCAGTTTGGGATTTGCACGCGCGCGTGGAGCTCATTTGCGCTCTCCAATTATGACAGGGATTGGCCTTCATAGATCTTATATTACGTTTTAGCCAGGTATTGGCCTGATATATAATAGAAGTACCATGACATCTGTTAAAGAGAGTCACGACGGTCATCTATTGATGTGAGATTCACAGCATTACTTTCTTACACTGAATATGTGTTATTCTTATTGCCAAAGTCAATGCAAAGACGCAAATGGACGCAAGTAGACACAGGGGCAGCAAACTGCTGTGAAGGCATTTTGCAACACCAGTTTGACTTTTCTATAAAAAATGTGGCTGTTACTTTGTATTCACTGTGTCTTCGATGCAGGAAAATACCCTGATTGCAGTAAATCTGGCCCTTCTCATGTTAGAATGTAAAGTTTTGCAAATAAACTTACAATTACACTGTCGGTTCTCCTGAGCTCTGGAACACTGATGTCCTCATCAACATCATCTGGAGTGGGGTCAAGAATAATGGTACTGTCACTGGACCACTGGTTTTCTTCCTTAAAAAGAAACATCAGAAAATGTTTAGACAGGCTACCTACCTACAAAATTAAAAATAAGCTGTTGCATGGAGGCCTCAATCAGATTTTATTTAACAGACTTTACTCAGGCAGGCTGCTCAGGTTTATTAACAGCCACTAGGCCACAAATAATCAAATTATGTGGAAAACATTGCTTATTCTTGTGTATGTATGCTGTTTTACATAAATAATCAAAGAATAAACCCTACAACTTATATTACATCCAACATTAGGAATAAGTGGCTCCAATGCAAACAATTGAATTAATTAAAAGGCACCGCCTCATTCTAAGATCTCTTAGCTATCATTATGGCTGCACATTGACATAATCTAAAAATCTTGCTCCCTTTAATATTCAATACTTTTGGTACACAGGAACATTTTACTTTGAACTTAAACTGATGGCAGTTTAACAGACTGAGGAACTGAGTTCTGCAGTCAAACATCAAACTAAATCTTCTGTGTGATGGTAAAAGCTGATATTATTCAAATAAGATTTCAGAGGGGCGGACCATATATTACCAGCCAGACACAACATTCTCTTACTTTATGCAGCTGGAGAACCTGACTCAATCACTTGACCTACACACTTGAAACAGATACGTACCAGGTATATAGGCCACCACCCAAGTATATTTCAGCATTTTATCTGTTTAATTATTCGTCCATCCAAGACAACGACTACATCCGTTTTCATTTAAGTAGTGGTCTGCTATTAGACAAGAGTCTAGTGAATATTTAGAATAGAATTCAGTGGAAAACATTGTAGTAACACGTTGAATATGTGTGATTAACTAGCTGTAGTCTGTAAGAAATTAAATACTGTATCATTGTTTTGATGTCTATTATAGTTACACAGTCGAGCAGGTTAACTGTCAAACAAGAACCCAAAGACATCCTACCTCTTCCTTCTGGTCAGGGTCAAAGTCATCAGCACCTGCAAATATATTACAGAGGATTAAAATATTAATATGGTGTACGATGAACTAATAACGGCAACATGAGGCTGTTCAAACCTTGATGGAAAAAATGTGTTTCATTTGCATTCCTATTTAAATAGTTGTATGACCTAAACCCAGAGAGTATGATCAGTTAGGGATAGCAAACGTATAGACTCCTTTAAGTATTTAGTATAATATTCTACACTTTTACAAACAACTTCCTACAAACCTCAATATACAACCCCCTCCCCTGTGCATTCAGAGCTGCCACCAGCGGATGAAAAACATGCTCCATCCTCCTGTAAGCAAAAAAGGACACATTCAGTCCAAATTACACATGTCACAATACTCAGTATTTCAAGCTGTCGTGGTAGAATTTGTAATTAAAATTATGACATGAATCATTTAGATATCACCTGAGCTGCTATTATCCCAATTTGACCGAGACTAAAGTCTGGTCTTATAAGACTTTATTCTCGGTCAAATTAAAAAAGACAGTCCCTTTACGCACCTCCCACTCCACCTCCAGGTACCTAAAACAAACGCACCCCCGGAGATGGTTCCACCGTTTAAAGAGCACTCGATAAGAATCAAAAGGAAGCCGTTTGTTTAGTTAATGAAGTCTCTAAAATAAAATCTAAAATAAAGCCTCTAAAACAAAGCCTCACTTTCGTAGGGTTTTCACCACCGTGGACCTGGACGGGCCTCGCAGGGAGTCCATGATGAGGATGCAGGGCCTGCTGCAGAGAAACAAGGTCAACAGAGCAACATCTCCCTGAGGCACTGGTCGAGGTGGTGGAGTAGCTGCCATCTTTGACTCAGGCCTGTTAATAGGCCCTAAGCCTGGATTGAACTGCAGCTCGTTTGAAAGCCTTGTTTTGAGTCTTTCACATCCGAGCTGTAAGACGGCGCAGCCGACTTTGTTTGCTGTAGTATACCGGGCACCTGGTCCGTATGAGTTTTTGACAAGTTTGGTCCTTAAGACTGACAGTTATTATTGTAGGTGACTTTAATATTCATGTGGATGTTAGCAATGATAGCCTTAGTATTGGCTTCTGTCAGAGAGTACATGAACCGACTCACTGCTTTAGCCACACCCTCGACCTTGTTCTTACATATGGTATTGATGTAGAGCATTTGGTGGTTTCTCCGCAGAACCCTGTTTTGTCGGACCATTGTCTTATAACTTTTGAGTTTGTGCTGCCGGTGTGTGTACTCTCTGACAGAAGCTTCTACACCAGAGGTATAACTGATGTTGCTATTGATGAATATAAGAAAGTGATTCCTTCTGTATTTAATGTATTACCATGCCTCAATATAATAAATAACTCCTGTGTTAACTGCAGTCCATCACAGATTGATCATTTTGTCGATAGTGCTACTAGCTCACTGAAGATGACACTGGACTCGATAGCCCCTCTAAAGAAGAGGATCATTAAACAAAGGAGGCTCGCTCCATGGTATAACCCTCAGACCCGCATACTGAAGCAAGCATCACGGAAGCTGGAAGGTTTATGGCGTTCCAACAAACTAGAGGAGTCCTGGTTGGTCTGGCGGGACAGTCTGACAACCTACAACCTACGTAATGCCAGAGGAGCCTACTACTCATCAGTAATAGAGAAGAACAAGAACAACCCCAGGTTTCTCTTCAGCACTGTGGCCAGGCTGACGGAGAGTCACAGCTCGGTGGAGTCGTGTATTCCTACACACCTCAGCAGTGATGACTTCATGAACTTCTTCAATGGTAAGATTCTGGCCATCAGAGGCAGGATTGGCGATCTCCTGCCCTCAACTACTGACTGTTTATCCTCAAGTGGACTGGCCTCGGAGGCGGCTGTGGGTCCTGATGTGTGTTTGGACGGCTTTTTCCCCATAAGCCTGGACCAACTGTCTTCAACGGTTTCTGCATCCAAATCTTGTACGTGTCTGCTGGACCCCATTCCAACCAGCCTGCTGAAGGAGGTTTTGCCTTTGATTGGCACCGCTCTGCTGGATATTATTAATGGTTCTCTACTAACTGGTTATGTGCCACAGTCGTTCAAAATGGCTGTAATTAAACCTCTACTCAAGAAGCCAACTCTCGATCCAGTGGTGTTTGCCAACTACAGACCCATCTCTAACCTGCCCTTCCTGGCTAAGGTTCTGGAGAAAGTAGTTGCAAATCAGTTATGTGACTTTTTAGATAGCAATAGTTTATTTGAGGACTTTCAGTCCGGATTTAGAAAGCATCATAGCACAGATACAGCTTTAGTGACAATTACGAACGACCTTTTAGTTGCATCAGATAGAGGACTTATAACCGTTCTAGTTCTGTTAGACCTTAGTGCTGCATTCGACACCATTGACCATGACATTTTCTCCTGTCTCTGGCTGGAACACAGCAGGGCCTCAAAACAAAAAAAGGTCAAATCCAGATCCGTTTGCTAAAATATATTTAAAGACGTCACCGCGGACTTTGAGACACTGGGAAGGACGTTTTATTTTATTTACCATTTTCGTCAGAATAAAAAATGAATATAATTGGTAGTTGCAGCCCGATTGTTGCTTTAGATAAAGACACAACTCTAATGTTGCCGACTACCAACTAGTGTTCACGTATCAACCAAAGCAACCACCAAATGCTCTACATCAACACCATATGTAAGAACAAGGTCGAGGGTGTGGCTAAAGCAGTGAGTCGGCCTATGTACTCTTTGACAGAAGCCAATCGAATCCAACAGTGACATAAATACAATACTAAGGCTATCATTGCTAACATCCACATGAATATTAAAGTCACCTACAATAATAACTTTGTCAGTCTTAAGGACCAAACTTGTCAAAAACTCAGAAAAGTTCAGCATGTGGATTCAACCCTGCTCTTGAACCCTTTGACTCTGTAAGGCTCACTTGTGTATTGCTGCTCCGTCTCTGCCGGGCCGGTGCCGGGCGCCTCGGGTCGTCGGTGAAGGCGGCGCTCTCCCTGCCAGAGGGCTCGAACGCATCCTCCAGCTGGTGATCCGGGAGGTTCTCCTCCAAAGGGAGGTTCTCCTCCGACGGGAGATCCGCAGGCCGGCCGCGAGACCCGGGAAGCAGATGACGGCCAGATACCAGTGAGCTCTGACAACAAGAGTCAGTTGTGTCAGTACATTAGAGAATACATTCATAGAACAATTAAATAAGAGAATAGACAAATAAAATATATATATTTTAAATTAATTGGGAGAAAAATAACTATTAGATTAAACTGAAAAAGTAAAAAAGCTTAAGTTATAGAGACTATCATAGCGTTTTAAATACTCACGACTCGTTGATGGGAACAAAAATGAAATCCTTCTGGAAGAGATCCACATGC
The DNA here is from genome assembly GCA_023566465.1 of Cottus gobio. Classification (NCBI taxonomy): domain Eukaryota; kingdom Metazoa; phylum Chordata; class Actinopteri; order Perciformes; family Cottidae; genus Cottus; species Cottus gobio. The sequence continues at coordinate 2,040,782 of CM042216.1, read as the reverse complement.
CGAGTCCACGTCTTCACCCGGTTGTGCTTCCTTTTATGGAGAGCGGTCACTGTAGGACCTGAGACACACTAAAGCGGTCACTTTAGGACCTGAGACACACGAGAGCGGTCACTGTAGGACCTGAGACACACCAGAGCGGTCACTGTAGGACCTGAGACACACCAGAGCGGTCACTGCAGGACCTGAGACACACCAGAGCGGTCACTGCAGGACCTGAGACACACCAGAGCGGTCACTGTAGGACCTGAGACACACTAGAGCGTTCACTGTAGGACCTGAGACACACTAGAGCGGTCACTTTAGGACCTGAGACACACCAGAGCGGTCACTGTAGGACCTGAGACACACTAGAATGGTCACTGTAGGACCTGAGACAGACGAGAGACACGAGCGGTTGGCCTCAAGGAGGTTCTGGAAACCATCTGACTACTCAGGAAGGTAAAGCATGGCCTTCCCCAGGTTGTTCCAAGCAGAAGCGGCAGGCTACTGACTTGGATGGTAGACATTGTCGGGCGGTGGAAAGAGCACTTTGAGGACGTCATGCAGGACTGGAGGTATCTGATCACTTGAGCTGGAATTGGTAAGTCTTGTTTTTGTCATTTTAACAAACAATGGTAGTCAATGTAGGACCTGAGACACACCAGAGCGGTCACTGTAGGACCTGAGACACACCAGAGCAGTCACTGTAGGACCTGAGACACACAAGAGTGGTCACTGTAGGACCTGAGAAAAGTTAAGCATAGTTAGAATTACATGTAGTGTAGTTTATTGTTAACGTTGGGATTAGTAGGGTAGGGGGCGGACCAGGGGAATCCGATTTAACAGTCGGTTGAGTCAAGACCTCTTTGTGGTGGTCTGCGGTAACACCCTAGTGGCGGCAAACTTGACTCATAATCTGCCCAACGTTTTCGAGTTGAGAGCCAAACCACCGTCCTCCTGGGCTCATCTTAGAAGACATAAGGTCAAGTCACTTTAGGACCTGAGACAGTGTGTAGGACCTGAGACAGACCAGAGTGGTCACTGTAGGACCTGAGACAAGTTTAGCATAGTTAGAATGACATGTAGTTTAGTTTATTGTTAACGTTGGGATTAGTGGGGTAGGGGGCGGACCAGGGGAATCCGATTTAACAGTCGGTTGAGTCAAGACCTCCTCGTGGTGGTCCGCGGTAACGCCCTAGTGGCGGCAAACTTGACTCGTAATCTCCCCAATGTTTTCGAGTTGAGAGCCAAACCCCCGTCCTCCTGGGCTCATCTTAGAAGACATAAGGTCAGGTCAGGACCTGAGACACACCAGAGCAGTCACTGTAGGACCTGAGACACACTAGAGCGGTCACTGTAGGACCTGAGACACACTAGAATGGTCACTTTAGGACCTGAGACACACCAGAGCGGTCACTGTAGGACCTGAGACACACTAGAGCGGTCACTTTAGGACCTGAGACACACAAGAGCGGTCACTGTAGGACCTGAGACACATCAGAGCGGTTACTGTAGGACCTGAGACACACCAGAGCGGTCACTGTAGGACCTGAGACACACCAGAGCGGTCACTGTAGGACCTGAGACACACCAGAGCGGTCACTGTAGGACCTGAGACACACCAGAGCGGTCACTGTAGGACCTGAGACACACTAGAGCGGTCACTGTAGGACCTGAGACACACTAGAGCGGTCACTTTAGAACCTGAGACACACGAGCGGTCACTGTAGGACCTGAGACACACCAGAGCGGTCACTTTATGACCTGAGACACACCAGAGCGGTCACTGTAGGACCTGAGAGACACTAGAGCGGTCACTGTAGGACCTGAGACACACTAGAGCGGTCACTTTAGGACCAGAGACACACAAGAGGGGTCACTGTAGGACCTGAGACACACCAGAGCGGTCACTGTAGGACCTGAGACACACCAGAGCGGTCACTGTAGGACCTGAGACACACCAGAGCGGTCACTGTAGGACCTGAGACACACCAGAGCGGTCACTGTAGGACCTGAGACACACCAGAGTGGTCACTGTAGGACCTGAGAAAAGTTTAGCATAGTTAGAATTACATGTAGTTTAGTTTATTGTTAACGTTGGGATTAGTGGGGTAGGGGGTGGACCAGGGGAATCCGCGGTCACTTTAGGACCTGAGACACACCAGAGCGGTCACTGTAGGACCTGAGACACACCAGAGCGGTCACTGTAGGACCTGAGACACACTAGAGCGGTCACTTTAGAACCTGAGACACACGAGCGGTCACTGTAGGACCTGAGACACACCAGAGCGGTCACTGTAGGACCTGAGACACACCAGAGCGGTCACTGTAGGACCTGAGACACACTAGAGCGGTCACTTTAGAACCTGAGACACACAAGAGCGGTCACTTTATGACCTGAGACACACCAGAGCGGTCACTGTAGGACCTGAGACAGACGAGAGCGGTCACTGTAGGACCTGAGACACACCAGAGCGTTCACTGTAGGACCTGAGACACACTAGAGCGGTCACTGTAGGACCTGAGACACACTAGAGCGGTCACTTTAGGACCTGAGACACACGAGAGCGGTCACTGTAGGACCTGAGACACACCAGAGCGGTCACTGTAGAACCTGAGACACACCAGAGCGGTCACTGCAGGACCTGAGACACACCAGAGCGGTCACTGTAGGACCTGAGACACACCAGAGCGGTCACTGTAGGACCTGAGACACACTAGAGCGTTCACTGTAGGACCTGAGACACACTAGAGCGGTCACTTTAGGACCTGAGACACACCAGAGCGGTCACTGTAGGACCTGAGACACACTAGAATGGTCACTGTAGGACCTGAGACAGACGAGAGACACGAGCGGTTGGCCTCAAGGAGGTTCTGGAAACCATCTGACTACTCAGGAAGGTAAAGCATGGCCTTCCCCAGGTTGTTCCAAGCAGAAGCGGCAGGCTACTGACTTGGATGGTAGACATTGTCGGGCGGTGGAAAGAGCACTTTGAGGACGTCATGCAGGACTGGAGGTATCTGATCACTTGAGCTGGAATTGGTAAGTCTTGTTTTTGTCATTTTAACAAACAATGGTAGTCAATGTAGGACCTGAGACACACCAGAGCGGTCACTGTAGGACCTGAGACACACCAGAGCAGTCACTGTAGGACCTGAGACACACAAGAGTGGTCACTGTAGGACCTGAGAAAAGTTAAGCATAGTTAGAATTACATGTAGTGTAGTTTATTGTTAACGTTGGGATTAGTAGGGTAGGGGGCGGACCAGGGGAATCCGATTTAACAGTCGGTTGAGTCAAGACCTCTTTGTGGTGGTCTGCGGTAACACCCTAGTGGCGGCAAACTTGACTCATAATCTGCCCAACGTTTTCGAGTTGAGAGCCAAACCACCGTCCTCCTGGGCTCATCTTAGAAGACATAAGGTCAAGTCACTTTAGGACCTGAGACAGTGTGTAGGACCTGAGACAGACCAGAGTGGTCACTGTAGGACCTGAGACAAGTTTAGCATAGTTAGAATGACATGTAGTTTAGTTTATTGTTAACGTTGGGATTAGTGGGGTAGGGGGCGGACCAGGGGAATCCGATTTAACAGTCGGTTGAGTCAAGACCTCCTCGTGGTGGTCCGCGGTAACGCCCTAGTGGCGGCAAACTTGACTCGTAATCTCCCCAATGTTTTCGAGTTGAGAGCCAAACCCCCGTCCTCCTGGGCTCATCTTAGAAGACATAAGGTCAGGTCAGGACCTGAGACACACCAGAGCAGTCACTGTAGGACCTGAGACACACTAGAATGGTCACTTTAGGACCTGAGACACACCAGAGCGGTCGCTGTAGGACCTGAGACACACTAGAGCGGTCACTTTAGGACCTGAGCACTTTAGAGACGTAAACACAAACAAGCAGAGACTAAAACACAAACAAGCAGAGACGTAAACACAAGCAGAGACGTAAACACAAACAAGCAGAGACGTAAACACAAACACGCAGAGAGGTCAACACAAACACGCAGAGAGGTCAACACAAACACGCAGAGACGTAAACACAAACAATCAGAGACGTAAACACTGCTGAAGCTGAAAAGCTGTTCTTTTAAGAGATACAAGATTCTCACAGGACAACAACAACAACAAACATATGATGCATTGATGTGATTAAACAGCCAACGGGATGTAAAGGAGTTACAATGCAACAGGGTTATTAATCCAGAAACATCCGATATGAGAAAGATTTTACTGATCAGTACATATTTTACTTAAACTACTTAAAATACACTTAAAGTTAAATAAAGTTTGTCAAAGGGTTTCTCCTCTTCGTGTACGAGTCGACTAATCGGTTGTTTTGTTCTCAGAATATTGCTAAAACATAAAGAAAGCAGCTTCTGTGCTCGACAGCGTACGTCATTTTATTTCTTATTGTTTTTAATCTTACTGAATGTTGCATCTGGAAGATCTTCATCCATCTGAGCCGCCATGCGTCAGCAGCCGATCCCCCTGCCCTGAAACAAACACAAACACAAACAAGCAGAGACGTCAACACAAACAAGCAGAGACTAAAACACAAACAAGCAGAGACTAAAACACAAACAAGCAGAGACGTAAACACAAACAAGCAGAGACTAAAACACAAACAAGCAGAGACTAAAACACAAACAAGCAGAGACGTCAACACAAACAAGCAGAGACTAAAACACAAACAAGCAGAGACGTCAACACAAACAAGCAGAGACGTAAACACAAGCAGAGACGTCAACACAAACAAGCAGAGACGTCAACACAAACAAGCAGAGACGTAAACACAAACAAGCAGAGACGTAAACACAAACAAGCAGAGACGTAAACACAAACACGCAGAGACGTAAACACAAACAGGCAGAGACGTAAACACAAACAAGCAGAGACGTAAACACAAACACGCAGAGAGGTCAACACAAACAAGCAGAGATGTAAACACAAACAAGCAGAGACGTAAACACAAACAAGCAGAGACTAAAACTAAAACAAGCAGAGACTAAAACACAAACAAGCAGAGACGTCAACACAAACAAGCAGAGACGTCAACACAAACAAGCAGAGACGTAAACACAAGCAGAGACGTAAACACAAACAAGCAGAGACGTAAACACAAGCAGTGACGTAAACACAAACACGCAGAGACGTAAACACAAACAGGCAGAGACGTAAACACAAACAAGCAGAGACGTAAACACAAACACGCAGAGAGGTCAACACAAACACGCAGAGACGTAAACACAAACACGCAGAGACGTAAACACAAACAAGCAGAGACGTAAACACAAGCAGAGACTAAAACACAAACAAGCAGAGACGTAAACACAAACAAGCAGGGACGTAAACACAAGCAGAGACGTAAACACAAACAAGCAGAGACGTCAACACAAGCAGTGACGTCAACACAAACAAGCAGAGAAGTCAACACAAACAAGCAGAGACGTAAACACAAACAAGCCGAAACGTAAACACAAGCAGAGACGTAAACACAAACAAGCAGAGACGTAAACACAAACAAGCAGAGACGTAAACACAAGCAGAGACTAAAACACAAGCAGAGACTAAAACACAAACAAGCAGAGACTAAAACACAAACAAGCAGAGACTAAAACACAAACAAGCAGAGACGTAAACACAAACAGGCAGAGACGTAAACACAAACAGGCAGAGACGTAAACACAAACAGGCAGAGACGTAAACACAAACAGGCAGAGACGTAAACACAAACAAGCAGAGACGTCAACACAAACAAGCAGAGATGTAAACACAAACAAGCAGAGACGTAAACACAAACAAGCAGAGACGTAAACACAAACAAGCAGAGACGTAAACACAAACAAGCAGAGACGTAAACACAAGCAGTGACGTAAACACAAACACGCAGAGACGTAAACACAAACACGCAGAGACGTAAACACAAACAGGCAGAGACGTAAACACAAACAAGCAGAGACGTAAACACAAACACGCAGAGAGGTCAACACAAACACGCAGAGAGGTCAACACAAACACGCAGAGACGTAAACACAAACACGCAGAGACGTAAACACAAACAGGCAGAGACGTAAACACAAACAAGCAGAGACGTAAACACAAACACGCAGAGAGGTCAACACAAACACGCAGAGAGGTCAACACAAACACGCAGAGACGTAAACACAAACACGCAGAGACGTAAACACAAACAAGCAGAGACTAAAACACAAACAAGCAGAGACGTCAACACAAACAAGCAGAGACGTAAACACAAGCAGAGACGTGAACACAAACAAGCAGAGACGTAAACACAAGCAGAGACGTAAACACAAGCAGTGACGTCAACACAAACAAGCAGAGACGTCAACAAAAACAAGCAGAGACGTAAACACAAACAAGCAGAGACGTAAACACAAGCAGAGACGTAAACACAAACAAGCAGAGACGTAAACACAAGCAGTGACGTCAACACAAACAAGCAGAGACGTCAACACAAACAAGCAGAGACGTAAACACAAACAAGCAGAAACGTAAACACAAACAAGCAGAAACGTAAACACAAACAAGCAGAGACGTAAACACAAACAAGCAGAGACGTCAACACAAACAAGCAGAGACGTAAACACAAACAAGCAGAGACGTAAACACAAGCAGAGACTAAAACACAAACAAGCAGAGACTAAAACACAAACAAGCAGAGACTAAAACACAAACAAGCAGAGACTAAAACACAAACAAGCAGAGACGTAAACACAAACAGGCAGAGACGTAAACACAAACAGGCAGAGACGTAAACACAAACAAGCAGAGACGTCAACACAAACAAGCAGAGATGTAAACACAAACAGGCAGAGACGTAAACACAAACAAGCAGAGACGTAAACACAAACAAGCAGAGACGTAAACACAAACAAGCAGAGACGTAAACACAAACAAGCAGAGACGTAAACACAAACAAGCAGAGACGTAAACACAAACAAGCAGAGATGTAAACACAAACAAGCAGAGACGTAAACACAAACACTTTCAGGTCCCGTGCAGATGATTTAGTTTTCATCATGTTTTTGACTCACTGAGCTGGCTGGTGAAATGTTGACGGAGGAACAAACATGTCTTCATGTTTGTTCTCTTCCTCCCTGCGCCTGTGCGTCCATCATGACTGGAGGCGGGCCCTGAACCGATGGCTCCTCCCCCGTTAGTCGGCGGCTGCTCTGGGTTGTTTCTAGAGCGTCTCCTGACCTTTTAGAAACCTCTGAGAGGGAAAGGAAGTTTCTGTGAGATCTTTGGCAGAGTTTTAGTTCTGCTGGACGATCCAGTCCGACCGGCAGGGATTGAGACGCCTGCATCATGGAACAGTCCTTCAGAAACATATCTGGTTGGGGGCTGCTCTGGGCTGTTCCTGGAAGGTCTTCGGACCTTCGCGAGTAGGAAATGTTTTTTTTCTGAGATTTTAGGAGAGCTTGGTAAAATGATTGAGCTAGTTCTGATTGTGGTGGACGATCCGGTCCAACAGGCAGGGATTGTTGTTGTTGTTGTTGCTGAGAGGCGAAAGGGGAGCCTCCGAGTCTCC